>JAUCMU010000013.1:18173753-18218966 GCA_032275025.1 Enteromius treurensis
AGTCACTTCAGCTGCCATGGGGCTATGTTGCTAAAGCAGTAACTGTCAACAAATACGTCTCCTCATCCCATAATGCAACCCATAATTCTGTTTCACAGAAGATGTTCTATTCTTTGGATCATGAGCTATTCCAAACCTTCTCCATACTTTTTTCCTCCCATCATTCTGGTACAGGTTAATCTTAATTCCAGCTGTCCAATAAATGCTTTTCAAGCAGTGGTCTGGCTTTTTTTATATATTTTTTTGGCAAAGACTAATCTGACCTGCACCTTGTGGAGAACCCTCTGTATTTACTCTGATGAAATCTCTTAATTGTAGACTTTGACCGTGACACACCTGTCCCTCAAGGAGAGTGTTTTTTCTTGGCTGGATGTTGTGAAAGGGTTTTTCTTTACCACAGAGAGGATCATCCAATCATCCATCAGGCCTTTTTATGTTGCCAGTGCACTCTTTTTTCTCTCATAATGGACCAAACTGTAAGTTTGGCAACTTCAAATGTTCCTGCTATGGATTTGTTTTGTTTTTGATTTGCCTAACAATTATCTGTTTAACTTGTATAGAGTGATACTTTGACTGCGTGATGTGGGTTCACAGTAACAACTTCCAAAAGCTAATACCACACTTAGAATCAACTACAGAATTTTACCTACTTAGTTGATGTCAGCACACGCCTGTCCATTAAACACCTTATGAGACAACTGTCTAATTACTTAAAAAGGGGGGAGGGTGCATATTAAAGAGCTGTAATTCTTAATAACCTTTCCTCCGATTTTGATGTGAACACTCTCAAATGAAAGATTTGAGTGTGCACCTATCGATCTCTTTCTGTCCGTTCTGCTGGGTTTGCCTGTGAAGAGGATGCTCCTTCACTCCATTAGAGAAAAAGCAAAGATTTTTGTTGACACACTGAAAAGGGGAGCAAAAGGAGAGAGGTGAGGTCTCTGCCACCTGCTGAACTGTGAATCTCTCACTGTAAACAAAAACTACTGTCTGGCAGCGCATATTCACTGTAACACTTCAATGATGCCATGCTGTCAAAAAGGCTAAGCAGGAAAAAAAAGACATGAGGAAGGCACCGTCTGCAACCGGAGCACTACGGTGCAGCTCCTGCCGCCTGTCTATCGTCAGCTCAGACGGCGGCCCATGAAATATGCAGCGCGTGTGGTGGAGTCAATCAGCTAAAGCCCTGTCCCGCGGCCCACCACGCCCCGTGGGAGCTGCCGGAGATGGGGCTTTCCCAGCCTCTTGGATGCTATCCTCAAAATCCACTTAACCTTCATTTAGCTGCCACTGTTTGAGGACTTCAGCTCTGGTGAGAACAGCCCTTGCACGGTTCAAGCCTCGCTTGCAGCCCTATAGGGCATTTTGGGTATTTACTCAAGTAAAATACAGAGCTCCACCATCTCTCTGTCAGCTGCTGGGAGGTTTTTTCTTATTCCAATCTTCTGCGGCACATAAACAGAGCAGTTGCCTGCGAGATGACGGATATTTAGGGCAGTGCGTCTGCAGTACATCTCACAGGGAGGCTCTTTCATGTCGGCAGAATATGTCTGCTGCCTGCCAGGCGCATCAAGCTCACATCTCGTCTTCATTCATGTCTCACTTACAGTCGTGGTGATGCAACACAGCACTCTTGAAGTGAGGATATCTCGCAAAGGCTTTACATTGTCTTGCTTTTTAAATTTTGTCGTTGTGAAGATTCATATTTTTCCTCTATGTATGAATAGGCTGAAGTATGTGTCTTTTTTAATACTAAGTCACTTTATCATACTCTTTTGTGGTATATGCATAATAATAAGCTGAATTGTATATTTTTTCAATAAGATCCAACTCCAATTTAATATGCAAAGAAAATCTATAAATAATAAATCATCTGTAGCCTGATTTCCCCGAAACCGTCGCTCTATTTTTGCATGTCGGGCTTTAATAGGCAGTCACGTTTTGTGCCGTGTTCCCGAGTAAACAAAGCCTCAGTCAGGAACCGCCAGGTGTTTAAAAGCTGTGCTTCTGCCATTCGCTATTGGGTAGCGAGGCTGAAAATGTCACACAATTGTGTGTCAGCTAGGCACGGACACTTTGACCTTGCAACAAGGGCTGGGTCAGTGCCGCACTCCATTAGAGATGGGATTCACGGCCGGTCTCGCTGTAAGGAAGAGGAACGTTTACAGGAAAACGCATTAGCTGTCTGACAGACTGCGTATGTTAATAGTGCCCCCACCGTTAATGTGATGAGAAAGCATGGTTGGAACACCCCCTCATTGAGACCTTCAAGTTTTATAGGCCGTGTCTAACTTTCTGAAGACTATATCTATTCTCTAGGTCCCAAGGCTGATTCACAAACCTTTGCTCTGCTTTGCAAAGAGATACAGTGGCAAAAAATTGCAAGTACACAAGCAAAGTAGTCTAAAATTAATGTCCTAATAACCTATAAAACAAGAACAAAGTCACTGTAATTGAGTTTAGATGCTATAATTATTTTATGCCGGCATGGATACGCTACACTAACACTGCAGTAATTTTTTAGGTAAAATTTGCAAGATGTTTTAATTTGACACAAACTGTGGAGTCTGATGCAGAGACTGATGACACATAGACATAAGCGTGTGATGCAACAATGATTTACACGCACGCACAAACTCTAGCAAAGAGGAAGGGGTGTCAGCTTTCACAGCGCAGCTTCCAAAAATAGCCCCCACCGAACAGAGCAGCTCATGATAATCTTTCAATTTCAAAGATAAGACTATGTAAAAGAAAACCAGACTTCGAATGGTGGAAATCAAGAAGGGGGCAGAAAACACTCAAATGACTTTGGCTCTGCTTCACCCTAATGCGCCCTAATGAGGATCCACATAAAAAAGAAACTCTTGCTAGCATTGTTATGCTTTGACGGACGAATGAAATGGCACTAACAAGAACGGGGCACAAAATAGAGAATGTTTTTCATTATGACTATGATAATTACTTTCTTTGATGAATGACTTAAAGGGATAGTCCACCAAGAAAAACTTACAACGCTCATGTTGCTTTAAACCTGTATGGACTTCTTTCTTTCGTACACAATATTTAGAATTCATATCAGTGAGGTCCAAAACAACATTTTCATTCTATGGACAAAACTCTTTATTTTATTTATTTTTTATTTTTATGTGATTCACATAACAGTTTAATTTGTGGGTAATCTGTCCATTAAATCTGCAATTGATATTGCAAATCTTTGAGAAAACGCCTCTCTGGGGCAACTCCACTCCTTTGTTCCTGACAGGCACGCTAAAAATATGGACTCAAGTTGCAACAATTTAAAACTAACGTATTAAAATGTGCATATCTTAACAGAAGTGTAGCACATCCATTATCCAAATCCAATGGAGGCGAAATAACATTAAAAACCATGCAATTATTGAGCATACCATTGAATTTTTTTATCATGTTTCGTCTTCACGTTTTTATAAATCATCTTTTTGTCTCTTTATATCTGCGGTTAGGGCATGCACTAGTGATCCTTTCATTTCTCCTGGCTGGGGGGCAGCAGTCATGTGTTCTGCAGTGTTTGGATCATGCAGCGAACACTCTTGATTGCAAATCTCACTTTCATATCCTATCACTTTGATAAAAAAGCATTTTCAATAGACATCCTATTACTTTATTATGCATTTTAGATTCACTATTATTCATTTAAAACGTGTTTTTTCTTTACAGGTAAGCTCAAGATGAACCGGACTGATTATTATGGGGTGGTTCGCAATTAAATAAATCTTTAAAAAATGAGCTACATTTATTAATCTCACCAAAACATTCAGCGACTACCTCGTAAAGACTATTTAGCAAAGGAACCAGTGAAGGTGTTGTTCTGGCCTGAACTCAAAGCAATCACAGTGAATGGGACTAAGCAGCATAACCCAAAATCCTGGCCAGTCCTGCACTGCATAGATTTCTCATTTTTAGCACATGCGGGGGCTTATACTGTCTACACGGAAAGAGCACGCTGGCTCATGAATTATTTCTCAATTATTAATTCTTCTGCATATTGCACATTATTTCAAATCGTTTGCAGCCCTCAGCTGCGTTCATCTCAGCCATGTTACCGCCTCCTAAAAAAAGAAGGTAAATACGCGATTGGGGTGCAAATGAGATACTCGTGCTCAGGTCTGTCACGTGTTTAATTCACGACTAATTCAGAGCCAGCCTAGACTGGGCTGTAAAGGAAAAACTATAAACGTATTGATTTTATTGAACTGAGGGCCGTGAATGTATAAAAGCCATGCAGGCACCACAGAGTCTTAAATACAAGGATTCTCCATTACACCACTGAGAAATGTGCTCTCACAACCAATGGAGACCAAGCTATCACTAAAATAAATAATAATTATAATAATAAGACTGATGGGATGCATGCCCTTCACCAACACAGAAAGCATTAAAAGAGTGAAATCATAAGGATACAGCAGTCACCAGCAGTGATTAACCCATTAATAAGGTTGGGTTTTAACCTTGTACGCAAAGGGAAGCATATTCATATTGACCGAGAAAGATATGCAGCATCAACATAAAGTGTCACTTTTCAGCATCAATTTTCTGCAAAGCAGCTCTTGCACAAAGCATCAGTCTCATACATTCATATAAATTAAGCAAAGGTCCTTTTTTTAGCAAAGGCTCCACAGGTTTACACTGTAGAAAACATTTGATTGCAACAGAAAACAAATTGTAAACCTGCTTATCTACAGTCCTACAACACACTTGCTTGCTAACTAAATAAATACATAAGGTAAAGGATATGACATTTTATTATAAATGAATGCAAATAAGTCCAATCTTGGGACAACTACAGACTAAGCAGAACAATTCTGCTAAACTCTATCAATACCACTGCATTTTACACCAACAAAAACATCATTAATAATAAATCAAATAGGTTTGTATATTAAAATCATATAATGTAATGCCACATACTTTTAGGAAGCCTAAAATATAATATCACAGTTAAGTTTTGACAGTCATTTTTAACTGTAAATTTAACAAACCTTTTGTAAGATACTATGCCTTGGTGAAAGTCTCTGTGTCTCTCAGACCACAGAGGCAGTGGATCATTGTAGCTGATGTTTTCCTGTCACACGTGGCTCTATCAAGCACATGCACTACTTCTACAAGACCCAGTGACCATAGAGTAGCACTACCAGCTTTTTAATATCCCTAAGAGAAATGCCATAACACCTTTTCGGTAAACTGATAGCTTGCTTAGATCAGTTCTTTAACAATGTAGAAATCCCTACAGCTTCGTCTTGCATACTATTTTTACTGCAGCATTGCCATGCACCAGACTTTATATTAAAACAGTCCATCAGGTTTAGAAATCATTGTGCACAGTGGGTGCAATATCAGAGCAGTCTGACTGGGAAATAAAAGACAGTGGGTGCATGCATAACTCATTTATATGCAAAGAAAAATGCGCATGTAAAAACAAACAGCCGGATGATGGAATACGAACAGCTACAGGAAACGGTTTTATCTTAAAGAGAATCCCAGACAGATGGTCTGCCGGCGGACAGTCGCGCTTTAGTGACTCAAATACAGTCGGACAGTGCGCCGTTATTTTTGGACGAACAGTGTCCGGTGTGAGAACAGAAGCTACTGAGACTATAATAAATCGCACGCGCGTCAAGCCCCTCTTCCTCCGCATTCAACTAGGCGTAGCAGCGCAGTTATGAAGGGCAGAACTCTCCCTCCCCTGTGACTCTTTACCCCCTCACCTGGCACGTCGTCCTCAAAATCCATATCGTCTTGCCCCTCATCTTCATTGCTTAGCGATCCGGGCATCTTTACCGCATAACAAGAAAATCACATCCGAGATACAGGAATAAAGTCCTGAAACTTAACCCTCTGAATGCCTAGATTTTCAGCTTCTGGGGAGACGTCCACTGAAGGTGAGGCTAATTTTCTTTTAATATGCTCTCAATAAAATAAAAGATGGCTGCCCAGTTTAAAAAAAAAATCTTTCCCTTTCTCCCTCTTCTCTATCCAAATCCTCCAGTCTGAAAATAAGAAAGAGACAAAAATGGAACACACATGCCCAGATTGTGACGTCTGGTCGGTTGCCATGGCAATCCATCCCATAGTTTCCAGATACAACTAGTTAGTGCTCTTCGCCTGGTCACAGGCTTAACTAGTAGTGAGAGCTGCGGTGGTCGCATTGCCCTTTTCCGAGTTCGAGGATTGGGAGGTTATACAGGGAGACATACGGGAGAAAGTTCCCCTCACAATCCCTTTCTGTCAGGCGAGGGAAGGGCATAATAGGAGACTGAAAAAAATGATTTTTGTTCTCCCGCTTCTTTTTTTCGCAAATTTAGGTCGGACAAATTAAATATCCAAGGTCAGGGCTGAACGTACATCTTTGACGACTTAGTTTAGAGATGTTGTAAAGGGACTTAAAGGTACAGTTCACTCAAAAATTCACTCATCCTCACGTAGTTTTTAAACCTGCATGACGTATCGCGAATCATGAGCCGTTGCCAAGGATACGGCAGCGAGACGCTCTATGTGATCAAGCCAGACAAAGACATTTAAAATAACCTCCATACATCATGCAAGAAGCATTCAAATTCCTAATGAACCAAAAAAACATTAGCATAAACTGACCTAAGCAGATTTGCCGGGTCTCTCAGTTTAGCTCCTAATACATTAAGCTTGCCCAAACAGTTGAGCCCAAGCTTGGCGAACCAGCTAAAACTAGCAACCATTTTAGACTGGTATATATGGTTCAGCTTATCATGCAGATTTTTCCCTATTAAATGAACTCTCTGAACCCTATAAGTGCACAAACTTTGTTGCTATGGAAATTATTGGACCTGTCTGACTGGTGGTAAATGAATCCTTTATGCTTTAGTGCAATAAAATAAATAAACAGACTTCTTTGGCTCTAAAAATAGAATGAAAATGCACAATTATAAATCAAACGGATTCATCCAGTACTCTCCCTTTTCATCCCAGCAAAAGAAAGAACATTTTGACCATACTGCAATGAACACACCAGAAACAAGAGAACTGATTTCTTTTGAAATTTTATTGAATTTACAAAAGAGTGGCATGGATTTAATCTTCATCATCCTCCTCCTCATCCTGGTTGATCTGGAAGTAACGCAGTTCATAGCTCTCCTTGGTGTTTGCTACTACACGAAGCCAGTCACGCAGGTTGTTCTTCTTGAGATACTTCTTGGTAAGATACTTCAGGTACCTGAAAACAACAAACAGTTCATTTTCACAACTTCCATATTGTTGCATCGGAGTTTCAAATGAGACCATAATACGGTAACAGACACTGTAACGATACCAAAAATTCGAAAAAAAAAGGTAGTACCAAAATTACTATAAATATGGAGACAGGCTTTATAACTAACAGCTTTGAATTCACACCACTTAGCTTACTGGGTAAAACAAAAGATTTATAAAATTCTGCTTTGTTTAAACACCACTACAGTTATCAAAAATACCTTTATATAGAAAGGCACATAAAGACTCGAGTTAAGGTGTAAAATCATATACACCTTATAAGGTGTAAAATCATATACACCTTATAAGGTGTAAAATCAGTAGTAGTGCTTTTAACAGCTTTTCTCAAACAAATATTCAATAAAAACAAGTAGTACATGTCACAACACAATAGTTAACACAATATTAATAACGTGTAAATGTCACATAAAAGCCCTGCATGATACTTCACATCGCAAGTCATTACACAAATCATAGTAATTCCAGTCATTTCCAGGTAGCTGAAGGAGATGTGATGTTCAAGGAGCAACTTTCAAGATGCTTTGTCTAACAATAATAATGCTGGCACAGAAAAAAAAAAAAAGTCTAGTGAAGCTCCAAGCAGTCTGTTCCAGTAAGCAGACAGAAATTCAGCATCAAATGAAATGCATTGTCTATATATCACAAAAAACAACAACTTCGAACCAATGATGGAACTGGCAGTACAATACTGTGCACTTTCAATCTGCAAAACATGTGGGCTGTTAGTCACAATGACGACATGCACACGTCGTGCAAGCACTGCACGATTCAGCAGCCTTCTGTGTGAGTGACTGATTTATGAAGAGTAAACGATGTTCATTGACACATTTACCCAAGGCGAATACATCCGGTTCCAAGAATGCAGAATTTCTTTAGGCATAAATACGTTCAAAATCCCCTTTATTAATCACACATCAAAACACAGACGTAAAACAACAGCAATCTATAAAAATAAAAAAAAACTGGGAATGACAGCATGCACAATGCAAGAAAATCGAACAAAACCGAAACTGCACTGGAAAAAACAGCAAATATATATTAATGGTAATAAACTGTTTAAAGTCTGTTTAGCTGTTTGGTAATGCATAAGCTTCATTTCTCAAATCTTTTATAGGTCACAGAGAAATAACAGGCAAAAACTAATAGTTAGCAGCCATTCACATGCATTTGCATCTCTAATCTCAGACTTACCTCTTAGAGAAGGGAACTTCAGATGTCACTGTGATTTTGCTCTTGCTCCTTTCAATGGAAACCACCCCACCTCCCAAATTACCAGATTTCCCATTTACTTTGATGCGCTCCTGAAGGAACTGTTCCTGCAGAGAGACAATAGCAGACATGCCTATCAGATCCCATAGAAATATAACTACAAAGCCACCAACTATTCTGACACTTGTGCACCTGTGATACATTTACCCGTTACTGTTTCTTTTAGGAAAAAAAATTAATAAAAATCAGAATATTATTGATACATTTGACGATCAGCATGAAGTCTGCTATGCAACTTTTTCTGGCCATAAAGGCCTCGTTTGCACTGCAGGTTATATGTTGATGCTCAATTCTGATTTGTTGCCTATATCAGATTTTTCTAGTGGTCCGTTTACATGTTTTTTTAATTGTGACCCATATCTGATCTGATGCGTTTACACTTGCCATACGATCTGAAGCATCGCGCATGCGTTGTGGTCATTTACTGCCTCCACACGTGCTTCTTCTTGGAAATAATAGCGCACATGACCAGTGTGCCCAAATCACAAATAGTGAATTATAGAAATTAGTTATTTTTATTTCCATATTCACCGGTGATGATTTGTTGTTTATCTTATCTTGCAGCAATTTGAGGTAGAGTAAGCAAATATTATGATAAAAGTTTAAAGTTACCCTGTTCTTTTATTTATAATTACTACATTAATAATCACAGTATGGCTATTTTTATCTGTAGGCTACTATAAATAAAAACAGATGCAAAATAAATAAATAAATAAATAAAAATGAACAAGTAGTAAGAAACAAACAATTCATTAAATTTTACCTTTTTACAACTAAACAAAAACATTCATGTCTAAAACAACAACAAATAAATCAAATATAAAAATCCCTTTAGTGTGTTCACTACAAATAAACTGATTAATAAAACTACAAAGCAGTTCAGTGAAGTGCAGCAAGTGATTTCTTCTCTATTATTGTTCGATTAACAAATAGGCTTTTCGCACGTATCACACACCAGATTTCCCGATCAGCTCCTCAAGCTCACTTAAGACAGAACAGATATGTTTGCATGAATACTTAAATAGCCTACTGCAATTCTGTGTTATGTGTATTAATCGGGATCACGCGCTGTCGGAATTGCGTTATAAATGCAAATAGAGAAAAGGTAGGCTAGATCTAATCTTCTTAGATAATGTGCAGATAAATAAACTTTAAAATGTTTAATTACTATTTGGATTGGAATCGCCAGTTGAGGGCTTAAAAAAAAAAAAAAACCTTTGTGAACCTCAAGTTCTATTAAAATAAAAAAAAAAGTTCCACCTTTTTTGGATGCAGATCAAAATAGCCCGTCAGCATTTACACTTTTCCCCAGCGCAAGTCACATATGACCTCATTAAGCCGCGAAGTACCAAATTGTCACCGTATTAATGACGTACAGAACGCAACGCAGCAAAAATATCCGATCTGCCTGTTTACGCGACAGTCGCACTGACAAAAATCTGATTTATATCTGATTTATTTCCACATATGAATGAGGCCTGAAACCGATCTCAAAATATCCGAATGCATGTGTCTTTTTCCTGTTTACACTGCCGTGCATCAGATCCGATCTGTGTCACATATGAGCAAAAAAAAAAAAAAAAAAGGGAATTGTGTCACATTTAACTGACGGTGTAAACGAGGCCTAAGAGAATGGAAGAAACTGACAAATAAAGTTAGTTTTGCTATAGTGTGCCGTTCAGAGGTAGTTTAATCCGAAATGGATTTCAATGGTAGATCGATATGATGTGCATCTTCTATTCTTTCATCAGGATTTTGACAAGTCTGCAGAAAAGCATGAGGCTCAAATACTAAAGGGAAGCAGCTTTGCATGTGTACAGTTTGGAAAAACACCCATAACGGCTTTTTGATCAGCTAATCTGATCAGAGATTTCCAGTTCTGTGTGCACCCTGTATCAGAAGATCAGTTCACGCTTACAAAGTTAGCCGCATCCATGATGCCATCCTCCACGGGGTGGGTGCAGTCCAGGGTGAACTTAAGGACCAGCTTTTTCTTTTTCCCACCCTTGGTCACCTGCTTTTTCTGTAAGACACAAAAAGACGCACATGTACAAAATCGTTGACAGCAAAATAGCTACATAGCAGAACTAATGAAAACACATCTACACTAAAGATAGGTTTCTACTGTCATTCATCAAAACGAGCTCTAGCAAACCTAGAATCTGACAGTATACTTGACAACGACCAACGATAATACATATTTAAAGGCAATAAAGAAATATATTTGAAAACGTTAAGGAAAATGTTAAATTAAACCTTCAACGCAGCCATATCACATTTGGGTAACTTTAACGTTACGTTAGCATTGACGTTTCGCTTTGCTGGCGAAACTGCTTAACTTATAAACAGAATACCAAAACACAGTTTGCCTAAGTTTGCTATCTATTATAAATTTTCTATTATCAAAACAACAGACAGCATACTATATTCGCTCTATGGAAAATGCTAATCAGCTAACGGGTAACGTTAGTTGCTACAACGTGGTTGCTCACGAGCAGGCCTCGCTCGAGACGTCCAGTAAACAAACGCTTTTTAAAAAAACAACACCGATGCATATATGCTTTCGTTAACCAAATTGATCAAAGATGCGATGGTTCAGCTTTAATCTCCGCTGGTTTCTGCAAGCCTACAGGTACGTGACACACTGTATTTTATCGTTTTTCAGAAACCTGCTCGTACTCACAATCGGGGCCATGGCCGACAGTTTGGCAGAAAGGGAGAGGAGAAGGAGCGCATGCTCATTGAAAGCTTCCTGTTATAATCTATTCCAGATCTAATCGATAGAATCCATGATGCGGAGATTGATTCGTACATTCACTGGATCTCATGAAAACATAAATGTAATTGTACCTAATCATATCTTACCTAAATTATGCCTTTGAGTGTATTAGATAGATCTAATCAAGACTAAACCTAAAGAAATCGGTCTTTACCCAGCAAACACAAAACTTTTTACAACTTTTCACAACGTTGTATTTTGGTTGCATTTAGATAATGTTGTAGTGCAACGTTTTAAAAACGTTTATAAAAAAATTTAAAAAATTAAACCAAAATAAATAGTTTTTAAAACGTTGTAAAAAAACACCTAACTACGTTTTCTTTAGGTAGTAAAAAAAAAACGTAAATATCACGTTTGTTTACTATAAAAAATTATATTAGATCAAACTGCAACTTAAAACAACGTTTTAAAATACCAGTAAAATAATAATGATTCATTAAGCAATTCAGTGACTGTGAAACAGATAGCAGTAGACAGAGTCGTACGTTAGAGAACCTAGCTAACGTTATCTCTCTATATGGCTCTGACAGTAGGATAATATAGCCAGCCTATCAAAAGGACGTTACAGTAATGTAAATGCTTATTTTCAGTTTTCTCTGCTCATTCAATTGACATATTTGAATCTAGTAACAGCATAATTATCAAATTGCCATAACAAGCTAAAAGCTTAAAATAAACCATAACACTGAAATTAAAGGAATGATGGTGTAACTGAGGTTAATTAATCTAGATATTGTCATGTTGTAAAGCCCTCGATAAATTAATAACATTAAAAATCGTACTGTTCAAAAACTTTTGGTTGTGCGAGTAACACACACACACACATCTTTGTATAGGCTGTACACACACTGTATGACAAAAACAACCACATATTTTTCCCTTGTTTTCCTTTTCTATGTATTACAACAACAGATAAAAAACTTGCTTAAAGTTTTGCAATATCAATAGTAGTAGTACAGAACACAAATTCTAAAAAAATCTGAAGCCTCCTGAAAATATGAACATATTACCCTCTTTAATAAAAACAATAACTGATAAGTGAAAAGACCATTGATATCGCATTGCACAAAGAGAATTATTTTCGCTGCCCTCCTACCAGTGTGCATAGGATCTGGTTTCTTCAGCTTTACCTTTGGCAACCACCCTCTGTCTCCCTTTATGTCCAGTTCCCCTCCCATTCACCGCAGTCAGCTGCTGGGCATTGGGCTCCTGTTGAAGAGTCCCAGCATTACTGTCATTCCAGCTGTAGATAGTGGTCAAGACTATAGAGTTAACCCACTGGCCCCTCCTGACACAAGCCAAATTTACTGCGTCAGCTACTGTGCTTTGCTTGAAGGGAGGAAGTGAGTGTCTTAAGCCACTCAGGGAGAGGCAGTCTTGCTGGCCACAATATGGATTCCCAAACACCACTATTAACACTGCAGTATGTTTGGAATAATGAATATGTGCACTAATATCGGATAGCATCAATTTAGTTTTTGGAGAAGGTAAGGGGCTTTTTGGGAAACTGCATCGTGAAGAGTTTTGTCTCTATAAAAGCAAAACGTTCAAGTAAAATAATGTGAAGGACAGATTGCATGGTCATGGAGAATTGCATAGCACTATTTATTTATTAATATATGTATATTGGATACAGTTTATGTTAAAAGTTGATGTAAAAAAATGTTATGCATTTTGGATTTAGGCTTTAGGACAACCTTGATAAAAGGCTTTGATCCAATTGAAATGTTGAGTACTAGTGTGTAATAATTAACAGTCCTTTTTTTTGTTCCTTAGACAATTAAACAACAAACTTTGCTGAAACTCAAACTATTAAAAAAAAGCTTTGACATGTAATACCACAATAGCTTTAGAAATTAACCTATAATATAAATGTTCTCTGAACTTTAGCTAACATACTCACAAAGTTTTGAACACACATTAATAGAAGGATTGTTCAGGTTGCAGGTGATTAATTACACTCAAAATGTTACCACAACCTTTATTTTTATATTGTTCATGGAACTTTTCTTTCTGGAAAAAAAAATTAGCAAAATGATCAAATTGAACGAAAATCATTTTAAAAACTAGACAATATGAACATTTAATAAACATTCAGAAATAACGATCATATAATAATAGAATATACTTTCAATCAAACATATTTTTTGTTAGCTGGGATGCATTTTAATTCGGGGTAATAAAAACTGAAATAACACTTCACACACACACACACAGAGAGAGAGAGAGAGAGAGAGAGAGAGCGGATAAAAAAATAAAAATTGATTAATTGCGGGAAGGTCGCGGGTGGATGAGAAAAATAAATCATTAATGATGGAAATATTAACTACATTCTCTAAAATATGAACGTGTTTGAAACCCAGGCAGACAGACACAGTAACTACATTTTAGTATGCGTTGGCCTGTTTGGGAAGTTAGTGACGCAGACGACAGGCGCTTGCAGGTGAACGACTGTACTGTGCGTCCTGTGAGTGCTCAGACTGACCTGTGTCTCGTATCTCTGTCGACTAAACCAGCCATGCCATTAATTATGAATATATTAGTCTTTTGCAGCCGAAAGTCAAATATTATGCCAAATAGGAAAAAAAATCGTGCTATGCGCACTTTCACGAGGTAGAAACTATAAAAATTAATGTGTTCAGTTTGTTAAATTGCGCAGTTAATGAATTTCGATTTGGAGTAAGTTTGTAATTTAAAGCTTTCTGTAGATATATTTATATGCAAGTGATGACACTGGCGCCTCCGAGTCCTGCAGAGCGCTTAGCTTCTGTACGCGTCAACGCACATTCATAGGTTACCCATATAAACTAACATTGTGATATGCTTGAACTGTTTTATATCTATGGATTTTATTTTAGGCAAGTCGTGATGATTTGATAAGGCTAAATTAAAATCAAACATTGGCTATGATCAACTCTGGCCACAAAAAAGAAATAAATATATAAAAATATAAAAATGGGTGTGGGCGGATCATTTATTTTAGGGGGCGGATTCGGGTAACGTTTTGGCTCAACCGCGCATCTCTAGTGTGCATAGTGTGTATTATTTTCGACCAATTAAAGCAGCATAGTTTGCTCCACACTCTAAGAAATACAAAAGGTGTTACCGGGGCGGCACCTTTTCAAAAGGTACACTTGTGTACTTATTAGGTTCAGATATGTACACTTTAAGCGCCTTTAAGGTACCAAAATGGACCCTTTCATGAACAGACATATACCTTTTGAAAAGGTAGCGCCCCAGTGACAGCTTTTGTTCCTTTATTTCTGAGTGTTTATGAAAATATGCTGTTATGAAAAAGTTACTAAAATCATTTGCTATTTTAAGTTAAATAAGAACAAATTAAATCCTGAAAGAAAACCTCACAATTGCTTTATCGAGATCTTAGCACACAACAGGAACCTTTACCTCAAGGACTTTGGGGGTGAGGAAATGGAAATCATGACAGAGGCATTCAATCAGAACCAGCCGTAGCAGACTGAAGCCAAGTTCCTCTATAATGGTTACATTTGAGTCTTCACTTATTCTAATTTTCTTCAAGCTGGATGTTGGGCTAATTCCAAAACGTATCCAAAGCCAAACCTGAATTCCTGTAATCTTTCTCTTTATACAACCCACCCATTATAGTTTTGTGTACATAACTGTCAAGTCTTCTGTTTTGAAGAGTTGTCCAAGGTTTTGATGACAAACAGATGTTCCTCTCATTGTTTGATTCTTTTATTGGTCTTCGCTCTTAAAAATAAAGGGTCCAGAAGTTTTTTTTGTTTTTTTTTGAAGTGATGCAATAGAAGTGCCATTTTGGGTTCCCCAAAGCAACTTTCTGTTAACCATTTTTCAAGTTTTTTCCCCACTATGTGCAATGGAAATGTTCCACGATCATTGCCAATAAGGAGGTTTTATTTAAAAAGCGTTGAATACAAATGCATGCAAAAGGCAACTAGCCAATATCTTGTTAAGAGCGGCACAAGGCAGTTGGCATTAGGACAGCTGCAGAACATTCACAGTGTTTTAATTGTAGCCTCATAACAAGCCCTCCACAAGGTGGGCTCTCCGATCACATCACAGCATTGTTATTTGATAAAAAACAAGCATCTTGACAGGCGCAAAGTGCATTGATCCCACAGCTTATAGCAATTACACACAATCTGGTGCTGATCTATTTTATCGTGTTTAGAAGTGACTCAAAGATCTGCTATTTGTATGCGTTTCTTTATCATTTACAGGGAAAATCAGGAGATGTTAGTGATAGACAACATATCAACCATGGAAATAAATCAGAAAATAACTGGACATTTTGGAGTCATTTCAAGTCAACAAACAGTTAGATCAGTTGAATCTTAAGTACATATTGTGTAAAATTTGGATTTATTTACATTTTTGTTCAACTTACTAGCTATTATTAAATTGTCAGCAGGTATTACTATCACATAATACTATAAATTCATGATTTGATGTTAAAAAGTAATATCATTACTCCTTGGTTGTACTGACGGAAGTGAGAGGAAGAGAGAGTTTTCAGGAGTGATGATATTACTGCGCCGAGGTCAAAGTGCTGTGAAGTGCCCATACATTATCTTTTTTATCCACTTAGAAAATCACCACGTTTTATTTTGTGTCAACATACTTGTTACTGTAACTAGTCATGCAACCATCTTTAAGTAGGGAAAACGTGGAAGTGTTTGGTGGTTTGTAAATTCAACCCTGTTTGGATCCTAAGAAATGAATGGAGCTAAGCTAAACGCTAACATAGTGGCTAGAGTGATACAGTGTATGCACTGAGATGGGAGAGATATGTATCAACTCGTCTAAGTTGAGGGAAGTTCCTTTAATGGTTTCTCACTCTATAGCTCTTAATAACGTCTGCTGATACAGCTACTGTATATTACCAACTGTATGTATGTGTAGCTTGTTGTGACTCTAGCTCTAACTTTACCCTGCTATATTTATCCATTGTTGCCCACTGCAAACTTGCATTTGTGTTGTCTAAGTAGCCTGGCTTTACAAGACCAGTGCAATGGTGCCAGCTGTGTGTGGTTCTGTGGGTTAAAGCAGTGCTTCATTCAGCAATCCAGTCCATTACCACATCTTAACACAATAGAAATGCTGCAGTGTGCTTTTCCAAAATGAGGAATGTTTTATAGTTTTGATTTTATTATATGGTAGGCTGTTTGTTTGTAAGAGAGTCTGGTGGTGTAATCTTTCTCAGTTTAGTGCGAGTGTGGGATCTTGCTTTGCCATTTGGAGTTGCTGATAATGAAGCTTTTGTACTTTGCAGCACCACACACTCCCTCATGCAGTCTAATCTAAGAATTCACCACTTTGATGCTGTTACTGGCACAAAAGCTTGTTATAATGAAAACAAGACAAATGGAAAGGCAGGATGTACATATCTGTGTCAGTGTGTCATTCAGTGGAGACGGACACATTAACACATTCTTTTTTCTTTTACCCTAAAAAGTTTTAGAATTTTGAAAGTGTAAAACAAAGAAATTTTTTTTAAAATTTAGGACTCTAGACTTTTTCCATATATGGATCATGGATATATAATACGTGTGTATGTGTGTGTGTGTGTGTGCAGAGCTCTGTAATAACTGATTACATGTATTACTTGTATTAGATATTCAAACATGTAAACAAATGTAACAAATTCAAATGTTTCTTTGCAGATACCCCTCAGTCGTGATGGGGACACATGCACTTCCCCCAGAGGACCGCTTGCTGAAGTTCAGCAAACAGGGTAGTACAGTGTGCTAACTGTGATGTGGAGTGCAAAGCACAGGTGCCTGAACAATACATGCGCTCCATATATATTTTGAGACATCAGCAGTAACAGTAATCGCTCATCTTTTTGACTGTATAAGCATGTACATATGTGCACAGGATGCTGGGGGCCATGTATTACTGTAACACCTGCAGCCAGCCACTGTGTGAAGTGTGCAACGAGCTCACACACAAAGTCAGGATGTTTTCCCAGCACGGTATTGTGTCTCTGACCAAACGCACCAAAAAGGGCCACTGCAAGTGCTGTGAGTTTTTTCCATCATATCTCCTCTTGCATATATTATTTTTGCCATCTAATTGTCCTGAAGATTTAGGTGTAAAATGAAGATGCAGGTGGGTTTATTTCTTCATCAGAACAGACATGGATAAATTCCATTGAATAGATGCCGTAAAAATGAGAAGTCCAAATAGCTAATAAAATTCATCACAATAATAAAGTAATGCACAGGACTTCAGTCCATCAGTGTTTTGTAAAACAAAAATCTGTGTGTTTGTTATAAACAAATTGATAATTAATAATTATTATTCTATTGCATTAAAGGAATGCATTAAATAATGCATATACAGTATCATTGATTGATTAACGTGTGTCTTCCTCTGATGTTCTGCATTTTTATATCAGTGCTCTATGACAAGCTGTACACCATGTTTTCAACCGAGAAAAAGTCCATGGTGTGCATCAAGTGTTTCAGAGACATGCTAATGTAAGACTTTTGCAGTCGGAATTATAAAACTGTACAAAATATAAATTAAATTGATGTGATTATCTTGAATATTTAACTTTAGTGAACTTTATTGATGTGAAATACTGGATCAATCTGTTCTGGTAAGTAAGTAAAAATAAATAAAAAAAGTGGAGATGGTTCCAGAAAATGAGTATATGCCATATCATCTTATACTCCTACATTACAGAATGTATAAAAATTTGAATTGTGGTTTTCACAAAATATATTGAGCAGTACGAATTATGTTGATAATAGCAGAGAATCAGCATATGATTTCTGAAAGATCATGTGATGCTGAGGACTAAAATAATGATGCGGAAAATTCAGCTTTGCGACAGGAATAAATTACTTTTTGCAATATATTAACATTTTAGTTTTTTTAAATTGTAATAATAATAATAATAAATGTAAAACTATTTTTGATATTACCTTATTTTTTTTAAAAACCTTTAACATTGACACACATAGTTTATGTGTATATTGAAGAAAATAATGTATGCCATATTTTAAACACAGGTGAAACACTTATTTAGGTGAAATTAAAAAAATTCTAGAAGCTGCTGGACCAACATATGAGTCAAAGAGTACAACCCCACCGTGGAGGGCTGACAAGTGAGTACATCTTGTTCTAACCTCTTTTGCCCTGTAGACAGTGAAGGAGCTGCAAGCATCAGCGTAAGAGGCCATTGTATTGTTGAAGGCCATGCTAGGTGAAGCGCAGAGGAGGAGGAAAAGTGCTGTCTATTCTCTGTTCAACAGCATGCAGGTGAGTAACAGTCCAGAAGGGGGCACACTGAGACCACACACCAGAATAATGGACAGCTGTGAGATGACGAAGAATTCATTCAAACCATATAAGACTAATGCAATTTGCGTTAAACATGGCTAAATATGCGCTTAAAGCATCACTGAAAATTGCTGAGGATAAAAATTGTAAAATCCATTATTTTCTTCCCAAGGAAAAAAGGCCCTGTTAAAGGCAGCTGAAAGGTCAATATTGTCCAAACAAATCCAGTAAGTCTAAATTGTCTGTCCGTGACAGTTTACTCACACGGTTTTGGCAGAGCACAGAGTTGCTGTGTGATGGTGTGTGTTGGAACGGCAGTTGCTTGGGTTGCGTTTCATGAGTCCTGTTATTTGTTGAGATTTTTTTTCTCTGTCCCCTTCCCATCATTGCTTGGAAGCTGGCTTGATGTCTTCCAGGAATTAAGCAATCTAGGACTCAGCATGTATATGTTTGTACGTTTTTATATCAGGGTCATGCAAGAGCAAACTAAGGACAAAATGATGTATATTAAGAACGATTTTGGGAAATATGCAGTGCTTCTTTTGTGATAAATTTTGTGTTGTGTATACATTGGCCCATAGAGAATTAATATGATTTTTTTTCCTCTTTATTTATTATTTTCCGACAGTCAACATGAAGAGAGAGAGAAGGCACTAAAGCAACAGCTTTCTCATTTGACCACCTTCCCGCCCAACCTTCAGCTACTTTAAACAGATGGTTCATCCAAAAATATAAATTCCGTCATCGATTCACCTTAATGTCATTTCCAAACCATGACTTAACATCTTATCTTTATTCTCAGGTGCACGTGGTCACCTGCTCTGGTTTTCTCAGCTCAGCCAATAAATATGAGTTCTTAGTTATGGGTTATGTAAGTAAATCCATCCATTATTCTTCAGTCATTTTTTTAAATACCCTATCAGTGGAAAGCTTGAAATAGAATAAAGATTATTAACAGAGCCGTAAATGACCCCCTCAAAACATGGTTCATTTGTACTATTTTTAAGTAGCAATTGGTAGGGTTTAATTGTAAAAACCTGGCATCCCTTTCCTTCAAGCAGGTAATGTTATTATGTATAAACATTATTTACTATACACAGAATGGTTTTTAATCATATGTTTAATTAATCTAAAGAGCATTTGGGTTATTTTGACTAGGTAATTGTGATTAATCGCATTCAAAATAAAAGTTTATGTTTACATACTATGTACAGTGTATGTATAAATACACACACACATATATGTATATATTTAAAAATATAGATATTTATTGTATGTGTATGTTTAGTGTATGTGTGTTTGTATACATTGAAATTAGTCATTTTGCAGCCCTATGGTTTCCAGATTGCAGATTGCAATGCTTCGAAGACAAAATAATTGATTTCAATTCATGCTGTATGACCCTTAACAGCAGTTGATGGACAGATTGTATAGCATTATAAAGCTTACCCAAAAGCTTCGTCTTGTCCAGAGTGGTAAGGTGAGTTCATGCCAAAACATACTGACCATTGTGCAGATCTCTTACACTAAAGATGGATTGAACCTACAGATAAACACAGATCACCATGTCGAGTTTGTTCGTTGTCTGGAGTCTCTTCTGTTGTTGGGCCAGCGGAGGCCTGGTTCTGTAACTGCAGGAATTACTTTGAGTAACAGGTGAGCAGTTTTTCTGATACTGTACATCATTCATAGTATTATGCAAGAAATGTTATATACTGTAGCAGCACTGTTATTCTACCTCTGTTTGTTTGGCCTTGTACTGACTGTGTTGCTTACTTTGCTGAGATGCTTTTGAAATATACATTAATGAATGAAGGTGGTCTCATTTTAAATGTTGTGATATTTAGAGCTAGAAGAATTGTACTATAAAAATCTAAACCGCACTACATTTTTGCAATAAATAAATTATAATTTTGACAACAATAAACAAACATTTTTTGTGTTAGTTTGCTGGTAAAAGGAGTCTATTTTAAATTAAATGATTATAATAATGTAAATATATAATAACCTAACATGATTTATTTTTAATATTTAATTGACTTTTTTGATGTAATATTAATGAAGGAATACATAGTATTTTTAGATTAAAAAAAATAAATAATTGTTGTTGTTGTTATAATAATTCTATGTTAGGGACGAAAAGGCACCCATTTCGTGCGTTCAGATACAGTAGCTGAATTCTGTCTAATGACTAAGAGCTGAAAGCACACAACAGGAAGGAGACAGTGGCATTACTCTGGTGCTTACTCAGCCGGTTATTAAGCTCCAACAGAGAAACATTTATGTAACTTTCCCTGACAAGCACCAGGTGGCAACTGTCCTGTTATAGCCAGAGTTAGTCCTGTGTCTGTGAGGTGATAACACGAGGCACAGGAACACAGGAGCCAGACTTCCTGGAAAGCTCTCATTCCGGGAGAAGGGCTCAGAGAGTTATGCCACTGACTGGAGCACTTCAGAGACTTATTCATAATACAGCTGCGTATGAGTAGCCTACTGCTTCCAGATCAGTTTGCAGTGAGAAAGATTAGTGCAGCGGAAGCCAACATGTGCTGGTATCAGTGCAAATCTATACCAACAGAGCTTACGAATGAAAGGGATGTGATCCTAAATTCCTATTCTCTAAATTCAGCTCGGATCTCATTGAATTCCGGGTTGTCTCAAACTCCTGTTGCCATGCAGTGAACTATATGGAGTTTTTACAAGCACTTTTCCAAGAAATCGGAGGAGAGGAATATCTGCTTAATGTCTGCATAGATTCCCGTCTATCTGCATAGAGTAGTAGCTATTTCAGTTTGTTTGGCATGCCATAGTACACGCTGTTATACAACACCTGGACAATATTTGAGTGGATGACAAAATATCAGTCCATGATTAGTGTATGTATTATCAAACAAAGGAACAAATGAATACAAACTAGAAGTCCATATATATCAGTGCTTTCATTTGAAAAAACTGAATTATTTGCACAAATAACTAATTTAATCATACCCTTTTCTGTATTTAAACGTGAATACTTGCATAATAATTTTATATTTTTATGATTTCGCACTTAATGTAGAAACAACATAAATGTGGTATATTTTAAATGCGTGTTTAACAGCATCTCTTTCATTAAGAAGCCTATTTTTAATAATAAATACTTCTGATGTCTCTAATGACATATTTTGCAATGGCTCCAACTAATATTTGGACGCTAAGGCCAGACCTAAAAATATAAAATAGATGCATTTAAATGATTTAAGTTCTCTATTGCATTTTGAAAACAGGTTTATCTAGCCTAGACAAGGATGGCAGAAAATATGGTTGCTGTGCTAATTGCATTAAATATTAAAAAAAAAAAACATTTGAATGCATCTATTTGTAATTTAATGCTCTGTCATACATTTTCAGGTCTGGCCTAAGCGTCCAAATATTTGTTGGAGCCATTGCAAAATATCAGTCCTAATCCTCTTAGTCCACTGTCATGATTGAAAGTTTCCATGTTGAATTTTCATTGCCACACTATCTGCTCCGCACGTTTTCACAAACGACTCGGCATTACAGCCTTGATGCATATACATAGAATACCCAAGGTGATAAGAGATCAGAATGAATACAGCCATTCCGTCACAGCAGCCTCCATCTCTCCATAGAGAGTCCAATGACGCAAGTCCCTGTGACAACTTTCCACATCAATCATCCCTACCGTTCTCAGATTTGTGAAGCCCTCCACCAAACAAACATCTGTCCCTGTGCCATCAGACAGGATAGCATGGAGGTCAGGCTTCTCTCACTATTTTTAACAGAATTTCAGAGAAGCATAGATTGTGCTTGTTGCACAAAGCGCACTTAAAGGTGCTAGGCCATGAGAGCACTTTGTTCCTATGCCGCTGATGTCACTCCGGTGCCAGCACCTTAAATTGGTAAAAGTTTGGGGGGTGGGACACTTGTCACTTAGGCTCAGAGAACATACAGTGTCCAGACTCACTCGTGGGACTCGTGGAACTAGGAAAGAGAGATTAAACGAGCTTTCCAACTAAGGTAACTCTCCCTTTTTTTGATGTTTGCTTCGTTATGAGCTTTCAATAGACTTTTCATCCTTAAGCTTTTAAATCCTGTTCCTGAACCTCAGGGATTTCCAGCTAAGGTTTGTGAATGCAGAGGTGGAAATGCTGCACTTCTGTGCATCTTTAAATGTATAGAGCATCAATGCATGAAGCTTTAAAATGTATTGGTAGGCTTTTGTTAACTAAAGCTATTTAAAAAAATAGTTATTTTAAATAATTTTTTATATATTAGGTTGAAAAAGCTAAACCTAATACTTAAGTTAAACTTGGAGGAATAATTCACTCAAAAGTGATATTCTGTCATCATTTAATTTTAGTTTTTTGGTAAACTATACCTTTAATACTTAAACAAAGAGTAGAAAAGTTGCTTTGGCTAACTGAAATTAATATATTTAAGAGGTACCAAAATAACAAATTTAAATGTAATAATTTAACTACAAATTATTTAATGACGTAATTAAAAATAGAAAGCTAAATAGAAATATAAAAACCCAATACAATTAATATAAAGTAATATAATTACTACATTTATTATAAAATTAAAATAAAAAACAAAACCAAATAATAATAGAATATTTATATTAAATATATGTATAATATTTAATATGTTAATATTGAGAATATGTATGCAATATACATATATATTATACAAATTATATATAATTATCATAATATATTTAATATTAAAACACTACATAGATGTGTATTTATTATTAATACACCTTTTTTATTAATCCTGTTTTGGTTTAAACAAATAAATAAAAAAGATAACGCATTAGGTTTTGTTTTGTTTGATGTCCATTTAATTGTTTGTTAACTGTTTATCAAAATTATTACTAATTGATTGCATTAGTACCTGTTTTTCCTTTAACTTTAGAGAATGTTAACAGGATCAAATAATAAAAAGTCAAATAATTTAGACTTCTTTTGGGGAGTTATTTTGAATAAAGTGTCCCTCTCTCTCTCTCTTATCCTACCATAGGCTGTGCCCTCTGTCTATTTTGTGCTTTTCCCCTTCTCTCAGTGAAATGCCTTTTGGCCGCAGACCCACCTTTCACCGAAACATTTGCACCAAGTTGCTGCTGGCTGAGGGTAGAGAATCACCCTTCACTGAGCACTGCCACAACTTTGAGAAGAGCTACAAGGTGAGAATTAGTCCTCGTTCGGAAATAAATATTATTTATGTATATGTGTATTATTTTATTAATATGCATTTATGTACAAGGTTCTTCAGACAGAGGTCCAGAGGCTAAAGGACGAGGTTCAGGAGATGCACAGAGACCTAACAAAACATCACTCCCTCATCAACACGGACACTATGGATGAGATCCTGGAAAGGTCTCTACTCATTGACGAACAGATCGCGTCTCAGTACTCCACTGTGCAGACCCAGAGGGCCATATTTGAGGAGGTGAGGCTAAATTATAATTCCCTCAAAAACATTATTCTTTCAAAACACAGCCGCAGCAGTTTAGCATATTCTGGATGTGTTTCTAGATATGGGATGTGACCTTTCAAAGGGTAACCAAAGAGCAAGAGATCTTCGAAGGTGAGTAAAAACAACAAGCTGTCTGTGTTGCCTCAGGGTTCATTTTAATGTGCACGTTAAGCTTTCCTTCCACTAATTAGTCAACTAATTTATTTGCTAATTACAGCACAGCTCCATGACCTTCTGCAGCTGAAGCAAGAAAATTCCTATCTGACAACCATTGCACGGCAAATTGGACCCTACATCTTATCCATAGCAAAAGTAAAAGAGCGCTTGGAACCCAGGTTATTTTGAAATATTCATATTTTGTATTTGAATATTTTACAGTATTCCAGTGGTTTAAAGGAATAATTTGCCCAAAAATGCACTCATTGACTTATTGTCTGAATAAGGAGAGAAATACACACAGATAAAGCACCATTTACAAGCGGTAACAGTCCTAAATAAGTAATGGGATTTCGTTGTGAGAGTATACCAAGCGATTTTTTGTTTTTAGGGTTAGGGTTAGGCAAAAGTAGCAGCTTAAAGTGAAACCATTGTAAGGATGGATTTGTTTCTTAAAAATACTCAGCTTTTCATTAAACAAGACAACAAATTGATGGACTGGAGAGATGTGGATTACTTATTTACCCTGTTTGGAGGGTGACATTTTCAGCAAAATTGAATTTTTAGGTAAACCGTTCCCTTTTAATCGTTAATTTATGTATTCACAGGTTTCAAAAGCCTGAGAATGACTCTGTGGACACTCTAGTAAAAATAAGTGAGAAAAGCGCTTTGACTGCTGATCAAAACAGGTGATGCATTTGATATGACTTTATCACAGCATGTTTTAAAACATTATAAGACAGAATGACGAACTATTTCTTCCTTCAGCTGCAATGAGAAGAGTCATTCAGCAGGATGTGATGGCACTTATCCTGCCGCCTGGTGAAACACTACTAAAGAGCAGTGACTTCTGCTGGCAAGGAAAGCAGATAAATATTTCAAAGGTCTCTTGCGGCAAAGAGCTGCCACTGTAGAACTGCATGTCAGGATGATGGTGAACACTGGCCACGAATATGGCATGTGCTTTTAAGCATGTGCTAGATGTCAACACATGAACATGGGGCTTTACGGTAACTGAAAAATAAGAAGGACATGAATGGAATATTGATGACATGAGTGTCAAATCAAATGGACCTTGACTATGAAACCTTTGGATCATAAATGTTTCACAGACCAGTGGATTATGTTGTTTTTTTATTTGTTTGTTTTGTTGTTTACTGAGACTATAAAATGTAAACTTGAGAAACATGTAATAAAACAAATTATTAAATTGTAAATACTAAAGTATCTATAGTAAATTTAGAGTAAATTTCGTGCTCGTCGAGTCATGATTGTGATTCATAAAATGTTTTTATGTGTACAGTCAAATAAATACAGATTGTAAGTGCTGAACAGCCTTTTTGAGCAAAGGTTCGGTAAATAAAATACAATAAGAAATATGATGAACTTTATCCTTCATACTAGCTAGAGAAATGCTACTATACTAAAGCTAGAGGGTTTGGTTTTTCAGTGCACTGCAGCCATCAGGTTTCTGTGAAATGCTGGATCTGCTGATAATGGCTGTCATCACCTTCCTTGTGTATGAGAATAGAAAGAGAACTTAACATAGCATCTCATAAGATCAGTTTACAGCACTTCAGACCAATGCCCCAGAGAATGCTGTATAAACAGACATAAATTAACACAGACCGAAAGATAAACAGCAAGCCAAGTGTGGCAAGCAGCCATTCGTGGAGATTTGTGGAAAAAAAACAGAAAATGACTATGACATATATTTAAGAAATATTGTAAATGACTGGCCGGGTTTGACATCAGTGTTAGTGATAAATCAGAGCCGATGGTATTTGACATCAAACATATGATCCAACTACAGGAAGCATATCTGAATTTGCGTATACATTTTCATTAAATTTCGTTCAGCTTTGGAAACAAAAATCCAAGATATTTTAACCCTGCATTGACAGCAAAACAACTACCACATTTAAGGACATCGTAATAATAGTCCACCATGACAAGCGTTCTTCTCTTTGATCTCACCTGTCCTTGGCTCAGCGATGACCACCTAGGCAGTTGTCTTCAAAACAACCATTAGACATTTGTAGTGTCTGTATTTTATTTGATATGATACTGAGGCAGAGCTAGATTTTTGTCTGATTATGTTTATTTTGTTGCACAAGGACCTTTCAGTGCACCCTAATAGATTTCTTGAACATGTTTTTCTGCTCCAACAAGGTCCAACAATGCAGCGCTTTCTAACAACCAGACTAACCTTGTGGCATGAATGAAGCTACAGAGACACAGCTCCATACATAAAGTGAATATGTGACACAGCCTGCTTAGCCGCACAGTTACAGTTACAGAGAAAGAAATGGGGTCATCGTTCAAGAACAGGCTGTCAAAGTTAGTCAGACTCATTAAAAATACATTTGGTGACAGCATATTGGAAAGCGGGATGAATGAACCAGAAGGCTCGTCTAAACAGTCATATATCATCTCCTCCCTCCTGCCCTACAAGGTCTTCATAAATACACACAGAGAGCCTGGTTATTCTCCCTCATTATATTTGCTGTTTTAAGGTCGGAGAAGATGCTTACCTGGTTCAACTTATTTCTGGCGGTTTGATCATTTCGGATCAATGACTCAATAGCTTTCTCAAAGTGGACACCGCCGGACCTCTGCTTATATACAATAAGCTACTTTGATGATTCATATTTTTGACAGCTGATTTAATGTCAAAGCAGGATAAACTGTTAAGTCAAGTGTTTTTTTTTTTTTTTTAAATAAGTAGTAGAAGTTGAGTGAATTCACACATTAAAGCATTCACTGTTTTCCTGTCTGAATGAATTTGAATGAAACATGTAAATGAATGATTAACTGGTCCGGGCTATTCACTTCTTGTTGCACTTCTTGCTTCTATGACTCACTCATTTAGTCACTTACGCCACCTACTGGTGTATCGACGAAACATGCATTGGCTTGGCAAACTACTTTCAAGTAATAACAATGCCACAATCAGTTACTTCCTAATTAATATTTTTTATTTTCATAACTGTTTTGTATTTGTGCTTAGATCTGTCATCATGTTTTTGACTGTGGTGCAAAAAATTCATAAGCTAAGCCTGTCAATCATGTTGTGGGAGATGTGAAGGAGTGTAACTGTTTCATTGCGTCATTGCAAAACAAAAATGTACAATACTTTCTAATACTCAAATACGGTTTATACTTTATAATAACTTTCATTAACAATACCAACCAAAATGATTGCAAATTAATATTATGAAATGCAATACAGATTATTAGTTTATTTGTATTTAAATACATGTCATGAGATATGTCGTTATTTTATTATTGGTGTTGTTAAATGTAATATAATATTCAAATCAATGTATATATTTACCACTACAATACACGTGTGTGAAGGCTTGTTGATTTCTTAATGAAAGTTATTATGAAGTGTCACAGAGCATCAAATAACATTCATCAAAAGGCTGCACGACATCACAAGAAAGCAAGTAAACAAAAAACTGCAAAAGTTATCGGAACAAAGTTATAAAGCTCTTTCCCCAAATGGAAAAAACTTTGAATTCAGCGATGAGCTCAACTCATAAGGCAAAAAAGAGAGTTTTTCATATATCGTACAAAAATAGCATGTATAAAAAGGAATCAGTCATTTTCAAAATCTGTTCAATTTACTGCTGACTGCCACTCTTTTCAAGTTTGATGACTCTGTCCGGGCAGTTGCATTGGAGTTTATTTTCCATAAAACATCTCCAGAAGAAGTTCCTCCATGTTGACAGCGCCTATGACCGGTTTGAAGAAGAGACCGGCCACCACATTGGCGTTGATGGATCTCAGCATGGAGAGGGCGAGGAAGAGTTTGGCGAATCTTGCACTGTCCCCGCGGTGAATCATTTTGACATATTCATTAAGTGCCTGGTTCGCCTCGCTCTGCAGGGCCTGGATGTAATGTTGACACTGCAGCCCTGCAACATCTAAGAACAAGAGATGGAAAGAGACCTGTTACATCTCGAACCAGAAAGAACTTGATGATGCGAAAAGATACCCTTTGATTACCTGTAATTCTCAAAATTATTCATTTTTGGAAACAACCCATCATGAAACTTTGATTCAAATGTTGTCCTATATTCATATTTGAATTACTGATCTGTTGTATATCTCGGCATTATTGCTAGTATTAGCATATTGTAGCAGTGACTATATTTATTAGTAGAAGTATAATATTATTATCATTTATGAATGATATATACTACTTAATGCATTAGATAATAATTCAATATGACATCAAAAGCAGCTTAAGCATAACAAAGCACTATTTTTTAAATATTGATATTTTTTTCATTGTATAATATTATACAATGCTTACAAATTTTATTATTTACAATTTGATATAAAAAAAAAATCAAGCCATTTAAAGTTAAATGTAACTTTTGATTATGATTAATGCGATGTGATTTATATTTTAAGTCGTTTAAAGCAACTACGAACTGTTTTAATTTGGTTATTTTTATCATCATTAACTATCATTGTTACAATGTGATTTCAAATTAAAGCGGTTAAAAGCAATCTTAATTCAGGTTTTGTAGTTGTTATGAATGCTAAGAAATTAATTTAAGTGCGAGTCATTATTCTTAACGACAAATAGCAAGTGTCCCAATTCAGGTGTCAGAGTGTAGCAAGTGTGTCTCACCTGGATTGAAGAGAATCGCCCCTTTTAAGTACGCGTACTCCTTAGTGCTTATGTCCAGTGCCCAGCATTTCCGCAGAAACATTTTAATACCCTGAACGTCGGTCAAAGCCACTCCACCGTTATAACCCTGGCTGTCCTGCTTGACCTGTCCGCTCGTTAATATCCGCTGCAGCATGCTGGGCTCTTGTGTCTCCGAAGTCTCGAAGTCGATCCTATCCTGCGCCATGCCGAGCACCAGCAGCGGCGCCCAGCTGCTCCGCACCAGCGTGTGCTGGTCATCCACCGGCAGCTCCCGGAAACACGGCACGTTCTTTACGAACTTCAGGGTTTTGACCAGGACAGCGGAGGCGGCTTTGCATGTCGTCTGAGGTGAGCGGAGAGACACCTTCCTCTTGGAGCCGCACGCACACGCGCGCATGGACAAGGCGAGCCTCGGGGTCCTCGGTTGGTTCCCAAGTTGCGCAGACTGACTGTCGTTCTTTAAAATGCTGTACAAGATGCTGTTCTGTCGCCTTTCGCTGCTGCAGTGGCAGCTGCTGTCAAAGTACGCCATCCTCCTGGTGCTGCGGGGACTGTCACGTTTCGTTGCTGAAACCGTTACGAGCTTTACGCTGGGAGATGTCCATGCACGGCTGAGGTCTGTGTGTTACCATCCACCCAAATGCCAAATAGTTTAGAGTTTTTAAAGAGCGCTGGACGCCTCCCACTTTCTCTCCCTCTGATGCACGCGTAGGGGGCGCTATAGTCCCTGTAGTGACATGTGGTACGGTATCAGTGTCCCCCACAAAAACCGTAAAAGCTAAAATCACCAACATGGAGAGGGCCAGTCAAACCGTAAACGCAAGTACAATTGTCTAATCCTATAAAGCACTCTATCATATTTGAAAAACTAATTTCGAAGGCTATAAATGATCAACATAACTTTGCTTTGAAACCTGTTATACACATTCTTGTGTCGTTATACTGCTAGTTTGTACTTTTTTAGAAGATATTTTTAGAAAAATCATGTTGAAATGTATAAAATATGATGCATTAGGCTTTAGAGAAACATTGTAACATTTATATATCTCTCATTGTAATGCCTAAATTACAATGTAAAACAATAAAATAGTTACATATACTAAACAATTTTAATTATAAAATTACTGGAATTTAACATTTCTGGCAACAAAAGCTGGACTTACACACCTCAATCTGGTGTTATTAAGCATTTGGAGTTATTTAATATCAGATTTGAAAAAGAAAGAAGGGACATTTTCTAAAATCTGGCAACCTTTCCTAGATTACTTTAATGATAATAGTTCTACAGGTCCCCAAATTAAATTCAATTACTAAGCCAAGAAGAAAAATAAATAAAGAAGTGGAGTTATCTGTTAACAATGACAAAAAGTCTGGATTACACAGAGTCTGACCTGTTTCCAGACTTTACCACCAAAGCTTTGTATAGCATGCCTAAAGGTATTTATCTATTTATTTCTGAGTATATGACAGGTGATAGTAGGCGCTACCTCCTTGTTTGGCATCTGCCCCAGTCTAGCCTTGTCTGGTTTGACAGTTTTACAGTAACATGATGTGCGCGCGCGTGTGTGTGCAGGCCACTTTACTCCAAAGCGCTTGTGATAATTTATTATTTTTGTTTTGTTATTAAAGTCCAGGGTCACCTGTATTGTGCAATGTTTACCGGTTTTGTCTGAGGCAGACGGGGGTGTACTGATGTCATTGCTCTCCTGAAGAAAAATATAAAAGCATATTGATTTGCAGCCTGTATGGAAAGTCATATCAAGGCGCCACTCCTGATGCTGAATAGCCGAAGGACAAGTCTATGGTGGAAGTGATGAAAGCATTAGAATATTGTGCGGTGAGAGACAACTCGCACAATTGATCTATTTGAAAAAAAAAAGAAATGTTTTTTACCATTTACATCAAGGCCAATGTCAAATAAACAGCCTTCACAGACTTCTCGAACACCTGTCTCCTCCCCCCCTCAATAAAGCAACACACACATACTATACTCACAGACAATTTTGATTCAAACTCAGCATCTGTTCAAGGTCAACAGGTCTAACCGCCAGTTTGTGCAAATGTTCTTCACCTACCTGTCCACATCTGTGGAGCTGGGACTGAATCTTGGATGAAGGTTCTTAGTTATGTTCTATGTAGTGAGTTTGAGGGCCAAATCTCACGTCAACAAACATCCTCAGTGACTGTAAAAACCAACATCGGAGGAGTCGGTCCAGATAACTGCATAATCACAAGGCTAGTGTTTACATGTCGCACGTCAAAGATGAAATAATCACGTAAAATACCAATGTAGTGCCTGACTGTGAATATAATGTCTGTTGTCTGAGAGTACAATAAATACACTACAAAGTTTCAAAAATCATTCCTAATGGTCTTTTACTTGCTGGAATGATTCATCTGAATTCATATTCAGATACTTTATCGTGCCTTATCTTGTTCACTTTCATCAGTCGTGCACCGAGAACATGAATTTAACTGAATGTCGTTGCCAGCTGAATGTTGATTCTTTGGTTGCTGTGCAAAGCTTGTTCTCTCTGAGTTTAGTGTGAATATGAGCATGACTTTGAAACCATTGACCCTTAAAGTGACTAGCCTTCGACTTTTTAGCAAACAATGATCCAGCCAGCGTACACGTCCGTAAAAAATGCAGCCCGGTGTAACAAGGTAGTATGATATCGTTCCTCACTCATTTTTTTTTTTTTTCTGGTATTTTGCCTGTGTTAAACAATAACCTAAGCAAAGGAGGAGATTTTTACAACAGAAGTTACCCTTGTTTCTTATTTATTATTCATTCATTTATTTTTGTGGTTTGACAGACATGGTTACTATCAACTTCTAGAAAGAACTGTGTGAAGTCTGCAAAAATAGAGCAGCTTGAAACATCTTGAAGGTGAGTAAATAATGACAGAATTTTTCATTTCAGCTGTTTATTAAATGCATATGCTGTACACTTCAAATCAAAGACCGAACCATTCAAAGTATTTGATTTTATCAAAAGTTAGAGTGCATTTCCAATCACGTCTTCCTTCATTGCAAGGTCACGGACATGCTGGATGATTTGTGTCCCATCTCTCTCTCTCTCACTCTCTCAATCTCTGTCTCTTCCTCCAGATGCCCACATCTGTGCTTCTGCTTAAATCATTTGCTTTCCTTTCAAGACTTTTTAAGCTAATTTCATGGACTGTTATCTGTGGATCATCATGTTAATAAACATTTGCGAATTTCAAAAAAAAAAAAAGGAGGAAAGAACTTTTAAAAAAAGAAGTATTCAGGAACTCCATTACCACAATTGTGTGCCTTACCAAGTGCATCAGCAAACTGATGCCTTTGAATTACAATGTTTTTGAGTTAGCCTGCAATGTCAATACAACCACGGCCTATGTGGTTAATTTCAGAATTATGTAATATTATTTTTATACTATTTACTATATAACAGTGTATTCAAGTTATATTTTAAGGCATGCGAATAATAACATGAGCTGCAAAAAATGTTTTCAGTCTGCATAGAGTGCTAATGTTTACAAAAATGTGTTTGTGGTAACTAAATCCAGTCTCGGCCTAGATCAGCCTCCCTTTTACAGACATGCACAAACAGAACACAGAAACAGCCCACCAGGTTGTCATGACCCAATGAGAATAGGAATTTGGCTCAACTTTGCAACAGCAGCCTTGGAGAGTATGAAAAAAGTCTTTCTTTACCCTTCCTCTATCATTGTTTGTAGTCTTTTTAATACTATAGCATTGCCTTGTTCAGTTCTGATGAATAATTTTCAGGGAATATTAAATTATTTAAACGTTAAAAAAAAACAAAAAAAAAAACAGTGAAGCATTTCATCCTTTCATAGACAATGAAAACGAAAGACCAAGTTCATTCTTAAAAACAGAATTTCTTATTTATTTATTTATTTGTGCAAATTGTTCTTCTTGCCTTGTTGTGTTATGAGAAGTTCTGTCTGTTACTATAGTAACTAACTCGAATTTCTTCCTGCCTGCCTCTATGACTTTTCCCATAAAGTGATATGACCTTGTGTCGAAGAGAGTTACAAATTGAAAACTGCTTTTCTCAAGGGCTTCTGTCATTCTGTCTGTGGCTGTACAAGGTATGGGAGAGGAAATTCATTTGATGTGCTGCTGTTCATGTTCACCAATGTGTGTTTGTGTGACAAATGCCTTCAAACTAACTAAATATTTGATTTTGTTTGTTTCAGATCAACTACTTTAATTATGAGAGAGCTAGATTGAGAATGGGTTTTTCCCCTGATCGTGTGTATGCTAATTTTTGTACATGAAATCGAATGTTTTAACACAGAAAAAATTACTTAAAATGTAAAATATTGCTGACAAATGAGGTATGAAACAAAACACGTCACGATCCCCAGCTGGAGTGCCCTGGACTCTCACCAGAGGGCACCCTTCTCAGACTCTTGCCCTGTGTCTGTGTGTTTTGTTCTGATTGGTTCCTTGGTTGCATGTGTCTGGTTCTCATTGGTAGGTTTTGTCATGTGCTCTCCTGGTCAAGATGCTCACATGTGCTCTAGTGCGCTGATCAGTGTTGCCAAGATCGTGTTTTCATTTTTTTTCATGTCCGCAGGTTGTAGGGAACCCAATAATGTAATGTTTGTAATATTTAGTGCCTGGAATGCTAATTTTGCCAGGAGATTCCTGCTAAAAAAATTTAATTTTACTACCCCGGAATATAATTTTTTACCGGGGATTCCCATCAAAATGCCAGTGGGCTAGTATAATAAATAAAAAATAACAGTGATTATTGAGTAGCCATTTCTTGCCTTGTTTCCAAGTCACCCGCATGTTTCCTAGTTGGGTTTTTGATCTTTGGACTGTTTCCTTGTTTTTTGATTGTTTGCTGCCTGCCCTGACCATTGCTTGTTTGTGGATTACTATTTTACCTCTGCATTGGAATGTCCATGGTGTTGGACCCTGTCTGTTTTGGCCACGTGTGTTAATAAAGCCTTGCATTTAGATTCTGTAATACCATTGTCATGCTCTCCATGTTACAGAGCAAGTGCATGGTAAAGACATTTATAGGAAAAGCCTCATAGATTGTAACAGTTGTGACACTAAATTCACTATTGGTTCCCTCAATATTTCGGCATGTTTTTGTTTTTTTGTAGTAAACATAACTTGTAGGAACTTGGATGTTTTGTACAGTGTAAATTGCACACATTCACCCAAAAGTTCTTATGTCGTTTTTTATTACAAACATACATTTTTAAAAAAGAAACATAACTCTGTCGGGTGCAATTCATACTATAGAGCAAACCATCCAAGTTAATTTGTATTTACCATAGACCTTGTTTTATTCTTAAATTGAACAACCCTGTTTTAAATATCCGTAAGTAAATCTCTAGGGAACATATGTGACCCTGGACCACAAAATCAGTCATGAGTCACAGGTATATTTGTAGCAATGGCTTAGAAGTTGTTTTGAACAAGCCACACAATTTCTGGTCTTTGGGAAATCAAGACTTTAGGGATGTTTCTTGCACATGCAAAATTGCATGTTTGGCAATCAGCACAAAATGTTTGATATGAGGTAATTGAATAGCAAAAGGGTGATGATTTCGTCTTGTTTTGTAGCCAGAAGAACCAATCACCTTTCAGTTATTAACTGGACCTTTATCTCAACTTCCTACAGAGAAAGGTGAGATCATCTACATCTGAAGCAGTTATGCCATGCAATAGGACAATGACCCAAAGTACAAAAACACATTAACTCAACTGCTGGAACAGAATTGAATGAAGGTTTTTAAACGACCTTGTCCACGTCCAAACCTCAAACCCATTGATATGTGGTATGGACGAGTGCCATCAAATATCAATGAATTTAAGAAATTTGTAAAGAAAGTGGGTTAAAACTCAACCAACTTTATTTCATTTTAAATGTATGATTTCACTTTGAGACCATAAAAATCCTCCTAAAATCTTGTTGAACATGAAATGTGTCATAAAGAAGTCATGAAAGATATATCTGTAGAAAGCTTTAATTCACCACTTAACGACATAATATAATACAAATTTATTACAAATATATTATATACATAACACAAATATAATTATAATCCATAAAAATGACTTCTCTGCTGCGGAACACTGAACACCGGCGAGCCCTGGCTGAAAAGCAATGTGTATTTTATAAAATTTAAATTGCGCAACGCTGTCCATCTCGCCAAAGTGTGTATGTTTACATTGGCTGTGTGCAAATTAGCAGTATTTATTCACTTATTGTAACTCCCCATTTTATGCGATCTCCGTCTTTTCTCCACACTCTATCCCCACCCCTTACCCCAGTGAACAACCGGAGGTGTGAAAAAAACCCTCTTAAACAGTCGTTTTCAACCACGTACCTGGAGGCCCCCCAACACTGCACATTTTGCATCTCTCCTTTGTCTGACACACCTATTTTGGGTCTTGGAGTCTCTACTAATGAGCTGAATCAGGTGTGTTTGATTAGGGAGATATAGAAAACATGCATGATGCGTCCGAAATCGCATACTGCTTAAGTAGGTACTACATCGTCCATATTGATGTTGTCATGTGTCATGCGTCGTCACAACATTGCGAAAATGAAATCTTTCATTAAGTCATCTGTTTTTTTAGATTGTGTTAAACAAGTGTAATTTAATCACAATAAACAACATTTTTTTTCCTGAGGTACGTACACTTGAAATGAGCCGCGTCTCAACTTTCCGACATTTTTCGGATATGAAGCCTCCTCTCCCGGAGCCTCATGGGATAGGAAAGTGTCCTTGGTAACCGTACTACAGAATTCGGGCGGAAACAGTAGGTCATCCGGGTACTTCTCGCCTACTGAATTTCGAATACCATGAATTCGGACATACTACTCGCCTCGTGTACTGTTTTTCGCGTACTACATTACATAGCAGGGAAGATTTCGGACAGCAGCAGTGTTGGGGAGAAATAACCAATGAAAGGGTTATTTCAAACTTAACAGTGTCAAACACATATATACACACACAACCTTGAACTGAAACCTTGAAACAGCATTTACGGTATCAATATTCCCTCAACATGTTTACATCGGCCATATTTTGTCATTATTCTCATGAAGTTTGAAACAAATCGAGTAAAACTAAGATGCTGATTCAAAGCATTCTGAAAATGACACACTTCCTGCTGCCAGTTGGTGGCGTTATAACTTTGACTCCTTATAGTCACATCTATTCGATTGGAATCACACAACAAACACATCCATGAAGTTTGATCAAAATCAGACAATGTGTGGTAGCTATTAGACGCTTCCTGTTTCTTGTTTATCACCATAACTTAATCGACTCGCCACGAGCAAACTGTTCGAGATATCAATAATCCCTTCCTTTTGGGGCAGAGCCCCATGTATGAGCTATACATCCTGTTTTCTGACTGTATTCCAGGGGGCGCCGTAGAGTCCCTGTGCCATGCCCCGGTCCTATTCTCTGTGGCGTCCTGATGACTGCAGATTCCAACATGTGCGCCAATTTTCAAGAGTTTTTGAATATTTTAAGGCCCCTGGACAGTAGATAAAATAAATAAATAAATAAATAAAAATAATTATCCTTAGAAAAACAAGAGGGCCTTCGCACCAAAGTGCTTGGGCCCTAATAATAATAATCCTTAGGAAATCAAGAAAGAATACTTTTAAGTTGTTGTCTTACAGGAAAATGGACTCAAATCACTATTGATGACTCATTCAGTGTTATGTATTAAATTAATGACATTATGTATTTACACATGCCTTATCTTTGGGTTGATAACTGAGTCTGGCTTAGATAGCAAAGCTAAAAGGCAAGAATAAGGTGAAGGTTATCAAAAAGGGACTGTATATGGTGCTTGTACAAGGTATTAAGAGTAAATGTGAAAATGAAGTGTATTTAAGGTTTGCAGGAATAATAATGAATAATTTCTTGCTAGTCTATAAAATTAAGTAGTCAGATATGGTGTAGCAAACATGGCTATTTCAAGGACATAGTTTTACAAGATATTAAAGTGTCACATTCTGATACTAAAACACTGCTTCTCCACATGCCACAAGTCTGCAGGCATCATTTATGTACCCAATTTATACTTTTTTATAGTTATATTTTTCATATTTATATTAAGTTAATTTGCAACAATTAAATTTTCTTACAGTTCTGCTTTTTTCTTTGTAATTTTGAGAAATGAAAAAAAAAAAGAAAAGAAAAAGCTAGAATTGTGAAACAAAAAGTCGCAAATATTTTATTTTATTATTCTTTTTATGTAGGTAATTTTTCTGTGATGGAAACAGAAATCAGAATTGTTTGATGGAAACTCAAAATTCAGGTGAAAAAAAACCCCCTCAAGAAGTAAATTCGGAATTGTGAGAAAAATAGTCAGAAATGTAGGATTTTTGTTTTCTTTATGCACAAAAAGTATTCTCATAGCTTCGTAAAATTATAGTTGAACCTCTGATGTCAAATAGACTATTTTACCGATGTCCTTGCTACATGCTGGACCTGGGAACATTACCATTGTGTTGCTGTTTATGAACATGAACGGAGGTCTCACAGGTTTGGAACGACATGAAGGTAAGTAATTAATAACAGAACTAAAATGCCCACATAGGCATATTATCAGAATTCCACACAGCACTACTCTCCATTGGAAATGAATGATTTCCGTCTGTTCGCTTGTCATAAATCTTTCCATAGTGACAAGATTTTAGGGACGAAATCGCTTAATCTGACACAGTCGGTGCATTCCAAAAAGCATTTATCACCCTCTGAAGGAAACTTCTGAGTGAAAACAAAAACTAGAATGCCCAAGACGTGTCACTCATGTAGTTTTGTATAGGGAAAAATACAGCTCTTATCATGGCTGACCAATCACAGAAAGCCCCGCCTTCTGAATAAAACAGCCAATCGCTGATTTGTCTGACATTAGAAGCTTCGGCTGCTGTAAAAACAGTCAGCATTCTGAGACGTGTGCCTCAGACTGCACATGGCTGATCTCGCCTGAAAAATACTCTAATTTGAGCAGAAGAAAAACATTTATTACACAGCTGTTGTCAGATTTGTCAGAGGCGTTTCAAAGACGGCAGAACTTGTGACAGAACGAGTGACAGGACTTGTCTTGAAGAGACTCTGGAGAAAACTATCATGGCTGCCATTCTAAACTGAAGTGCTCAAAACTGGACACTTCCGAAGGATTTCGGCACTTCGGACCCCCATGATAGTTTGCGCTGATTGTTTCCTTGATGTGGAACCTTCATGTGGGCATCGGATGATTAAGGGCACTTCAAGAAACAGTTAGTTGGTCCCCTACACCCTTCAAAGCTCTCACTACGGAGGGCAAATCCTTTGAAGGGACTAAGACAAAAGGATGTGCCCTTACACCTGGAACACAAGGAATGACTGTCCCAAGCCACAAAAAATTGTCTCAACTGGGCTTTAGTTACTCGATATTATATTAATTCTTGTGAATACAACTGTTGTATAAATAAGATGCACCTGTTCTATACAGGTTCTTCATAGGCCTCTCTTGCTGCATGAGGCACAAGTGCCTACAGCCTGATTAATACGATAAAAACATAGAGCGTTGACCTACGTCCATTAACCAGTCATTGTTCTTAGCAAATAAACAAACTGCAGCCCTTCACTTTGTTTGTCTTGGCTGGCTGATCTGTGAGGTGCAGTTGCTGTGCAAAAAGTGCGTTAGTCTAGAGGGCAGTGACCGTGAAAAAGACCAGTAGCACATTGGTCGCCTCCTCTTTTACCGGCACCGATAAGAGGTCAGTGCTGTCAGTCAGCGCACTTCCGAACACGACGTGAGTAATGTGAGTAGAAGAGAGATAAAACAGACTGACGGGGAATCTGTTGCACACAATAAGCTAAGCCACCGTGCAAAAATTGATTTATTTATTAATATCTTCAAATTTATTATTATTTATATTCATTGGGTCAGTGATGTATAGGAGTACCCACAGTAAAGAAAAGGAAAAATATCATTTATTTAGAATACGAAAACTGTTATACAATTGATGTTTAAAAGAAAACATTTCACTCAAGTGAAAATAAGAATTTATTAGAAATAAATGGCAAGCAACAAAAAAATACTGAAATTGTATTTACTTACAAAACATAGAAAACACATTAATTAGTTTTATTTATTATATTTATATGTATATTGTTCATTTACAGTGGACAGATGTTTCTCATCCCAACTACTTTTATATATATATATATATATATGTGTGTGTGTGTGTGTGTGTGTGATTAATTAAACTGCACATGTGAAGTGATTGACATTCATTACAAAAAATGTAAAAAGCATTTCCTTCCTTTATTTAGCCATCCTATAATCACGATTATGCCAGTTTTTTTTAATCCTGCCATTCATGGCCCCATCAGAACAGACCAGTGACCCAATTTTGGGTCATGATTCACCACTTGAGAAACACTATATAGTGTAGTGTTATTAATGTTGCAGTGTGATAAAGATGTGAACAGGTTTACTATAGATGTGATTGTTGGAAGTTTACTGCAACCCTGAGACAATGAAAATGTTTCTCTGAAAGCTAGATGCTTGAAAGCTGCTCTGATATTTCTCTTAGTACTTTCTCTCTCTCTTTCTCATATACACACACACTTACGCACGCACTGGTTTTCAGGGTCGTTCAGAAGCAGCAGTGTCTGCTGTTTCAGCCTAACTCAAGGTCAGCACACAGGCATACAAACACAAGGTCGCTCTGTTCACAGAACATAAAGGAACAGATGCCAAACACACAGGTCCCTCCCTCAACCACCAATGCACTTCGGCCGGCACCCACACGTCCACTGGCTTAACGACCTGGCCTGATGGCTTCCGTCCTTTAATGGACCATCAGGGTCAGCGCAGAGACCGCACGGGTTGAGTGATGTGTTGTGTTTGTATGCGAGTGTGTACACAAGAAGGAACTGTCAATTCAAAGTTAATAGTAGTAGAGTAAATGGAGCTTTTCTTCCTTTGCACTACCCGGAGACCTCGTCAAGTGCACATTGCCTGCCCATCTTCTGGCTTTTGTGTGGCTTTTTGAAAAAATGATCATTGGAGCTTTTTTTCTGCTGCTCTAGGTCTTGGTATAAGGGATTGAAAGCTTGGCCTTGGCATTGTCTTTCTAACTGAAGATGCAACAATGGAAACATAATTCACTTGATGAACTGAAAGTATAAAAACTTGCTTCACGTCACCTTCAGGCAAGGACAGCCAATATTTAAACCAAAAAATTGAATATAATGCAACACTTGTGTGCTGTACAAATCTTCAGAAGCCATACATTTGCTAAGTAATTTATGTAAATCTTTATAGAAATTCAGCACCTATGGCACAAGTAATGCTTAAACATCAGTGTCTATTTAACCTTGTAAAGCCTGATATGAAATAATAGTAATTGAAAGATGAGTTTGCGTAATTGTCTAAAAAATTGTTAACACTTACAGCCCTTAAAAGATATGCGCAGTTTCTATGTGTATGTGTACAGGACAGTAAATAAACAGAATGAATTTAACAAATATCACTTTAAAAAAATTAATAAGTAAGTAAATTTTTGTATGAGTATTGAATTAAAAAGAAAAAGTTAATTGGAATTAATTAAAATATTCACAGAAATAAAAAGAACGATGCCTCCATATGAGAACAGCATTTATAACAGAAAGGTCCTTGCTTCTTTCATATTTGTCTGGCTCCAATCAACCCTAATTAGTAAATGCTAGATGACACACACAAACAAAAACACATCACCAAGGCCATGTGAATAATTCATTCTCATTTTCTCAGTGTAAAAACACCCGTTTGTCTGAGCCGTGCATTTAATTGAATGGTGATCTTTTATGGGGATGGCTCAGAAGGCTTTTATCATGTACAGTTCAATTAAACACAGTCATGTCTTATAAGGGATTTATAAACTTGAACTAATGCTGTCCCACTATGTCCCCGCCCTGCAACATCAAACAAGGGACGAGGTTGGATCCAGATCCAACTCCTTCCACCTTACATATATCTAAACTTACGTGTCTTTACCCGCTGATCACTAAACCCAACCATCTCCACCCTCTGGAGTCGATCTGACCACGCCCCCTGGAACTTTTGTTCTGCAGTAAGGGGCTACTGGGGGCGGGACCTGTGCAAAGTGATGTCACAATGTACAGATTCTGAGACACTGCTAACGATTTATGGGGATTTAAAAAAAGAAGCAGGTTTGTGCACACATCTTTATGTTCAAACAACATGTAAAAGTGAATTTTCTAAGTACATTAATGCATTTTCAAAACAGCAAAATACTATGGAAGTCAAAGGCAGCCAAAACTATTTTTGTTACCAACAGAACTATTTTGTATTCCACAGAAGAAAGTAAGTCATGCGGGAATGACATGAAGATAAGCAGTGATAAAATTTGTATAGATCCCATTCTGTCTTTTTTATCACTCACTCACTCACTGTTTAATCCGTTCGGTGTTTTCTCTGTCTTTCTGCTCCCTTGTTCTTAGGTATACTATAGGTGAGCCAGGTTACCCACAGTTCATCTGGCTCTGTGCCTCTCAATCACCGAGCCGTCTCTGCGGGTGGAAAATCTGTCAGTGGGTGCCGCTCCACCCGCTGGAGATTGATAGCTGTGACCTTAGCTGCTGCAACTCTGCCACCACGGTCCAACAATTTTACATATTAATTTATGTTCTGTAGGGTTGTAATTGAGAGAGGAGGAGGGAGCGGGCTATTTGCAGAGAGATGAATGCCCCTCTCTCTATGATTTATCACACTTTCATCACCTTTTGGAGGGCTTGTTTAAACAGGGCATGTATACGTTGCCTTCACAGGTGAGTAAAACAGGGTCATGTTTGCATAAAAGCCTAAATTATGGGTGGAGATATGCTGCTGTGGAGAAGACAGAAAATAGGATTATGGGCGGAGAAATAATTTAATAGACTTTATATGACGTATGGAAACACTATGATTTGTTTTACAGGTGTATTTGTTGAAAGGTACTTAATGTGTGAATTTATACATGCATGTTTCTGTATTTATATACATAATAAATGTACATGGTGTGCATATACATTCTATTTAAACAAGAACTTTTATTTTTTTATGTGATTATAAATATATATATATATATGCATATGTATATTAAGTGCCAATGTAAACATAATTAAATACTGAGAAAGGCTCTTAAGAATCTTTACTTGACCCATGTAGTCATTTGAATATGTGATATACAGTCTCAGATGTCTCAGGGTCATAGCATTTAATCTAGGAAAACGTCCGACTTTTATTATACAGGTATATCACCTTTAAGTTGATGTGAAGTGGCAAGAATGTCTGTCGGAAGACCATCAAAACAAAGTGTTAGCAGATGGATGCTAACGATAACACTCTAATGACTGCTAATCATCTTTGAAGTGCACACAAAGCCATTTTTTGGAGTTAGATCTAGATGAATTTTATAGTGAGATCTGGATAATCCTTTGTCTCAAGGCCTCCATGTGTACTGAAGGTCAAACACTAGGTAGCGAGAGAGCCTTGAAGTCCTCATTGACTAAGAAAGTGTGTGCTTTGTTCTCGCACTTCTCAATGTCAGCTGGCAGGATAATCTACACTTCAGTTTCTTCTCCCTTTTTTCCCCTTCATTTTCTGCTGTGTCTTCTGCTGATGTAATTACAAATAAAAGTGTGCCCCAAGGCTGCTGCAGATGTAAACTTTAGAAACAGGCAACAATGTCTTTACATTTTGAAGATGTAAACCCGAATGTATTAAAGGAGTTCTTCATATTTTACTCACCCCAAGACATCCTAAGTGTATATGACTTTCTTCTTTGAAAATTTACCCTGGCTCTTCCAAGTTTTGTAATGCTGGTGGATAACTAACTTCGGGGCATTATCACGTGTCCTTTGAAGCAGGTCGGTGGGTTTTTATAACAAAAATATTTCTAGTTTTTAAATTGACGACGAGTTCAGCTTCTTGGCTGGCTTCTAACTCGATGTACAACGTAAGTTGTATCATACGTCGAGTCATAGGGCGAATTCCAAATGGCTTTATTTGCTCCCTTCAAGGGCACTTTAGAAAGGGGATGCCATTTGTAGGGACGTTCCAAAGAAAAGTGAGCTACTGATTCCCATCACGAAAGGCCCTTACAGAAGTCGTACAGAAGTGTTAGATACATGGGAACAAGCCATGGTCACTTCACGGATGTGATTTCTGTTTGTGATCTTTTGTTAGGAGCTCTTGCGATGCATTTTAAAACAAAGTTGGTAATTAATTTTGATTTCAGATACAAACGTGAGTAGAATAGGCTGATTTATACATAATTGATACCAAATATTTTATCAGTGGTAGAAATATGATTTAAGACGGTAGTGTAAAGAAGTTTAAGCATGTTTAGTTTCTATAAGTTTAATAGTAAATAAGACACAGTGAGACAATATTTAAATGAAGTAATAATGAGAAGAAATATTTATTTGCAACAACTGTTGGAGTTCTGAATGCTGCATGCACACACAGCGTTGTCAAGGTAATGTTTGGTCTGTTGCTCCCTTCACCAAGAGAGTTCCAAACGCTTATACGAGACAGGAATGCCATACGCACTTAAAATAACACTTAAATGGTTCTGCCCTTCGAAGGGAGTAGGGCATAGGGATGCTCAGTTCTGTTTGGCATTCGCCCATAATTAGCCAAGAAGCCGGAACGGGAAAAAAACAGAAGTCACTAATTTACATTAGTGTTTAGAGCCGTATAGGTTAGCTTTATGACGCAGTACTTGCGGATATATCCGACTTAAAAAACTTCAAAATAAAGGGTGAATAATTTTGGGTGAAACAATGTAAGCAATAACATAAAATATTACTATTAGAATTAAATAAAACATTTTCAGATTTTCAGCTGTGCATCTTAATGGCAATCTTAATCTTGTAAATGATATGGTAATCTTGTAAATGCATAGTACTAGCACTGTATATTAAGAAACTAAAAACAATGCTTTTTGATTTCATGCATGCCAGACTTGTCTGAGCCGACCGCTCCAAACATAATATCTAAACGTAGCCTCACTCTTTTGTCTCTGCCTGCCGCTCGGAAACATGAATCTGAGCTGTCACCTGTAATAAAACTCATTTGCTGAACTGAGGATATGAATAAGGATGGACAAGGTCAAGGCTGGCCGCTGACGGAGGGGGAGCTTTGTAGCATACAATAACATGATTAAATGATATGATATTACACACAGTAGGCCTTAATTAAAAAAAAAATTCTATATTCATATTCTCTCTCTTTCAATCTCTAAAAAAACAAAGGCATGGAAATAAATACAGCGAGAGTTTTGATTAAATTCTCCTTGAAGAAAGTGCTTCTATACATGCAGCCTTGAATATACTCATATCCCTCAGGACAAACACATTGTAGACAGACCCCTGCAAACACAAAATTGACAGTTTAAGGGAAAAACCTTTTTAATGACTCTGTTTTTCCTTTCAGGCGCGTCAAAGGCTCGATTTGACAGAGGAGAGAAAGCAAACACGGCTGTAATGAGAAGAATGAAAAAGGTGTCCTTCGGTTTGATTTGAGGTCTTCAGTCCTTGCTCTCCTCACCTTTGCGTTAATATCATCTTATGTCTCGGAAATCTTTGAACCCATAAAAGACAACAGATGCGGTCTGTTGGGTCATGTTGAAGTCTCAGACGTTTCCACTCTGAATTATTTTCTCAGTAGCCTCCTTTCCTTCATGTTATTGTTCTTTGTGGTCTCACTGGATTGCCAATGAAGTCCAATGGAAATTGTTAGTATCCCCTTGGGATCAAGGCTGGAAGCTTTGTGTTTGAGTATCTGGACCCTCAAAGAACATTTATGGCCTCCAATGAACATACACCTTTCAAAAGCCATCATTGTTGTATTAAACATGCTGTCATGTCTTGTTTGTTGCTGTTGCCATGTTTTGTTGCATGTTCATTCAGAGCAAAGAGTTCAAAAGTGCTTGCTTCAGTTATAATCACAATTAAATATTCATAACATTTAATGACACTCAAGTTATTCCTAATTCGTTGGGTTTCGTCTAAAGCAGCAACCGCATAGCAACATGCCAAACAAAAATCACTCAGAAAACCTTAGCAACCATACAGACAACCCTGGCAACCACTCGCAACTATAGCATTAAAAGCTGTGTTTATTCAATGTGGTAGTGGACTATATACACGGTTACTTCCTGGTTTTTAAAGGGGTCATACAAAGGCAATTTTCCACAAGCTAATATGATTCTTTAGGGTCTTAATGGAAAGTTTGTAATATA
>JAUCMU010000013.1:18226628-18251781 GCA_032275025.1 Enteromius treurensis
TCGAGGCCTGTAGGTGGAGTAAGGGGCAGTGAAGGGACGCAAAGAACGAAGATACTGGGGAAGGGGAGTTTGCACTGTTTAAAGGAAAACCTCTTAGCTCTGATAGGGTAATCAAGCTGATGTCTGATGGTTAATCATTCGTATGTGCTCCTACCGAAATTTGTTAGGAAACATAATTTAGTTGTAATTTTATGTATTTTTTAAATGTGCCACTATCCTAGGTTTTGCCCATTTGTCAGTAAGATTTCTTTTACTTATTTAAGACACAATCAAACTTAATACGCATCCTTTTTCTTTTTTTATATTTTAATATGTACAACTCAGCATAAGCATGTTGTTTTGAATTATTACAAAAATCTTTTCACTGAATAACAATGTAACATTATTTCAACTAAATACTACTCAACAATTACCTGAGTTAATGGGTTTTTTATGGGTGTTTTTCTTAATTAAGGCAATCTGCGACAATCGTTCACTCCCTGCTATCCAAAACAACTTTGGATTGAAGAACAAGCCTTCTGTAACGCTTTTCCCTTTCACATTGTTTTTGATCAAGATGTTAGTAACTATAACTCTGTATTACATTTCATTAACAAATTTCAAATACTAAATTACATCAAAAGAAACTTTGAATCTTTTTGACAAGTTCTTGTCTTTGTAGCTGGTGGTGAAGCAAACAGGTGTCAACATTCAGAAGTTTGTTCCCGGACTGCAGACCGCAGGTATCCATCTGGATGAGTACTTTACCATTGTTCACCCACAGGTCATCTTCAACATCCAGAGCATCAAGAAGTTCATCAACAGCCAATTTGTGCTGAAAACCAGGAGGGAAATGTTACCAGAGATCCACCAATACCAGTCCGCACTCAAACTGAGAGGTATTTTCTCCTTAGAGATTTATTACACTTATACTGATATTTGTGCAATTTTGTGATTATCTGCATGGGCACATTCTGGTTTAATCCAAAATGTTTTGTCATTTCTTGTGTAATATCCGTTTCACATCATTTTGTACATTGCATATCATTTGATTATTCATTTGCATGTGTCTGTGTGTGTGTTTTAGGACAGATGATGTGGATGGAGTCGCTCAACTGCATGATCTATCTGTGCTCTCCTAAGCTACGAAGCCTCCAGGAGCTGGAGGAGAGGGGTCTTCATCTGGCCGACATCGCCCCGCACGACACCACACGAGATCTGATCCTGCTCAACCAGCAGAGGTTGGCAGAGATCGAGCTCTCCAACCAGCTAGAAAGGAAGAAGGAGGAGTTGAGAATCCTCTCACGCAACTTAGAGATTGAAAAGCAGAAATCTGAAAAGCTTCTTTATGCCATGCTGCCGACACACGTTGCCAACCAGCTTAAAGAGGGCAAAAGAGTAGAGGCAGGTGATGAAACCAGAGGAACTGGAGAACATTACTATTCTTGTCATTATTCATGCTTTAGATAGATCACACTCTTTCTGTTACTCTTTCAGGAGAGTTTAAAGTGTGCACCATCCTGTTTAGTGATGTGGTCACTTTCACGAACATCTGTGCAGCATGTGAGCCTATTCAAATAGTCAACATGCTCAACGCCATGTACTCCAGATTTGATCGACTTACGAATGTCCACAATGTCTATAAGGTTTGTAGGATGGTGTTATGTATGAGGAAAACCTTCACAATTATTCACTTGCAAGTAATTAAAGTGGAAAATGATATTGTCTCATGCCAGGTGGAGACTATAGGTGATGCTTACATGGTGGTTGGTGGTGTGCCTGTTCCTACAGATACTCATGCAGAGAGGGTTGCAAACTTTGCCCTCGGTATGAGAATTGCTGCGAGAGAAGTAACCAGCCCTATCACAGGACAGCCCATACAGGTGTGTGTGTTTATACAGTTTGCTATATGTAAATATAAGTGTGCTCTGTGTGCTCTTCTATTGTATGATTTACCAGATTAATTGGGGTATTGTCAATCTAGATCAGAGTAGGCCTGCACACCGGCTCAGTTCTGGCTGGTGTTGTAGGTGAGAAGATGCCACGTTATTGCTTGTTTGGAGACACGGTCAATACAGCCTCTCGCATGGAGAGCCACGGAGTTCCTGATCACATACACCTGAGCCCCTTCACATACAGGTGAAGTCTAGTTTTTAAAAGTTCTGCCACATGGTCGAAATGTACGTTTGTTATACAAAAGATTTCACAGAAATGACATATTTTTCTTTTCTCTAAAGAAAAATCGATTTAATAGATTTACTACTATTCAAAACTATTTTTAGTTATATTTCACAGTACTGTACTTTGGATGAATTAAATGCCGTCTTGGTGAGCCTTAGAGACAAACAGAGGCCACTGGCATACTTGAGCTAAATCCAGATCTGAGAAAAGCACTAAAGAGAACCCATCACTTCCTGTCCACAGTGTGTTAAAGGACAAAGGAATCTTTAAGATCGCTGAGAGGGGTGAGATCGAGGTGAAAGGCAAAGGCTTGATGCAAACTTACTTCCTGCTGAAAAACCTCCAAAAGAGCGATGAACAGATCATGGGTTTGGTTGAGGAAGAGACGTGCGTATACCAGGAAAATGGGACGGATGTCCAAAATGGTGAGAAAACTCTTCCCGTGTGTGTATATAATTGATATATATCCGCTATTCTGCTCAGTAACAGCTTTGTTTTGTGTTTTGTGTTGACCAAGGCTGCATGTAATTTATTCCTGTTTTGAGCAGCCATTATGCCAGTCTTAGTGTCACGTGATCCTTCATAAATGAAACATTTAATATTCGTATCAATGTTAACATCAGTTGTGTTCCCTAATATTTAGTCACATTTGATTTTGTTGAAACTATCATTTGCACAGAAGTAAGTCCTGAATTCACAGACGGTGGGCAGAAAGAGGAAGAGAAAAAGGAGCAAGAAGTTGAGCGCCAGAATAATCGCATATCATCACCCTCTCCCTGTCCAGGCGAAATCTCCCCCGATCATTTAATTCAGTTCGATGTAACGCCAGCATATGAAAGCCCCACTGACTTCAAACATCTAGACAATGGTCTTCATTCACACAGCATTAGCACCAAGTTCTGCTTGATACTTTAGTCCAAACATCACTGAATTAAACCCAATTTTAAGAAGATTGAATTTCAAGCCTGCCATTCAAAGGGCCAGTAACACAAATCAACAGCCGTAATCTAAAACTCACTGTATCACGTGCTCTGTGCAGTGTATAATGACTGCTTTTCCCAGCTCTCCAAGAAACAGTGGGGGATTTCTACTTCGTGGACACAGATTTGTCATCTGGGAAAGGCAAGTCTCTACACTGATTCCCAGTGCTCCTCTGGCAGCCCGGCTTCATTTGCACCTGCTGGTGATGGTCGGCAGTAGAACCACCCCCGGAGAAAGCTAATCTCCCTCTGGAGAAATTAATCACTTTTTATGGACTGTTTTCATGTGAAAATCAGATGGCAAACACATATGACCAGAGGTAGATAAACACATGGTTGCTGTATAGCCATCAAATGTTTGTTTGTGGTCGACTGTGGTCTATTAGGTAACATGGGAACTAATTATTTACTGTGCCCAACAACACATCTGTTTTTCTCTCAAACAAAAATATGACTGCATAAAAATATTATATTTTACTATTATTTAACTCATACTTACAAAACCACATGGGATAAAAGCAATAACCTTACCAAAGATTTCCTTTTTTTTTTTTCTATACAGGCCATTCCCAGCATTGCTGGGAATTTATTCAAATCTCAGATGTCTACAAAGCTCTTTCTATTATCTATTGAAACCCACAGTAATATTTAAAACATAAGTAAGATTAATATATATATAATCATAATATATTGGGCATTTTCAATTCGAAGGTGGCTGTCCTGAACACTAACCTCTAATTCTCAACTTGTAATTGTTTTTAGTAATTTAATATAATTTGATATATATAATTTTTTTTTTTAATACTGTATATATTGTGTAAATTATAAACCTTTATGTAAAAAACAAACATCTCCCACATTGTTCATTTCACTACTGAAACTCATGTTTTTGTCCCTTGGCCGAGACTGATCTTAACAACACCCATACATTTTTGATCAGGAAATAATCCTGTGTCAGCCTCTTTCTCAAAGCTACAAGGTGTGAGTACGCAGGCCCTGAAATTTTGAGGTAAATGTGTTCAAAAAGCATGAAAAATCTGTCTAATTTTAAGGACTGTCACTACCGAATACCTTTTTTCTGCTATGAAGCACACTTTTTTGGGAGTTGTTCTATAAATTTTTTTTATTTGTACCACTGTTCAGAACTGTGCTAGCTAAACCCTAAGCTGATTAGCATCTTTGAGCTAGGTTCAAAAGTATCTAAAATTGTCACTACTGAAACATTGGAAGTGACTTTTTTTTGTGGCTAACACCTTCCAATAAGTTTCCTTCATTAACATTAGTTAACAACATTAGTAAACATGAACAAAGAGTGAGCAATACTTCTAAAGCATTGATTAATCTTAATTAATGTTAATTTCAGTGTTTACTAATGCATTATTAAAATCAGAAGTTGTGTTTGTTAACATTAGTTAATGCATTGTGAGCTAACATGAACAAACAATGAACAATGTATTTTCATTAACTAACATTAACAAAGATGAATGGATTTTAGAGTTTAATACTTTATTTTACTATAAAATATTTGTGGTTTTTATGTTGAATCTTTGGTGGGGTTTATTAGATTTTTTTTCAGGTGTTATTTAATAAAATTGTCACTACCGAAACATGCCATCATTGTTTCGGTAGTGACGAAAAGGGATGCATAATCCTCACTTTTTTTCCCCTTATGTTTTAGTATGCAAGATAAAGTCTGTAATGTGATGTAGTCGCTACAATAGCATTACTGTCACAACAAACATGCATGTTTTTTCAAAAATAAAGTACAAACTAACAAATCATCAACTTCGCAACTAGTTGGATCACATTTTTGCTTTTTACAAAGGACTTAAAATAAAACATCTAATAACTTACACTTGAAATATTGTTAAAAATGTAATTGTTATTGATTTAACTCTGAACTGTTTTATTAAAATAGCAAAAAAATAATTATTTACAATATAGATGTAAGACAATTCTTAAAAGGTCAATATTACTAAGTACTGTGCTTCAGTAGTGACAAATACAATATGACAAAATAAACTGCAATAATAAAAAAGTGCACCTTGAATATCTTACAATATTCAACGTTGTGAAGAAAATGCTAGTTACATACGAAAATATGTAAATGTGTTTTGCATCATAAGTGTGTAAACACTGAATAAAAAAAAAAGTCATCACTGCATGAAAGAGTTTCATTTGTATTATTAATTTTCTCTTTGCCTCTGCGTTTGATAAAACATGATTACAGAGATTCATATTAAAAAAACACCCTCATACTTATAAACCTACTTTGATTTTTGGAGATAAAAGAAATAATTATCTTGCTATACCTTTTTAATATTTTTTTCCCCCCAAAGATTACAATAATTAAAGGATGGAATTCCTCCATGCAAAGTATTAATTAAGGCAAAAACTAATTCTAGTGACATACAAAAATAAATAAATGTATTCTGCAGCATGAACTAATGAACAACATTGCATGCCGAGTGAATAAAAAAAAACTGTCAAAGTTAATGTCAGCACGTATGCACAACCCCTTGGCACAGCAACACAAACCTTTTCATCAAGGTTCCCATTTAACAAAGGCAACTGCACGACACGTTAGAAATCCAGTACAAACATCTTCAACTCTTCACTGAAGGGATACAGCAATAATTATTTATGACAAAAAAGGAAAAACATCAGAATCAAGGCAAACTAATATCTTTTAAAATACCTGGAAGTATACAAACATTCAAATCAGACTCCTGTTTTCTTCATAATCTGTTTTTATAAAGTGCCACCGAATTCTTCTTCATCAGGAAATAAAACAATACTTTGTAAAATCCATCTAATGTATATAACGTTGCAATCTTTGACTGCATAGCAGTACAAGTTTTCCTTTTATTCCCCATCTCGTCTCGGTTCAGAGGGAAAGGTCAGATTCCGGAGTGTCAGTTTCCGACGGGAACTTTGTGCTCGTTCCAACCTCTTCTGGGATACTTGGAGTGGAGTCACCATTAATGTTGGCTCTGTGGAACATCAAGCCTGCAAATAAAAAATACGAGAGGCGCAGGGGGATCATTTTTCATGCTGGATTGCATTATTAGGGCCGAAGCGGTATTCATTCCTTCAAGATTCAGTGACTGCACCAGCAACAACGTCTGGTGCAAACTAAGTATTAAGGTTACTCAGGAAGTGAATTTGATCTGTGTGTGGGTGGGCACAGCGTCAGATATGTGTGTGTGTGACTCACGCTCTGTCTCCTCGGCCCCTCTGTCGCTGTGAGCTTCTGTATCGGAGCATGTCCGTGTCCGCCTCTGGGAGGACTTCTGCAATGCCATGCTTTCTTTTGGCAAGCTCGACCTTGAAGGAAAACAGCACCTGTATTTATAGGCACTCATAAAATAACAGCATAAGCTGTCTGGACCAAAAACAAGAGGTCTGTGTGTTGTGTAAACATTTTCTACCTTTCGTAATTGTAGGTGCCAGGATGGCTGATTGAGCGCTTCATCTATACAGAGAGAGAGAGAAATGGGTTACATCGTATAATCAAGTTACGTTATTGTTAAAGAAAATTAAAAATTTAATTATTTGGTAACACTTTAGAATAAGGTTCATTAGTTAACATTAGCAAACATGAACTAAGAAAGAACAATACAATTATTGATTCTACATTTAATTTCAGCTTTTACAATTGCATTATTAAAATCATGAGGTGTGCTTGTTAACATTAGGTAATGCACTGTGAAATAACATAATAAACAATGAACAACCGTATTTTAATGATCTAATATTAATAAAGATTAATGAATGGTGTCATAAAATGCATTTCTGATTGTTTGTTCATGTTAGTTAATACATTAACTAATGTTAACAAATGGCATTTTATTGTAAAGTGTATTTTTTGTTAAACTGCAGCTGAAATAAAATGGATGAAAAAAATATTAGTATTGCAATTCATTGAATTAAATCAATTTTAAGGATAAGCACCGTAAGTACAAAAATGAAAATGTTAAAAATAAAAATTAAAGCTATTGTATTTATACAATTTATAATTCTAAAATAGCATATCATACATGCTACTACTAGCAAGTGAGGGAGCAAAGAATATGTCCAAGTCATATTTCTCAACAAAATCATAAAACAAACAACAGTACATTATACATAAATATATAAAAATATTCTCACTACAATAACATGAACAAAAGCAAAATAATAATAATAATAATTATTATTATTTTTATTTGAGATAATCAGAATATTGGCTGAAAATTTACTTAATTATTTGATTCGTTAATTTTTATAAAAATAATGCAAAATGTTAAGTGTCAAAAACAAGCTATATATCCTTTAGGTTAAACATTTTGGGGTCAAATTTTGGGCATGTCTTTGCAAAATTCACCCAAATAACTTTCAGTAAAAAATGGCATACAATCTAATAAAAATAGGAACTTCTAAAAAAAAAAAAAAAATAGAAAATTGCGTGCTTGTGTCTTTACCCGAGACATTTGGACGGGAGAGGGGGACACAGGGGACATGATGGAATCAGATGGACTGGACTGCAACATATCAGTCTTAAACTTGGAATTAGCAATTTGCATACATTCCTCCAGTGTTTTGATGAAGGTTTCACAGGTGGCACTCAGTAATGAGGACGCCTCATTCCTCGTCTGGGAAAAAGAGAGAGGAAAAAAAATACTATTTGGTTTAAAAGAGTTGATTATTATGATGACAAACCACCCAGCTGCAATAATTACTGTGGTTTGAATGAAAAGATCTAACCTCAGTGCTGGCCACCGTTGACTCTCCTTCCTGTTCCACTGACTCCTGAACAGTGTGCACTTGCTGCATTAGTAAGTCACAGTACAGGCGCAGCTCTGACATCTTGGTTTTCAGGGATTCTGTGGTTTCTGTTAACTCTGCAAAAACCCATTAGAAAAGGAAATGCAACTGTTACTGGGCCCTGATACTGCTTAGTAGTCAAGCTTACTGACGCGCAACTAGAAACATAAACTCTGACAGTATATATATTATACTTTATCAGCATATTATTGTATTCTAAATATGTAATGCCAATACAATATTAAATATAATTTATTTAAGGGAATAGTTCACCATAAAATGAAAAGAACACCATTAAAATAGTCAATCGCTCAAATGGTTCAACATTCATTTTATGCAGGGTCAGAAAGCTCTTGATTTCACAAAAAAAAATGTTTTATATATATATATATATTTGAATGAAGGTCTTGAGGGTTTGAAATTAATTAATGACAGAGGTTTAATTTTTTGGGGTGAACTAACCCTTTAAATCTGCATTTTTACATTTGATTAAATCATTAAATTAAAATTTACTTTTATACATGGGACATTAAGAAGATTTCAAAAGTGATTTTATGGCCACAAAGTGTTTACTTTTAAGGTTTCAAGTATGTTTGTGGGGAATAAAATGTCAGATGTTGCTTTGTCATTCAGTGTAACACAACATTTATGCAACAATTAAAACAACATGCTTATTCTGAATTGAAAATATTAAAATATATAAAAGAATAAGGAAGCATATTAAATTTAATCGTATTTTAAATTAGTTAAAAATTCTTCCAGACAAATGGGCAAAACCTAGGATAGTGGCAATTTGTTTTAATTACAACTAATTAAATAATAATAATTAAAAATAATTAGTCTTTAAATATGCCTGACAAAATTGTTACACTTAATGACATTGTAGTGGGCACCTACTGTAAATCAGGGAAAAATGTATGATGTTTATTTTTTGCCCATTAAAACAAAAACAAAATTATACAGAAAACCTTTAAATTTTGGAGGGAAAAATAAAAACGGTTTAAACCAGTATTAGACTTCTTGTTTTTATGCGTAAATCCTTTCTCATCTTTAACCCACATGCATATTTTTTTTTAAGGTAGATAATGCTTAAGACGTTATTGTGTGTATATATATATATATATATATATATATATATATATTAATAATAAATAAATAGAAATGTGCATTGTTGTTATTAATGATTTTTGTTAATGATATTAATAATATTGCTACTATTATTATTATTATTTAAACCCCTGTTAATTGAAATAATGAAATACAATAATTGTTGTTATTATTATTAAGGAATAAAAAAATAAAGAAAAAGAAAAGTTACACACAAAACTTTATATGTAAGTTTTTTTTTATAACTAATACTAGTTAATCTGTGGAGATCAAAAACATTTATGAAAACATCAGTATTTTGTCAAATCTTATGCTTTGACAAGAAAGCAAAACAGCATAATAAAAAAAACCAAGGGTATGAAGAAGAGATCAAACTGGTAATAGAAGCCCACCCCTTTCTTTTTTGGTTCTAGTGTCAATGAGTCCAGCTTTGGAGCTTCCTAGAGCCACCAGCCACTTCTGCCTCTCCGCTGCATTCACCGCCTTCACATAAAAATGCTGTTCTCCAGGTATGATCAGCTCCAGGCGCGTGTTGTCAGTTGGGTGAACTGAAGCACACACAAGGAAGTCAAACATTCAATAAGAATCACCAGTTTCATTTGTCGTAAGGAATAAAGATTCTGCAGATAAGATGACCAACCGCAAATCTCACCTTTAATTTCACATACGGACATTTTAATACTGCCTTTGCTACCTTTGCAGACATCGTCTTGTGAATCATAGTATGAAATAATGCCATTGTCCAGAACAAACCACCTTGGCTGCCATCCTTTCATAAAACAAAGTATAAACAGATGGCAAACGCAACACATGAGGTAAAATCACATGGGGTATGAACTATATTACTCTCACTCAACATAAAGAAGCAATGCAAAACAACAAAGTTGCATACATCAGCAGAGAATATTTCATGCATCATCATTGAAACAGATCTTGTTCTCCTTGCAGGGCTGTCTGTCTACAGTTCAAGTGTCTATATGTCAGTTTGTAAATGCCGTTCACTTTTACCTGTCATATAGTTTGTCCATTTGTAAAGCACGCCTTCCATTATTCTCCAAGCAGAAAACCCAGCGGGAAAACACTTTAAAGCAGCTTTAACAGAGCTTGCACCAGGCAGCTGCTTGTTTGCCCCCTTTACAGGCTAATAAACATGCTAGCATGCTCCAGGCTAACTCAGAGATCCCCAGCTACTCATATTTATGTCAAAAGAACGGGCGGATGGTAAGGACACGGAATAATAAACATTCGCTTTCACGATCATTTCTGTGGAGACGGCGCGCCGCTCATGCTGGGAGACTCTGCTAAAGGAAGACGGCGCAAGATTAGCGATGAGATCACTGTTTACAGACTGAACCGGAAGAGGCGTTTGTCTAGAGATTCTTCGCTGTCTAGTCACTCCACTCTAATGTGGAAACGACAGGGAAGGCCATTCGATGGCACCACATACTATTTACAGGAGTGAAAAGGTTTTGCAAATGATTCTGTTGCGTAAAATTAGACTTACTTTATATTTTTCGACCCCGTATTATTATTATAAATTATGATTACTATTATTATTATATTGTTGTAGTTGTTGTTTAAATTCTAAAATATACAGATACAGAAAATTGTGTTGCTGTTGTTAGTGATTCTCAATATTGCATTATTTAATATTACAAAAAATATTATATTATATTAAATATGAAAACCGTACACTTCCCGTTAGAAGTTTTATTTATTTATTTATTATTAGAAGATTTATTTATTTATTCTCTTCTGCTCACCAACCCAGCATTTATTTGATCTAAAATACAGCAACTGCAGTTATATTGTGAAATACGTTTAGTATTAAAAATAACTGGTCTCTATTTGAATATATTGTTAAATGTATTTTATTCCTTGATCAAAGCTACATTTTCTGTTACTCCAGGCTTCAGTGTCATAAGATCCTTAAAATAATCATTCTAAAATGTCGATTTGTTGTTTAAGAAACATTTATTTATTTTTTATTATTATAATAAATATTTAACTTTTCAGCATTTATCTTAAATAAAATGCTTTTGCAACATTATGCACCATTTAATATATATATATATATATATATATATATATATATATATATATAGTAGTCAACATTTGAAGTGGCTCATAAAAGGTCATCAAAGTTGTACTAAAATAGGAATGGGTATTGTTTTAGTTTTAGGACGACTTTGATGAAAGTTTTTGATCCTCTTTAAATATTTATTTCTGTGTGTGTGTGTGTGTGTGTGTGTATATATATATATATATGTGTAGTACTAATATATTTATAGTACTTTAATTGAGCAAAGATTCTTTAAATGATGATAAAGATATTTATAATGTTACAAGAGACTTCCATGTCAGATAAATGTTGTTCTTCTGAATTTTTTATTAATTAAAGAAACCTACTCAGTGTCGAACAAATGCATGCTTGGTAAGCAGATTAAAAAACTTCTTAAAAAAGGTATTTTAAAAAGTACATGAATTTAATGTATATAGCAGTTGTATTATATATACAATTAATAAAATCAATTGTATCTATTTTAAGTAGCCTAAATATATATTTTATTTATTTAATGAAATAGATATACATTTATCATAGGTATACACAGACGATAAATGTATATACTGAATATTAAAAGCACAAAAGCGTAAACTTGAACAGGAAGGAATTCAAGTTTCAAGTAACTAGTTAAAGAAGCTGAAGAGTAACACGTGACATTTCGAACGCGGAAAAACATGTAAAGCGGACAGTTTCTGTCATGTTAGAAACTTCTTGGTCACACATCCTAGAGCCCAGCGTAAATAAGCTGATTAATCGGGGGAGATGGCCGGAGAAACAGAAGATGAGATCCCTGGTAAATATTATGTGCTGCATAAGTGATCAAAAGTGTAAACTGTTTTGTTATTTTCAGTTGCGACACCTGTGTTTCTTTAACTCTATTGGCTGTTTCTGATTAGCATGCAGGCTATATAACGATGCTAAGTTACATAGTGGAAGCGAATGATGCACTGATGTAAACATGCCTTAACTGCTTTTATGCCCTGCTAATATTGTATTTATTACTGTCTCTAACTGTAAATGGCTGTTTGTGTTTAGTATATTATTCACTGAACACTGTCCCGCTCTTTCATTGACGCCTGTGGCTACCTGTCGCCAAGGCAACCACGCCATGTGGTCACGCCTCTCTCTCTCTCTCTCTCTCGGTTGTGTGAAGTAAACAATTAATTAATCACCATATGAATGTGTGTGTGTGTATATATACGTATACATAAAGAACCAGAAATTTCTAAAAAGTCACACAAATTATTACTTGTTTACAACGCGATAAGGCGTAATACTCTATGCTTTATGATTAAAACATCTTATTTTTGATAACCGTAATCTGAATAACTGCACAAGAATAAAACACCAATATGGCGACACTAAATCTGTGCATTGATCTACTTTTTTTTTTTTTTTAGAATCCGGAGCTGTCTTCACTTTTGGAAAGAGTAAATTCGCAGATAATGCTCCCAGTAAATTCTGGTTAAAAAATGATGTACCTTTGAGAATTGCCTGTGGAGATGAGCACACAGCGCTGGTGACAGGTGTGATTTATGATTTTAGCGGTGAATATGGGTAAATGCAGTCTTATTCCTTCATTATTTTGTACGTTTATCCTGTCACTGTTCCTATTGTGTTTAGAAAATGGGAAGCTGTTTATGTTTGGCAGCAATAACTGGGGACAGCTGGGCCTTGGAACAAAAACCACTGTGAATAAACCCACTTGTGTGAAAGGTAGGAAAGACTGTCAATCAAACAAAGAGTTGCACAGAGTGTTTTCTGCCATCCACAGCTGATAAATCACTTAGACAGACACATTTCCCAAGATGTCACTCACATTTAGCTGTTTGGGTATGATATTTGTCCAATAATAATGATGAGGGATTTTGAATTGTTCAGCAAATATATTTGGTTGGGTACACAAAATTACATGTAGCTGTAACAAAAAAAGAGAGATATTTTCAAGACAAAGCCATAGGCTAATAGCCTAATCTCAATCTGGAGTGGTCCATAATCTGCCTTAATCTGGAAATCAGAAGAGAGAAGTACATTTTTTTGTATTTTAGCAAAGTAAATTTTAAAAAAATAAAATAAAATAATAATTACATATGTGTGTGTGTGTGTGTGTTTGTGTATATATATATATATATATATATATATATATAAATATTAGCTATATATATATAGCAGGTTGTGTACATTTGTTTAGCAAGAATAAATTGCATTCAACATGTTTCTTAAGTAAATAAAAATATATTTGTTTTCTTAAAGCCCTAAAAACAGAGCGGGTGAAGCTTGCAGCCTGTGGAAGAACTCACACACTTGTTTATACAAGTAAGTTTTATGCAAACATGACAGAATAGTTGCTTTATGCTTTTGAGCCTAGTGCATCATTGGCTTTTTTTTTTTAAAAAAGGTGTAATGTTTTTTCTACAGGAATTTAATGCTTTCCCATTTTCTTTCATCTGGATTATTTACATACTCTTATTTATTTACTTATTCCATTAGTCGAGCCAGAAGATGTTGCCATGGCAAACCAAGTGAACCACTGAAATAAACAGAGCAGTGTTTCGACTCTCTGGGAATGAACAAGAGAGTTTTAAGAAAATGTTTTTTAATATGGAAAAATGACACACATTACCTTTAAAAAGAAAACAAAAAGTATGTTTTTAATTATTAATAAAAAAAAAATTACCATTACCATTTAAAGTCTAGACTTTTTTATTTAAAAATTAAAGTTGTAATAAATTATTATTACGTAATAAAATAACATTGTATTGTAATATATTTTTGTAATGTCATCTTGAGTTATCAGCAGCCAGGTTTAGAGGGAGGAGCATTTTCAGATTTGGATGAAAGATCTAAGGCAAACAAAGATGAAAAAATACAAAGTTCAAAACACCAGCATTTATTTGCAATTGAAATCTTTTGTAACATTATCAATATTTGTCACTTTTCATCCATTTAATGGATCCTTTCTGAATAAAATTATTTCTTTTAAAAAGTTCTTCTGACACCAAATTGTTCTATTTTTTTAAGTGATAATACTTGTCTTGCACATTTTTTGATTAATCCTTACCTAAAATAGTTATTTCGTTTACTGAGCAGCCCGTGGTAACCTGTATGCCTGTGGAGGGAATAATGAAGGACAGCTCGGTCTCGGTGACTGTGATGACAGAGCTTCCTTCCACCTGGTGGACTTCTTCAGCAAGCACGGACCAGTCAAAATGCTCGCAGCTGGTTCCAATACATCTGCTGTCCTGACTCGTAAGAGCTCTGTTCCAATCTACCTTAAAGGAAAAGTGCCTCCTGCCAAAAACATGCGCGGGTAATGCATAAGATGCGGCTCAGATATTAACAGTAATGTAATAATATCTTTGTGTCATCTCAGAGGATGGCAGGCTTTATATGTGGGGAGATAACTCAGAGGGCCAGATTGGACTGGGGAAGGAGAGTAGTGCATTGACTCCTCGGGAGGTTTCTGTGGGGAAAAGAGTGTCCTGGGTGTCCTGTGGATATTATCATTCTGCCTTTGTTACCGGTACGTGTACCACTGCTACCTCATGTCAGTTGCAAAACATTCACAAGTTGTATTTTTCACACTTTTTTCTATAATTAATCACAATTAATTGCATATTCATGTATTTATATTGTCATAATTTCACACTGAATTGCTAAATAATGTAGAATCAACATAAATGTGATCAGAGATAACAATGCAATACACAATATAATAATAAAAAAAATTTGACTCATATATTTAAATAGTATGTTTATGATATACTGTAAGTAAGTATAAATTCTAAAATAATAAGACAGTTTTCAAATGTTCAAGTTTTAATCTAATATGTTATCTCTTATTTTAGTGAATTATAATATACATGACTATTTGCAATAGTAATATTATATAAAATAGCATTAATTTATAATAAAGCTTAATATAATTTAAAAGTTTATTACATTCATATGTTTAATAAAAATTTTACAACAGAATATTTAATTATTCTGTCATGAGTAATATGATATACTTCTTAAATGTAGCCCAGTGATTTAAGATCTGCATGTTACATTTTGACCTGCATAAGATTTTAAATCTCCACTTTTTGGACTATTCATTATGACCTTCCTACTTCCTCTTCAGCTCAGTATGGCAACGCTGAATTCATAAAATGTTTATTATTTGACCTTCTACCAAGGCTGACTTGTTGCTTGGTGATGCTTGTTTCATTTTTTGCAGTGGATGGGGCCCTGTTCACATTTGGAGAAAAGGACAGTGGGAAGCTGGGCTTGTCTACAGAGAAGCTGGCCAATCATAAAGTGCCTCAACAGGTGACCGGCATCTCTGATAAAGTGGTACAGGTATCCTGTGGAGGAGGGCACACAGTGGCACTTACGGGTAGGGGAACATACATTATTTTGCTCTGTTGTCTTGTCTTTTTTTCTTTGTGAGTACTAAATGTTACGCATGTCTGGTCATGCAGAGCACGAGGTGTATACGTTTGGCCTGGGTCAGTTTGGACAGCTTGGTCATGGGACATTCATATTTGAGTCACGGTTACCCAGAGTGGTTGAGCATTTCAGGAGGGGCAGAGTTAAACATGTGGAGTGTGGAGAGAACCATACAGCTCTGATTACTGGTAAAACATGCACAGAAAACCACCTGATAACATTCTTTATGTACTGTAATACATTTGATATGATATAATTTCCTCTAAAACATGTATGCCAGTTCTGTATGTTTGTATAAATCTGGCATGCTTGTTGCAGACAGCGGACTTTTGTACACTTTTGGTGATGGTCGACATGGAAAGCTGGGGCTTGGAGAAGAGAACTTCACCAACCAGTTCAAACCAACCCTGTGTCCAAGATTCCTAGACTATCATGTACATTCTGTACGTATCACTGTGTACAGATATACATGCAATACAATATACATTTAGTTTCTATCAGATATATACTGTACATCTTCTGCTTTGAAACCTCATGAAATGGTTTGACAAGTGCCATTTGCATAACTTGTAACTTAGGTTTCTTGTGGTGGGTGTCACATGCTTGTGTTGGCAAAACCCAGGCCTGAAGGGTCAGAGGAATTGATCCTGGAGGAGGATGACGTCACAGAAGACTTTTTGGAGAAATCCTATACTGAATTACTGGGGGACACGCAAAGCCAGACCACCTTACACAGAAGTCTCTCGGCTCGGGTCAGGCGTAGAGAACGGGTGGGTAGATCCTGATGGATCAAAAATAATGCAACTGATTTAAAAATTGGACTAGTGGCAGTGTATTTTAAGATGAATAATAACCCTTTATGATAATGTTTAATATAGTATATTACTTAAACAATCACATTAATGAGATAATTATGGAATCAAAAGTAAGTTAGTGGTTTTTTTTTCTGCAGGAGCGTTCACCAGATCAGTTTGGACAGATGTTTCGAACACTTCCAGCACTGGGCAGAAATCAGCTGAGTGCATCTTTATCTGTTCCCAGTCAGATCCATCAATCTCATAGTAAACAACCGGGAAAGATCCCTCACAACAGTCTCAAAAGTAACCGCCTATTTCAAAAACAACTACAATAACTGCATATCCGTGGTTTTATTTATTAAACATTTACAAATTTATATTAATTTACACTACTGTTTAAAAGTTTGGGGTTGGTATGACTTTTTTTTTATTTAGTACACATTTAGCACATATCAGGCCACATTACATTTCTAAAGACAGTAAAAACAATTATTTTGTTACAAAAGATGTGTTTCAAATAAACACCGTTTTTTTTTTTTTTACTTTCTATTTTAAGAATCAAAAAAATATATGACCGTTAAAAAAACTATTAAGCAGCACAGCTTATTTTAACATTGATAATCATAAGAAATGATAATCATTAAAACAAGCTTGGATTAATGGCTTCTGAATATTACATTTTAAAAATGCTATTCAAAATTGTATAAAAATATTTCAAAATATTTCATAGCGTTTCAGATTGCTTTTAAAAACATTTGAAAAGATCCTACTGACCCTACATTTTTTAATGGTACAGTAGTGTACATTATTGAGTCCTGCTCAGGTTTTATGTCTTCTCTTTTAAAAAGTTCCTGGAAAGAGAGAAAAGTCTCTTGATGACAGAAGCAGTGCGGAGGATAGTGAGAGTGTAAAAGACCTTGGACAAACCACTGACTTATTAAACCTGGTAGGAGAAACATACTATCACATACTGTATTAAAGAAGCATGCATGCTTATGGAATCTATACAGAAAAATAAGTAGAATCAGACCTTTCATTATTTGGTTTATTGTCATTTTTAATAAGAAATTGCTACCTCAAACATAAGGTAAAAAAGTGTAGCACAGTAACACAGTGTTTAAAATATTTCTGACAGGTCAGTAGGAGGGTATAAAGAAATAGACTTTCAAAAGGAAAAAGTTAATGACTACATTTAAATACAGGCTTCTTTTAGTAGTTTGTGCCATTTTATGTCAAATCTAAGTTGTGTAGAAAAACCTGTTGAGAACCATTGATATAAAAAGGCATAAAGTCTAATGTGAAAGTTTCTTTGATTTCAGACTCATATAATGAAGATGGATCCTAGCCATAAGACTCTAACATTGTCTCCTGTGGAGAAGGTAAGAGCTCACTTGGGTTCCTGTTCAAGAGAAATGGCATTTAGATGGTCAAACAGAGGTTGAGGAGCAAAGAAAAAAGTTTATTCATCAAATGGCTGCACTTTTTTTAGACCTCTGCTCATGTTTTCTCTCTTTTCATTTCATTGACTTATTCTTCTCATTTGCTTTGCAGCTTTAAAGCTCATTCTGCTCTCGTGCAGCCTGCTCTGCATGTTCATTAGTTTCTCTAACACTTTCCCTCTTTTTATCCTCTGCTTCCTGGGATAGAAGAATGTTAAGCTTGTGAAAGAGCATGGTAAGGTGAAGGGGAAGCAAAGAGATGACCCCGCCCTTTATAGAAAGAGGGCAGAGCTTTTAGCTCGAAAAGCTCTTCCGACTGAGTCACTTAAAAGTGGTAGCTCAGTAGTTGGAGACAGTCTTGGGGCAGGGACCCCCCACAAGAGCCCTAAGAGACATGGTCAGGATAAGGAAAATGTCCTTATAGCTTTGGAGGACAGAAGGCCTGCACATCAACAAGCTGCAGGAAGTTACACAAGAATGGAGAAGGACAGAAGCAGAGTTGGATCCAAATCTTTCCAGCCCAAACACAAACAGCTGATGAAGTCAAGGGATAGAGGTACAGGAAAAGACACAGAGAATAAAGTACAGACACTTGCGGAACATTCTAAGGTAGAGGCTGAAAGCAAGAAAGTTGCTCATAAGTCAAAAGGAAGTACAAAAACAAGCCAAGAAGGTAAAGCAAAATCCAAAGGTCATCCATTGGAAGTCAGTAGTCAGTCTCAAAAAGATGTGGGAGAAGAAAAAGAAGTAAAAACCAAACCCATTATAGTTGTTGAACAATATCTTGAACAGACCACACATAAAGACCAAGACCCAACAGGTAAGAAGATCTCAGAAGAGATTTTATCAAAAGCTCAGAAGAAGACAGAAACCAAAGGTTTTATCCCACGGAGCAAAAAGATAGATTCAAAAAAAGACTCAAAAAGCAAAAAGACAGCAGAAGAGTTCTCTACTTCACAGCAGTCCTCTTGCCAAGAACAAATTGCTACAAAGAAGACTAAGAAACCAAAAGCAGAACAAAGCCCTTTGCTAGTAGAGGAGAAAGATAAGGGGTCAAGTATTGTCTCAGAAGCTGACTTCAAATCTGAATCCGAGTCAGAGCAAATGAAGAAAAATCCTTTCACCAAAGTGACATCTTTTCTCCAAGATGTGGGAACGGGAAGTCATGCTCATTTGCTTGGAGAGACAGCAGTCAGTCAGTTCCTTTCCCGGTCTACACCCCAAAAGATGCCAAAACCTCTTTCAAAACAGAGAACTCTGTCTGATGTTTCATCCTTGAGTGAGTCTTCTGAGGTTTCAGGACAAGAGGAGACAAGAGAGGTCAAGAAGACAGCCGTCACCATCAATGTTAAGGCAGAACCAAAAACGTCAGACGGGGACTTGGAAAGAACCAGAACTGAGTCCAAAACCGAGGCTTATTCTGAGGCGGAAGAAGAGGAGGAATCAGAAGAGGAAGAAAGTGAGGGATCAGTGAGCAGAAGAAATGAAAGTGAGGAAGTAGAAGACAGAGAAGAAGAAAGCAAGGAAGTGTGGAAGAGAAAGGAGGAAGTGGATGACCAAGAAGAGGAAAGTGAAGGATCGGTGAACATAAAGGAAGAGAGTGAGGAAGTGGATGACCAAGAAGAGGAAAGTGAGGGATCGGTGAACATAAAGGAAGAGAGTGAGGAAGTGGATGACCAAGAAGAGGAAAGTGAAAGCAAGACCCTTGCAAAAGATGATGATTCTGAGGTTGATGATGATACCACAGTCAAAGCCTCTAGTGAGGATGAGGAAAGTGAGGAAGAGGAGGAGAAAAGTAAAAGTGAGGCAGTTGAGGATGTTGAGAGTGAAGCTGAGGAAGAGGAGAGTCATGGAATAGAAGATGAGGAAGAGGAAACAAGTGTGGTAAGTAGAGACAGTGAAGAAGATGAGGGTGAAAGCAAAATGAGTGAGGAGGAGGAGAGTGGAGAAGAATCAGAGGGAAAGACAGAGAGCAGAAGTGACAAATCGGAGGAAGAGTCAGATGAAGAGGATGAGGAATCAGAGGAGAAGGATAGTGAGAATGAGGAAGAAAGTGAAGTGGAAGTTGGGGAAGAGGAGGATGAAGACGGGGAAAAAACTAGTGAAGAAGAGGAAGATTCAGAAAAACAGGAGAGTGAGACTGAAGATGATGAGGATGAAGGGGATAGTGAAAACGAAGGAGAGAGAAAGGAAAGTGAGGAGAGCGAGGGAGGTCAAGAGGATGAGGAGGGTGAAAGTGGTGAAGATGAAGCAATGAATGAGAATGATGAAGAGGAAGAAGAAGAGGAGGGTAAAGAGGAGGAAGAAGAAAATAATGAGGAGGAAGAACGTGAAGAGGAAGCAGAGGAGGAAGAGTCTGAAGGAAGCGAAGAGTCAGAGGATGAGGAGGGAGAAGAGGAGAACAAACAAGAAGAAGAAGAAGACGAAGAAGAGAAAAGCGAGGAAGAAGAAAAAGAGAAGGCCAAAAGACAACGTAACAAAGCGGCTGACTCCACCAAACCAAAGTCAAGTGTGAAAACATCAAAACAGCAGTCAAAAGCCAAACGGGCCCGAGCAGAAACCGATCAGTCTGATGATGAGTCCCATGAGTCTAAGCAGTTTTGGGATGATGTTCTACCTCAATACCTCAATCTAAAATAATTCAGCAACCTCAACCACTGTTTTTTTACCTTGGAGTTCATGAGCTTGCTGTTTCATATATTTGCCTTCAGTGTTCTTTTTTGCTTTTTCCTTGTCATGTTTTTTCCAAACCGTTATTGTTCCTGCTACTTCACTCATGCCAGTCTCACTAAATATATTGCTTCACATTTTTCATTCAGTTTTATTTTATTTTATCAAACTGCTTTCATAAGTTATTATATGGCCAAGCAATAGTGAAGAACTCATGATGTGCCTTAGGATTTATCCAATGGACAGCCATGTTCTTTCACTAACAAATGTGCTTGACGAAACACTGCTATCAATAACATTAAATTCTTAAAAATACAGAACTATGTACCAATCTTTTGCCTTCATATCAATTGCCTAACCATATTAAAATGGCAGCTCTTAATCTTTTTGACTGGAACAAAATAATTTGAAAAATTGAGCCTAAGGATTAGTCATAGATAGGTAGCATTTAGTTAAAAGCATTTAGTGTTTTCACATATAATAACCAATAAAACGTTTCATTTACTTCAACTATTTGAAGTTTTTAAGTTAATACCTTTGCGTTCTTTCATATTTATTTTTTACATTTATTTTTATTCTGTTTTGGTTTTTTTTGTTTTTCAAAAAAAGCACAGATTATCCAGGAATTGTATAAAGATAAAATTCTGTGTGGATTAAATGAAAGAAAAAAAAAAACATACTACATGACTGTTTAGTGAAAGCTATCATGCAATAGCTGAGCATTTCAGAACTTATTTCCAAACTAAAATTATTAATTATATAAATATAGAAAGCCATTTAAGACATCGCCAACTTGCAAAACTATTGTAATCAGGCAGATTACTGAAAATTCTTCATCGAACAGGTGAGGCTGCCCTCTTTATATACTGTCTCTGTAGAGCTGTTTCTCCTAAATAGATCCCTAGTTCATGTGCCTTCTCACAGTACTTGTGTGTTTGTGTTTATATATATGTGACCCTGGACCACAAAACCTGTCTTAAGTCGCTGGGGTATATTTGTAGTAATAGCCAAAAATACATTGTATGGGTCAAGATTATTGATTTTTATTTTTTTTTTGCCAAAAATCCTTAGGATAGTAAGTAAAGATCATGCTCCATGAAGATATTTAGTCAATTTCTCACTGTAAACATATTAAAACTTATGCATGTAATATGCATTGACTTCATGTGAGAACTTTAAAGGTGATTTTCTCAGCTTTTCGATTTTTCTGTTCCCTCATATTCCAGATATATTTATATAGTATATTGTTTCTCATCTCATGGATGTCAAAGATTGCCCTATACATCCAAATCATTCATCAATGAGAAGCTTTTTTATTCAGCTTTCAGATCTTGCATAAAGCTCAATTTTGGAAAATTAACACTTATGACTGGTTTTGTTGACCAGGGTCACATATATAGTTTGTTAGCTAGTTTTAATTTTACAAAGACTCGCATTAACCCTTTCCTGCCATTCTAGTGCCTTTAACCCTCTTTTCATGTTTCACAGTTATCTGTTTAGTCACTGACTGTGTCGTTTTTCTTGTTTTGCATGGCTACTATCCATTTCTCCAGCTCCGGACAGAGGAGATAAATGGAAAGGTAGAGGGAGAAGATGACGAGGAAGAATATTTAAATGATGATGAGGAAGAAGAGGAAGATGAAGAAGATGAGGAAGAGCATCCAGAGGAAAAAGAAGAGTGTGAAAAGTGTGAGGAGAAGGAAGACAATCTAGATGAGAAAAGAAAAGAGACAGAGGAACAGGAGCAAAGCATTAGAGAGCCAGACATACAGGTGACCCTTCATTCACACAATTTAGACTAATTTTGCATGAACATAATAATCTAGCTTCACACAGCTTTGATTTGTTTGTGTGATGTCCTTTTCTTACTCCTACAGGAAAAGCAGTTTATAAAAGAGGCATCTGTCCCAGATGGACCGAAGAAAGGTCAGTGTTTTTTTTTTTTTACTTTTAAGCATCCGTTTTCTATTTTCACTTTTCCTATACAGTCCCCAAGAAAACCAAAATGGGTTTTGTGGTTTATAGTCTGTTTGTTAGTTTTGAAGTCATCTACTGTATATAGAGAAGTTTATTTTCACCACAGAATAAAAATATAAATAGGGTAACTGCAACTTTTCCACATTTCTCACGATATGACTGTTGTTAATGTATTTTTTAAACATTTTTTTAAGAAACTAGTTAGTTGTAAACTGAGAATTAAATCAGCCAGTAACCTTTTTATATTGCATTCTATATATATATATATTCTAAGAGGATAGCTGCAATGCAAATTGATTATATAATCGGGTTTTTCTATCGGTCTCTGTTTTATTGTTGCAATTCTGAAGATTCTGATCCTGCTACTCTTATGAAAGAGAAAACGCAGTCAGAGAAGAATGGGGTTACAGAAGACAAGCCAAAGACTGGCTCCAGGAACAGGGTATTTAACCACTTTTAATCTTTATAATATACCCAGAATTGTGCGCAACACCTTAGCAAACAGCAGATATTGTCCATACTTTGACCTCTTTCCTACTTTACTTTTTTTAGCTTTCCCTTTTCAAGAGAGCTTCCACCAAAAGAAATCAGGCAGAGATCTCCACATCAGACAAACCAGCAGCGGATGGTCCCCTCCATATCCCAGAGACTCGAGAGCCACGGAGTTCTAGCAGTGAAGCACAGACCACAGCATCCAGTCGATCACATTCAGCCACTTGCAATTTGTTTTGACACCTGGTTTGAAACCATCTTCTGACTCAGAATCAGCAGTTTAACAAAGCATCATCCTGTTGGTGTTAATGGTACCGTGCCTTGTGCTGCAAAGCAGACTTCACAATATAACTAAGTTTGAGAAACTGCTTCAAGTATAGCTATGAGCCATAATGGTTTTGCTTTGGTACTACATTGTATAATGATTTTCCTGTTTTATGTTTGCGGTGTCTGATTTGTACTTTTTAGCAAAAACACTTTCAAAGTCATTACTTGGGAGTAAAATTACCTATATGTGCAGTTTATCTAGAAATACAATTATGTATGTGTGTATGTTTTTATACCTATTTATTCAAATTTGTTGAAAGCCTCAAAGCACCCAAGCACTTTATATATGATAAAAATTATTTTATTTTTCAAGGTAATGTGATTTTTTTTTTTTTTTTTTTTTTTGTCGACGGCATTTTTGTAAGAATCATCTCACAACCTTTGATACGAATAAAGATACAAATACAAATAAGATATAAATAAAACTTTTTTTTTTCTTGACAATAGATATTAATGGTGAGTGGGAGGAGTGCCACTAGGTGGCAGCACTCAATCGTCATTGTGTTGCTAACGTCTGCCTTTAGTTGTCAGTGAGAGAGAACAGATACACTCATCTGAACTGAGTTTGTTGTGTAGATTTGTGCTTTTAAAGCTAAAAAGATGGAGGAGTATCATTCTGGAGATGAAGTAGGTGTTATATGCTTGTTATACAGCTTGATATGGTATAACTGGTTATTATCTGGCTACAAATTGGTAAATTGAACCATAGAATGGGATTTAATGCTAGCTTGCTAACCGCTTTATCCGGACAGAAACAAAATATCACTTCATGAGCCACAAACGTACATTATCTATACATCATTTACATATATACAGATGATTAAAAGTTACATTTGATTTATGTTTTACATTATTGTGTATTTTGTGTAAAAGGATTCAGGGTGTGGCCAAATCATAACGTTAACTTGAATCATAAAGCAAACAATGAATAAAAATATAATTTTGACTTGCGACAATTGTAACTTGCATATTTTGATGTATTGGATGCCTATTAACCTATTTGACCGCTTGTGTTTATCTTTTAAAATCTTCCATTTCAGGTGTCTTTCAGTCCAGATGATGCAAGTAATGTTGTAAAGGAGGTAAAATTCATTATAAAACTAAAATCAGACACGTATAACAATAACAAATAAAATCATATATGAGCTGTTTGTTGTGTGCCTCACTGAATGAACTGCTTTGTTGTTAGTCTCGTGTCTGACTCATGCCTGCAGGATTAATGCTAGCCTATTTATTTGAGTGCAAGTCTGTTCCATTAACTCTGTCTGTGTGTGTTTTTATCGTTCAGTGCATTGAGGGTATTATTGGAGGTGTGGACTACAGCCAAAACAAAGTCAACCAGTGGACAGCCAGCATTGTCGAACACACTCTCACTCAGTTAGTCAAACAGGGGAAGCCCTTCAAGTACATTGGTATGAGCTTTTCAATTTCAGTTCATCTTGAATGCACGTATCTAATAGGTTATATATCTGATTATACATTTACAGGGCTCTATGTTATGTTTTCAAAATGCCAAAATTGCTGTTGTTGATTGTATATATTATGCCTCAATTTCAGTCAACTGTGCTGTTATGCAGAAAAGCGGCGCAGGTCTACACACAGCCAACTCTTGTTACTGGGACACTACCACTGATGGTAAAGCTTTTAGTTCTATATAACTGCTTTGTGTTTTCACAGACACAACGACAAATTGATCTTCTAACTGATATTTTTTCTGAATAAAAATTAAATAGATGCATTCCATATTAGTTGTATGTGGAACATGCATTATTTTGCTTATATGAAAATGTAGAAATTATTATATTTTAAAATGTTCTATTTTATTTTTAAATATTTCATTATATTGTTTTATTAAATTTTATTAATTTTACATTTTTTAAATCACTTAATTTGTTCAATTTT
>JAUCMU010000013.1:18251838-18266971 GCA_032275025.1 Enteromius treurensis
TATATAGCATTTATTTAAACATTTTTTATAAATTAAATTGATTTATTTATATATTTATTTATCCTGTGGCAGAATGAAGCTTTCCAAAAGATACCTGTAGAATATTAATAAAATAAAGAGAGAGAAAAATTTTAACAATTTACCCAAGACTCCCACAGGACTACAGTTGAACACAACTACAACTGCTAAAAATCATCTCAGCTGTTCAAATGTATTCTATTTTATTTATTGCATGCATAATAAATAATAAATCTTTATAATAAATTATATTATTTGTCTTTTAAAAAAATGTGTATTTTTCAGTACAATAAGTTTTTACATTAAATGAGATGATGCACTGTGTACATTTAATTTCATTCTAATATGTGCGTGTCTGTTTTTGCAGGAAGTTGCACAGTCAGGTGGGAGAACCGCACCATGTACTGTGTCGTCAGTGTGTTTGCAGTGGCTATTGCGCTATGAACAGGAATCAGGGCTGAGACCAACACAGAAACAGACCGATAAAAACACCTTCTCCCTAACTATCACATCCTCTGCTTCAACACTGGCTTAAAACTATGTTCAGCTTGTCATGTTTAATCTATAAAGTTTCAACTGTATTGTAAATGCTTGTCTACCACATTGTATTTTGTTCTTTTTTTTTTTTTTGGACTTGCAAAGGTAATGTGCACTTTTGTTTTAATTAAGTTGATGCTTAATTATTAAAATTGTCTGATTTGGGTTTATCATTCCAAAATATATCAGTGTTTTCAGTGTTATTTATATACCTAAGGCATTTTTCATCAACCAAATACAAACTATGAGGGGCAATTTACAAACAATGTTAAAGTTTATTTTTGGGAACTGAAACTAAATCTTTCTCCTTTTTTAACATTTGAAATCAGCCAGCACACAATACATTTGCTAACAAAAACATGATAAACAAAACTGAAGTCCATCTCTACAACCCACATAGCCACGGAAACACCATATTGAGTTTAGTATCCTACTTTGTTTTATAGTGGCATGCCTTGTAACATTATGATTTAATTAGTCAGTCCCCCATATTGCTAAACTTAAAAGATTTTGAAAAATGCAACTTCCACTTAAGAAAGAGGAAGCAGGTTTGAAAAGCAGGATGGTGTCACAGTAAAATACAGCACAGCATAGTAACTCTTTATTCTACATAAAAATAAATTGTGCATCATGCACAGCCGTGATATATCTAGACCAATAATACAACATAATAATGACATAAACTTGCACTGCAACACAAAAAAATATTATATATTTATTTATATAAAATAAGGATTCTATTTTGTAAATAAAAACTTAATTTGTGGACAAAATCTGCCGGTGCAGTTATACAAAATCTACTTCCACTCAAGATATAATCTTTGAAAGCAAGTCTGAATGTTTTATCCTGTGGTTTAAGGATTTTTCTATCATTTTAATTAGAAAACCGGCAAAAAGACTTACTAAGAAGTAATTTTTGCAGCATTTACATTGATTTACACACTTTGTGAAGCTCATCAGAAGTTTTCTTTGTTGAATATAAACTCAGTTCCAGATTCAGTGTGTGAATTACACTGTTTCCCCAGAGCTGTGGCTAAAGCCGTAGGACCACATAGAAAGACGCCTACTTTTGAACTGAAACAAAGAAGATAAAAAAAAGAAACACTAGTTAATAATGCACATTAAACGTAGAAAGCCTGCTGTTATTCACCACACTCTACATACCCTGGGTGCTGGGTAGCGATGGCACTGAACTCATTGTCCCAGTTGGGTTTACCATACCGAGTCTTCTGCTTAAGCCCGGTGATGGGATCGTCCTCCGCCTGATACTGAACTCTAAGATGGGCCGCCTTTAACAACAGCAATCATAATAATGAGTGCACAAGTATTTTTGTATTTCAGGGAAGTTCAAAACAGTTCACATTGTCTTGTCATTAAATAAAGCAAGACCTTTCGCCCACCTCAGCATCTTTCCAGCGTGTTAGATAGATGTTGTAACTGAGGAAATCACTCATGTCTTTTTCAGTCATCTGCCTTTCCAAACTCTGCAGCAAGTCTGCAAACCATTCAAAAGCCTGCGTCTCCGGACACAGCCAATAGAAATAGATCTGCAAAGGGTCAGAACATTACATTAGGCACTAGTCAGTTTTGAATAGCTATTTTGCTCCCATGACTTGACTTCTTTCAGACTAGTGGAAAGAAAACAACTAAAATTATACACCTTTAAGTGTTTTTTGTATTACACGTTATCTATATGCATCTGTAGAGTTGCATGACATAGAGCACAATTACAATACATAGTTATAATAACTGTTTCCTCTACATGATTTGGTTTTTCATGCGTATAAATCTTTATGCAGAGCAATGAAAAGAGATGTTCAAAATCCCCCGTGTAAAAACCTTTACTATGTCAACAAAATAAAAATTCCAGTCTGCACACTTCTGTTCTGGAAATCTAATTCTGTCATTCAAAGTTTTAATCGCTAAACTTAGTGCTGTTCACCTTTTTGGTGAAGACGTTTTTGTTCTCCTGGACGTGTTTGTACCACACAGACTTTAGAACGGATGCAAAAGGTGTCACGCCAATACCGGCGCCCACGAGCATCACAACTTCATAACGAAAGACATCCTCACTGGCTGTCCCAAACGGCCCATCCACAGCCACTCTACACAGAGAAAAACAAATATTACTCGTTGCAAACTAGCAAACTGTACTAATACCTTGTAAACCGTTGCATTTTTTTAGTTCTCTACTGTAGGGGGAAGAAATTAGGAAACACATGTGGAGAAATAGCAAGAAAAAATTCACCCATGTTGAAATCAACATATTGCCACCTTCCCAAACAGAAACCTGGTCTACCAACACTTCTCTTTTCTCTCAACTGTGATTATATGCCCACATCCCCTTTTTACACATGTATTTTCCCATTTTAAAAGTGAGACTTAACAGTACTATTAAAAGCACTACATCTGTGCTTGTTCAAATATTTTTTCATAATTTATAAACCCTAACCGTATGATTTATTTTTTTCCTGCAGAACAAGTTGCTTTTAAGGTATCGTGAAAATCGGACTTTCTCTGTGTTTAAGTGCTATAATGGGTCCCTGGTGCATCTAGCAACACAGAAATTGAAAAAAAGGGCAAACCCCGTCTTTTTTTGTTTTTTGATACACCAAAGAAAACTCAACTTAAAATAATAATAATATAATATTACTGCCCCTTAACTGGTTGTACCAGTTCTAATGCAATAGTGAAAGTTCAAGCAAAGTATGCTTACTGCCCTGTTCAATTTCTAGACTCAGATAAGAAGACTTAAGAAGATTTATTGATTTACTTATTGTATATTACGCTGTTACCACATCTAATAAAAAAATTGGATTTCTTTCCCAGCTGTTTACCTTCGCAGACATAACCAACAGTTTTTTTTTAACTTGTGTGTGTAACTTTGTAACTTAGTACTTGGTACTTTCTGTGCATGTGCACTGAGAAAACTGTGTATCAGAAGTTTAAAGTGATATGGCTTTTAAACATATGAATTCAGCACAATAGACATGACAAACAGATGTTTTTCATTTCTTGATGAATTTGTCATTTGTCTCTTTAATCTTACTTTGGTAGTGTCCAAGCATCCAGCACCACGGTTTTGTCACCTCCGCAGGCTGTATAAAGGGCTTGTGTCCAATCCCCTACAATTCGGATATGCACGCTAAAGTGGTCTTCCTCCGGGGCAGAGGTCAAGGTAAAGGGATGCCATTCTAGCTGAGAGATGGATGGGACCTGCATGAAAACATACTGACCGACCTCCATCTTAAAGCCCTTCTTCTTCAACTGCAGCTCAAGGGTCTTGGATGGGTGCATCACAACCTGTAAAGTGATGCAATACAGTAAGACAGGAAGAAATCTATTGGTTGCTAATCAAACAGCTTCTCTGACTAACCTTGGTGATAACCACTTTCTGCTGGGAGCGATAGAATCGCACCAGTCTCTCACATACATATAGAAACATGGGGCCAACCACCCACTTCCATGTCTGTAAGAGGAAGTACAAGTTGAGATGCCATCAAAATAGTGAATGAAATGCTCAACGTATTAAGCTTATGTTGGGATATACCATCGGGGGATTCCCAGCAAAGACGGGTTCTGGGCAGTGGGTGCCATTTTGACCCCAGGTCTCAAAGCTGCTGTGACATTTGATTGGATCGTGGGCCTCTACACTTTGCAAAGTCTGGCCTCGCACGATGCGCCTACACACACACAAACACACACTGTTATTGCATAAATAATGCACGGTTATTTTCTTGCTAGCATTATGTGCCTGTCAACATGTATTATGGCTGAGATGCGCTATTACGCTTCAATAAAAGCTGCTAAAAAACCTGCCTTATATTAGCTTAAATTTGTCTAGCCATGTGTTCACTGGCATGAACGAGCAGAAATGAGTGGGTGTTTGTTTTCAAAGCATCCCTTATTAGTGATGAGCAGAATGCATGCAAGTGGTATTGACCGTATTGAGAAAGCAGAGCGCAACAACTTTAAACAGCACAAATGAAGTCGAATCTAGTAAATAAATCACATTTTGCATTTTACTGTATTTCTTAAAGATGCAGTTTACATGCATTCATGCTGGCTGGGTTGTAGCTATATAGGTTAATAAAAGCGTATACAACAAAAGTTGATATAATGCATATACACTACCAAAGGTTTTTGTCCTTCAGAAATGATTCTAAAATACTAATTTGGTAATTTGGTTTCCTATTAATACATATGCTCCTTAATGCTTGAGTGGAAACATTTGCATTACATTTTTTCGCAACTGTGTTTATTTTGGTTCAAGTTGGATCCAACACATCTCTACTCTACTGCATCAAACTTGATCCCTTTTAATGCATTGTTGCTGAATGACAGTATAGAAAGATGATATTGTGAAAAACAGGTGTGGTTTTGATTCACAAAAAATACAACTATTCATTGAAATGAACCCTCACCCGATTCCATGAGTCACCAAACCAATGAAAAAGACGATGAACAGGTGATGGGTGAACCAGAACACCTCGAAATATGACCTTCTGATTACCTCCATGGAGGAAGTGATGATGAGGATGAGGGCGAGGGTGATGACCACCCCCGTCAGTCCTGCTATAGTAGTAAACATCACTATGGTTGGGTTCTGGGAAATCAAAATATACAAAAATGCAACATAAAACATCATTTAAAATGCAACATACAACACAAGCAATATTACATTAAAAAGAAAAAATAATAATAAGCAGATTGCAAAAATCGAATTTGATTAAATGTCAGTTTCAGATGCACTACAGTTAAAAGGTTTGGGGTGAGTATGTTTTTTTTTTTTCTTTTTTTTTTTTTAAATAAACACTTTTATTAAGCAAAGACGATTCAATGAATATTTATAACGTTACAAAAGATTTCCCTTTCAAAATAAATGCTGTTATTGAATCCTGAATGATAGTCTGTTTCCACAAATAAATTAAGGAGTAAAACATTTTTCACAATTGCTAATAATAAAGTGTTTCTTAAGCCCAATTTCTAAAGGATCATGTGACACTGAAGACTGGCGTAATGGCCTCTAAACTTAGCTTTGCCATCACATGAATATGACATTTGAAAGTATTTAAAAATAGGAAACAATTATGTTAAATAGTAACATTATTACTAATATTAATATTAATAACATACTGTATTCTTAATCAAATAAACTCAAACTCTTCCCCATTCCCAAACGGTAGTATATAGAGGTAAAACACAAACCCACAAAACAGTTCAAATCTGTCATAGTTGCTCTAAATAGCAGCTAGTAGATCATTTTATGTCAGTCATAAGATTGATTGTGTGGGTGTTGATTGTGTTTAAACATGGCACTATTAATAGTTTTGTTACGAACACAGGCTTCTAATTCTGCCTATTGTCCACCGGGTCATCACAGCAAAACCATAGCAACAGAATATTAAAAATCATGTAAACAGCGGCAGCAGCATGATGGTTATGTGATGTAGCCGTGGGTGGAAGTGGGAGGTTATCCTACGGGGCTGAAGTGAGATCAGTTGGAAGTTCCTTGCGTAATGAACCAAATGCTGTTACAGAAACCGTTGTAATGGACTGAAATGAGTAAAAACCTCACCGTCTCATTGCTTCTGATGGGGTTCAGGTAGGATCTGTTGTCATTGTTGCCAATCTGAGAGAGCACGTAAGGCAGGTGACTGCTGTTGATCATAAGCTGGGAATCCATGAATCTCTCAAAGTTAAACAAGTGAGCTACGATGTGGATGGCTGGGAGAATTTACAAGACATCACAGCAAGGCTTACAGAATTTCATCCATGAATATAAAATATACTTTCAGACAAAAAGGTACAAAATGTTTGAGCCTTATTTATCCCTAAAAGTTACATATTTGGTACATTTTTTGTGCCTTTTTTGAGTTTAGGCTTGGGAAAAGATTTGAAAAGTCAACAAAAATATTTAAAAGCGTCAAGTGAAAAGTCTTTCTGGTGGTACCTGTGTGGAGGGCAATCATGTAGGCCACTAGTTTGTGGAAAGTGATGTTTCTGTCTAGCTGGCGGGCTGCAGTGCGGCTACAGCACTGCAAACACACACACACACACACACCATTAATGAGGAGATGCAGGCTTTTCACTTTCATTACCTGAAGTAGATAAGCCTTTCGCTTTCGCTCTGTTGCTCTTTAACTGACCTGTATGGTTCCGCGGAGGAACGAGAGCAGGTTTCTGCAGACAGGCAGCAAGATCAACATGCAGTTAAAATTCAGACATGCTGCTGGAGCTCTGGCCCATGAGAGAGCATGCTGAGAGAGAGAGAGAGAGAGGGACAGTGAAAATGAGCCATAGGCACAAGGGAAAGTTTCATTTCCTATTTTAAGCTCTAAACAACATATTCACTGATGCATTAAAAACTACTTGCAGATCAAATATATAGACCTACATATGAGCACTGTACTCATCTAAATTCTAAGTACAAACAACCACACAAATATTCACAATTAGGAATTATATCAATACAATTCAACAAGAATACATTCATCATATTTATACATTATTTATACATTATTTAATTTTAAATTGCATACTTACCCCAAGGATGACTCTAGTATAGTAGTATCTATCAATCAAAAATGCCAAATAAAATTGCACAAAGAGAAACGCATTGATACCGAGCCATACCAGCTGAAAAACACAACAGAGAGAGTCTGAGAAGATTTGCAGACTGATTAAGTAAATATATTATAAACTCTGTTCTTCGGTATGTTTAAGAAAAAGAAAAATATAATGTGACACACACACAAACAAATGTGATTAAAAACAATTATTAGATCCAAAGATGAAGATTTTAAAAATTAGAAAGGTAAAAGGTCCAATGCCTTACAATTACAAAAATGGACAGTCCTTCGTTTGCAGCAAAGTTTCCCATGATGTTGAGTGGTGTAAAAAGATCTAGAGAAGTCTGGGTGGACGATTTTGAAGAAAGCCGCAACACCAAAAAGGGATTTGGTTTATAAAGCAGAGAAGCAGGAAATATTATCACAACTGTGAGCCCACGGGAAACTATCAAGCAAAGTTCCTCAATCTAAAGAGGCAGGTCAGCTGATTCTCAGATCTCTTTCTGATTGATAGTCAAGCCTGTCATTCATTTTTAGTTGTGGAAGTGACACGATTTCAATATTTTTCCAGCATTTGTGACAGTCTATCTCTTGAGCATATACAGTGTGATTGTAAACTGGTTTTAAGTAATCAGAAAATAAACACACAATGAGAATGTTTCTTAAAACAATTAAATAACAACAGAAGTTGTACCATGGACAAAATAACATTCTCCTTTATTTATGTTATTTGTATTATGGGTTTAGCTGACAGTTGCACACATCAAAAGCAGTGGTGTACCTATTTTGAGGGAGTTTCCAGATTCCAAGTGTTGCAAAATAAATAAACTGAAACTATTCAGCTCTCCACAAGAGGGCAGTAAAGTTAGGATACAATCATCTACTGCTTTCAACGAAAATAATGACACTTTTTGTAGGAAAAATAAGAATAATGTGCAAAAGAGGTCTCCAGATGAGACAAGTGCAAAAGAAGAATGTAAACAAAGGAAAGAAAAAACCAACTGATTAAATCATTCTTTGCAGGACTATGAAGGTCCTGGCAATCCGACTGTAATTCTCTCTATGCATTAAATTTAGGCCTTATGTTATCAAATGATGGACTTATGACCAATTAGGACTAACTTCACAGTCGTACACACAGTATGAGTCGAACAACAAGATTAACTAGAAGAATGTATTAATAATGAACCTGAGAGGTTGTCAGGCATTTTTCAGGAATCTATTCCCCCAAGGTGATGGAAAAATCAACAGCTTAAATACAATCGTTTAAATAAATCTGCAGCCATAACATTAATCGAGGGAGAGTGCGCTCCCACATCACATGACAAAAACAGCGGTTTTATCTTGCTAGGGAATTTTACATGCACTTCAGTAGAACATGCTGGCTCGTTTGACCGGTAAACCAAACAAGAAAAAGTATATTCATCTCAAAGTGAAACGTTTGCATTCCACCATAAAGCCAGAAATCCAAAATGTTCATTTTATTTCTCCCTTTTAATCCTTAAAGGGCATTTCATACAATGTTTTTTTATAGGCATAGTTCACCTACAAAAGAAAATTCATTTACTCACCCTCATGTTTCAAATGGTTTATGTGACAAACTGCCTTTGTTTATGCAATAAAAGTCAGTGGAGTTCAAAAAACCCTTTTATCTGGAGAACAAAGTGAGTAAATGACAGAACTGTCCTTTTGAGTTGAACTCTTTCTTTAAGATGTGCTTTGCTCACACAGCGCCGCACAAACTCTGTCCAATGTCCCTTTTGGTAACGCAGGATGGATCGTCCCCAGTGTCTTTCCCTGGTGGCTTGGTCCTCATGGAGCCCGGCTGGGAAAGCATCCCACGAAGCAGGCAGAGGGATCCACAGCATTCCCAAAAGCCTTGGGCTGGACTGGATGAGAAGAGCTGTCTGCAGGGGTGGCAAAACTGGTAAAAGAGTAACATAAAGAAAACCGCTGTGACATAACCCAACAACAGCGACACTTCTAACACGGGAGCAGACACCCATTGGTAGAACTCAGTCCGGTGGACGTACCACATCAAAGTCAGCCCCGTGTTCTCGACAAAACGGAGGGAATAATACACAGCGAGGCGCCTCCACGCCTGACCCTTATCGATCAGATCGGGGTCGTTCAATCTAAGCTGAACGGCGGACCAGCAGAACACGTTGATGCCGGCGTACAGGAAGGTCAACATGCAAAGCACAATAGTGGTCCCCACACGTGTCAACGTCTTCTCGATGTTCTCCGGGAAAGGAGAGCGGCTGCTCCAGAACAGAACCCACGGGTGCAGAAAAAACAAAATGAAGTTGGCAGACACCACTGGAACCACCCATACTTTCAACACAGAGCTGAAGAGGACCAGTACTGCCACCCGTGTGGCGATCTCGAACCCTCGCCACAGGAACACGCACAGGTATGCCAACGGACGCACAGAGACTTCGTAATCGTCGTAGCGTATCTTTATGGCCAGAATGTTGCAGCGTAGGGCTCCGTATACAATCGAGAGAAGGGAAATGACCATCAATGTACCTGGCAGAGAGCAAAAAGAATGAAATACATTACAATTACGTTAAATCCAAACAGACTTTGTGGCTGAAAGCAACTGAATTAGTAAGTGGATACTGAATAAACCACTTCAGGGGGTGCAGAGGCCTAAACATGCTGAAATGATAAATAAACAATTAAACAAGGAAAATAAATATAAGACTATATATTAGGGGTTGGGTCGATAGATGCCATCGTCCATTTCGCAGCAACCAGCTCGCGAAAAACACACTTAATCTATGGCGGGATTGGCTGCAAATCTATGCCATTAATAAGCGAGCGCACCACTGATGCTGGCGAGCGCAGAAACAGATCTACATGCACAGAAACGGGGCCCGCAGGCTCATTTCAAACCCGCGCGCGCGGTTGATGCGTCATCCGCGCGCAATTCATGCACTCGCACACGATCATCCCTACGCTCGATCTTCTCTCTCCTGCTCGCGCGAACACTGTTTTTGTCAGTGTTGCAAGTCTTGGTGCGGGGCTTGGTGTTTTAGTTACAACTAAACAACCCCCCCCACCCCACCCCCAACACCGCCTACGACAATGATGCCATCGTCCGTTGCGATTTTTTTACATTAGTTTACATTAGACATCGTACAATGCCAAATTGGTCGACATCGCCCAACCCTACTATATATGACCCTCTTCATTTTCATGTTGCACATGAAAATAAATAAATAAATAAAAAAAATACAGTAAATGCATACATTAAAAAAATAAATAAAAAGCAAAAGTATGTACAAATAAATAATTGAATGAATGAATGAAAAATATACAAATGAAAATAAAAGTATAAATAAATAAATACATTTATACTCAACCCATTTCACACATTGCTTATAATAAATAACTGTTTAAATAAACCAAAATAAACAATAAAACAAGGAAAGACAGAAAGAAAAAAGAAAAGAAATGCATGACTATAAATATAAAAATAAATAAATAAAAATGTGTAAATAAAAAAAAAGTATAAATTAATTAATTCAAAAATAAATTCATACCCAATTCATTTCATGTTTTATACAACAAATAACTTTATAAATAAATAAATGCAATAATACAAAACAATGAAGGAATAAATAAATACTTCATTTGTTGTAGCAAATAATTTTTCTTTCTTTCTTTTTATTTGGTTTCGGGCCGCCATAACTGTGGTGCGTAATATGTTGCGATTTAGTTACATAATAAACTGTTTACTACTACTACTGCTTACTATTGTTGTTAAGTAATAAAAGATTACAAAAGCAGATACCCCGAAGGCCCAAATCCACCAGCTAACATTTGGCCTCCATCAGCCTTCCATCTGATCTAAAGTCAGTCACCGTTTCATTACTCTATGCCTAGTGGGTAATGGGGTCAGACTGATTCACTATCCATTTTGATCTGCAATACTGCTTTCAAGGATAGGCCTCAAGGCTGTCAACACATTCCTCACGCAGCGTGGATGACTACATATCTGTGAGGCAGAGTCAGTCTATAATTCCTAATACTCAATGTAGACTGACAGTTGAAGGGTGGAGAGTGAATCTCTAATTATACCAAATAACAGCTTGCAAATGCCGGAGCTGTCTACAATATACAGTGGAGTCCAACCGTCCAAAAGAGACAGTTTCCTTGCATTTGTAATATAATTCACATTTTACATTTTCATAATTATTATTATTAGCATAACAATCTAGTTGAAATGTCTAAATAGGTGTACATGAATATGTTCAGAATATTGGTATAATATGCTGTTTATTACTTATTTTCACAAGAAATCCTAATAGTCCTAACAGGTTTAATAATAATAATGAATAATACAGGCTTCCAGGTTTGAATAAGTACAAATGTTTTTTTTAATGTATCATAGTATGTTCTTTATTGGTTATTTTTAGTGACTGTTTATTGTTGAGTAGCGCTTCTGGGTATTTTAAACTAAATTAATCCGTGGTTTAGTTCATAAATAATTTCTGTATGTTGAGCTGGTACATACTGTCTGAAAACACACTATCTATTCTTGCTGATATTCTCAGAAACAAAGTGTGCGTCCTTGAGATAACAAGAGGAAACAGATAGTACACAACTAGAAGTCATTTCAGAGGCATTCGATGTAACTCAAGCATGTATGTAGAATGTGTCACCAAGGAGAGCTTGTTAAATTTAGTTGGGTGACGCGGGGAGCAGTTCAATGTTTACAGTACTTACAGAGAGATTATTCTATAGAGGAAACTTAGAGAATGCGCAAAAGAGACTGTGCATAGATCGTATTGGTTGGCCTGACATTTAACACTTCACAGATGAGATGAAGAATGCGGGAAATGACAAAACTCATTAACCATGGAAGTCATAAGCTCATAAGCTTGCAATGCTCCACTTTGGAAGTTGTACTTCATGAGGCCATATAACAGAACAAAAACAAAGCAGGAATAAGAAAAGTCTTAGTCATGCTCTAGAAATCCTTAAGACAATTTAAGAAGCTGTTGTCATTCTGGAAATGTGAAAGTTGGATGTTTTGATTTTTAAGAGTCATTATGGCAAAGAGTTTTCCTAATCTTGCATAACTCGAAGGGATTTATTTTGTGATAATTAATAGAATTGTTTTTATTAGCTTAATTGGAATGCAAGGAATCAGGAGCACAACAAGTTTCTCTGATAAGCAATCAGCCGTCAAAGGCAATGATCTTTATTCAGAAATATCTGACAACTAAATCATGCAACTGATCAATCAGAATCAAGTATTCAGGAGTGCCATGTTATAAAACCAATTACACTATGGCACTAAGCTTTCAGTTCCTTTATTAACCTAGTCTATTTTAGGTGTCTCAGAATGTACTTGATACTGCTTAGTGTGCATGTGTGTGTGTGTGTGTGTGCTCCCACCTCTCCCGATGGACACCCCTTTCTGCAGCACACAGATGTAGAGTTGCAGTGTGAGCTGGGGTGCAGAGCCCAGGAAGGCCTGTATGACCGATGTCCTGGCAAAAGCAGCTCTGTGGGTGACTAACTTCCCCTCTGCCTGGCCCACTTCCTGTTCCACCTCCTCGGCCTGCCCTTCCCGAGGGATCTGCTTCTTACGGGTGATGGTGACATACGGCTCCTCCACCTTTCCGATACTGCCATAGATACAGAAGGCATCCAAGCACCTAAAGAAATAAAACTGGGCTTTATTGTTTGAATACATTAATGTCCAATGTTTATACAGTATATATATATATATATATATATACATACACAGTTGATTGAAACAACATATAGTGTGCCTTGTGTAAATAAAATAAAATAAATACAGGATCTATACTGTTTTAAATTATAGTTTAAAGAAATAACATGCTATTGCATTTGGTCATTTTTATTATCAAAAATAATGATATTAGGGAGGTACTGGATTGAATTTCCTATAAATTCGAATTATATTCAACCTCAGTGTCACAGTCCATAGAATTGTGTTCAATCCAGTGAGAGCTTACACGCGTAGTTGTAGCTTACCCAAGGACTGCTTTTGTAAGGCATCAGTGAGCAATCTGTCCATCTTATTCATTATGGTTAGTTCTCACAGGACAGGTAGCAGGTGCCAAACACTAAGTGAGTATTTCCCATCCCAAACCTTGACAACAGCCTTGCTATTTTGCAATTATAGGGCGCAGGCAACCTTGATGATAATGTGACGGATGACAGTGTGTTAAGAGAAGGCCAAGAGAGCCTTTAGAGGCCATTCACACTCATTCTGTGACATGAACACCTGAATTATACATGCATCACAAAGGTCTGAAACGTTGCTGGGCTTTATCTGAATGAGCTGGCCCAGGTCATGTTGCTAAACTGTACTATTAGAAAAGGCCAAATCAAAGCTTCAATTACGCACGCGGTCAATGCAAAAACAGACTGATAGAGATGGAAGAGTTCACTGTGAAGCCTGGACTGGAATAGAAAGGAAGCTGTCAATTACACCAATAAATATACTAAGAGATGATTTGAGGACACAAATGGTCCATAAACGCTTGTGTAATATATATATACATATACACACACACTCTTAAACAGTCTATTATTTATATTCCTATTATGTGATATATCCCAGCTAACATAATTTTTATACATTACAATAACACAAGAGAACATAAATACAATGTTAATAATTATTTAGCAAAAACATAATTCAACCAAAAAATAAAATATTAAATAAAAAAATAAAATCATGTGCTAATGGTAGAATAAACTCATTCAATTCTGTAATAATAAGAAAACATATACCATAACATCATCCATATTTCATGTGAAGTCTTTTTATTAACATTCATTTGTACAGTAAATAATTCATTGATGAAAAATGGACATGGTAATATTATAAACACTGCATTCTGTTTCTAATAAACATACTGTGCAATATCATGCATCGAGTAAAGAAATAAAATTGTATTAATTTTTTAAAACTGTAAATATTATAATGTATATCCAAATACAGAGTACATTTAATAGAATGATACCAGCTTACAGAAAACTATTTAGCCTTATCCGAAAATGAAACGTGTTCCTTTCACGGAAAGCCCCGGGGACATGAAGCCTTAGACCTGAAACCATGACACCTTTGACATGACTGCGCACTGTGGATCATCAATTAAACGACAAATATTCATATTTGTATTACAAATATACATAATATTTGTAACAGGTGAAGCACAGGTTCATGCGCGTGTGGGGAAAAAAGCCCACCTTCGATCTGTGTATTCGCTCACAATCATGGACATGGTTTATATGTCTACCTCCAATACGTGGATGGATAATTCCCTTCCACGGGCTTGCGATAAGGAGAAACGCATCCAACGTTACACTGAAGAAGAACCAGAAATTGGCCACTCACCTTATTATTGGTCCTAGTTGTAATATATGAAGCAGCAGCACTAGAGGTCTGTCTCTGCTCAGGTCTCTGTGAATAAAGATCAGTGTGAGCTGCACCAGCACGGATGGCAAAAGCGTGAAGAGGAGCGTAAAGCACTGCCAAATCTGATCACCAGCGGAGCGATAAGTGCTGCTCAGATACAGGGCAGCCGTTGTCTCGGCCGTAAACAAAGAGACCGACACAAGGACAGAGCTGGGTAGTCTCATCCTCACTCAACCATGCTGATTTTCTGCTCTCGTATCTCGTGAGCCTGCATTTTGGAGTTACAGTGGCTGTATCAACCACCAGCAGCAGTCGCAAATTCACAGCTGATCGCGGCGGGGAATAGCGGACGACTGAACGGTCTGACCGGTAGAGGGCGCAGTGAGCTCAGTGTTTACTGTGTCAGCAGTAGCGTGTTTATGTACCTGATCACCAGCGCCGTAATTATTACATCCTGGGTTGAGCCCATTTAAGTCTCGTATTATAATGCTAAGAAAGCCGAAAGTGTAAACGGGCTTAAATCTACGGAAGCGTATTGCATTCACTTGAGGAAAAAATATCTGCTCTGTTTTTCTGAATTAACGACTTAATTATCTCA
>JAUCMU010000013.1:18355341-18392765 GCA_032275025.1 Enteromius treurensis
GCCACCGAAATGAAAAGTATCCCTACTGACTAGACAAATTCCAGCTTAAAAACATACAAGGAGAAAACCTCTAAGACTGTAGACACACAGAGTTTTAAAGTGACCCACAATGTGGAGCCTGATCTATTCACAGCAGAACTGAAAGAGCTCAGTGACCCACTCATGATGGGGAACTTTTCCAAAATTCCTCTGTTGAGTTGTAAACCAGGAGAGGAGAGAAGAACAGAGCAGAGATTTTCCGGGGTGAGCCGAGGATAAGTGTTAACTCTTGCAGGGTCTTTACATGGACACATGTTTGAGTGCATGTTCATTATTATAGACATAGCAGGATTGATCACAGCAAGCGCATGAAATCTGCTCCCACAGAATAGACTCCTACTAAAAAACAAAACAAAAAAAGCTTCAACCAATATTTCTAACATCCATCATTTACAACATTTTACATCCTCCGGCTCTTGCATGTTCTGTTATTTGTTGTCCCTCATTATATTGCATTTTGAGTTGAATCTATGGCCTTGCGGTTATTGCTAATTTTTTTATACATTGATGTAAGTTTGGATGTGGTGTGTGAAATTTCTGGGTCCTATTCTTCATCCTTTCCTGTAGTAATGAGAGAGTGAGTAAATGAGCTTAAAATAAATTAATAATTTTCTATTTCCCTTCACGTTTTTAAGTAAAAATTAAATATAAAAAATTAAATATAAACATATTTACAACAAAAACAACAACAACAACAACAACAATAATAATAATAATAATAATAATTGTTTGATTAACTGAATACTAAAATATCAGAATATGTTTGACTATTTTAATTATGAAGGCTTGGGATTATACAGTCTAATCTAATTATTCTAGTTCTGAAAAATTCTCTGATTAATTGATTGATTGATTGATTGATTTTATTTATTTATTTATTTTTACTCCAGTGGACCTGTGGACCTCTTCTGAATTAGTAATATCCAACCTTACTGACCATCGTTCCAGTTTTTTAATAGAGCTTAAGAATTTGCAACTCCATTCGACACATTTAGCAAATGTAACAATTCAGTGGATCTCCTCCAAAATCACTAAAGCATGCATTAAAGCGTTCACAACTAAAGCCTAAAATCTCTTCAAAAACAAACCGTGTAGTTGCTTTTCTTCTGCTCAGTTCTATAGCAGACCTTCACGTTACATCAGTTTAATTACTCACCTCCAGCACTAGGCACTACTCTACTCTCTCTTTTAAGGGATCCTTAATTAGAAATGGCAGAGAAGGAACCCATGTCTCTGGCCTTTGTCTCTCTTTTCTGCTTATTCTCTCCATCATGCAGCGATGATCACTGTGTTTTCTATTGCCCCTCTCTAAGCCATTCATTAAAAGCCATCTACATCTCTCTTTTCCCTGCAAGACCTTCAATCTCTTTTCATTTCTCTCTCTCTCCCTTCAATGCACTGCACTTTCAGGAATAAGCTTTCACAGCCTCCACCCCGAGTCAATGCATTTCATTTCTATTGATCTGCTGAGAACCAGCCGGTGCAGTCCGGTACACATTTTGGTGACTATTAGGCTGTTTTCGATTACTTGGTCTAAACTCCAGCTCAATTCCACCTCCATCTCCAGAACCCGCTGGTCTCTTTTTACATTGCACTTTTGGGTCAGAACTGCAGTAAGTTTGCATCCTCAAAGTGAGCACCACTGAATGCCCTTCTAGTTCTGCTGTTTACCACCATAGCCAGGCAGTCGAAGATGGATAAGATGCCAGCTATTGAAGTATTTCCAATTGGGATTTTCTACCAATATTGCACTTACAGAAACACATTTGCAAGAAATGCAATAAATTCTTCTAAACTAACTAACCAAATAAATAAATATTTGTTATACATCAAAAGGAAAAGCTTGACTTTTGTTATTAGCATAAAGTACTGTATTTTATTAATTAATGAAAGAAAGGTTGTAACACTAATGTTATTGAATTTTAATGTTAAAAGGAAAACAATTATAAATATAAAACAAAAAAGCAGACTAAAATAAATTAATTATAACAAATTTGAAGCAAATTTTTAAATGATTAAATATTGCAACAAACAAACAAAATGTAATACCAATGACGTAATTACATATTCTTTATCAATCAATTAATCAGTCAATCAATCAATCATTATTAAAAAAAAAAGATCTATTTTATTTCTTGAAGACACTTAATAGATAAAATATTACATGTTAACTTTTTTAATTAATTATCAATTATTGTGCTAACAGTATTTTGATACACACTTGTTAGACATTGCACTAGTGTTTAAATAGATGAATGAATTAATTAATCAATCGATCAGTAATACATTATTAAAAAATTGTCAACTTATCCAAATAATAATAAAAAGACAAAGTATAGTAAAGCTGTATTTTATGTAAAACTATGCATTCTTATGGAGGCTTTTGCATTGAGTTGAACATATACATAAATATATACAGTATATATCACCATATTTTAATAATGATCTGCTCTGCTATAATGTTTGAGTGTCTGAGCATGTAAAGACCATACATACGAATATATCCCTTATATTACTCATTAAGCATGAACTTGAATTGATCCATACTGACATTAAACAAATGTCAGATGAAAGTGCTCTTACTGTGGTTCAGATTTAAAATAAATCCTAATTAAAAAGTAGGAAGAAATAAATGCTTGATTAAAAACTTTCCGATCGTCTCCAGTAGGCCACAGCAGCAAACCAAACCAGCAGGCCTCATGTCAAAACTATCCCTTCCTTAATCCCAGGAAGACCTGGAAAAATAGGACGGTGGAGGTTGTCTTTTATAATTTTTTTTAAAGGTTTGCTCTCTTTAGATGAAGGCAGGGAATTTTGGTATGTTGTGCGGTTCTGTTCACTCTCTGTCCCTGAGCTGAGTCCGCTCCGTCGCTCATGAAGTGACCGGCCTACTTACTGAGACAGCCACACGGCTTCACAAACAGGCCAGGAATAGCGTGTCGGTATCAATATGCTATTTATAATAACTGGATGCATAAATTACATTTGTCAGAAAGAGGGGGAGAAGGAAGCAACCTAGTTTGCGCCATGCCTTCGTTTGTTGTCATGCTGAATTTCTTATGTGCGCTCTTTCTCTTTGTCTCTCCCCCTCTCTCATTAAAAGCTGGCACTTGAGCCATCGGGTAATGAAGGTGAGGAGGCTTCAAAGTGCAGTCTCAGGGGGACGGGGGCCAGACACCAGACGTACTTGTGCAGGAGGGCGAGACATTTGAGAATTCAGAGCTCTAATAAACTGCTCGTCAGAGAGAGGAAGCTCACAGGCATGTTTATGCAGATGCAGTTGGGTATGGAGCATGGATGGTGGCACGTGGATCAGATGACTCCATCTCTCTGGGCTGGAGACTGGCCAGCAGCTTGCCTGGGCCTCCTGGGACTCTCCGTTCATCTATTGGAAGGTTAATGCACCCAGAGGTACTGCACTGCAGTGGACGAATTATTACATATTCCTCTGGTGTCCGCAGCGAGCTGTTTTAGATACACCGGTTACGACCCAGACTTCATTTAGCACTGACCTGAGCTGGCAGGATGCTGGCATGAGAATTGTTTTTGAAAAGGTGCCATAAAGAGAAAAAGATGATGCAGATTTGCTAAAAACATGATCACTTTTGCAACACAACAAAGTAGGAAGTGTTGGATTCTAATAGCCTTTCTGTTTTATCTTGCTTCCAGAAAAGAGTTCACAGCCTTTACAACTGGCTTGCAATGCAATACACATTATCACTTAAAACATTGTAATGCATTACAATATAATAACTAGAACGCGACTGAAACTACACACAATGCATTTCTTATGAGTTTAAATGCCTAATGCAAAGTTGTAGATTTTCTGCTAATTTAGACTACTTCTTAATTCATTCAATTGTAGGCGTAAAATGACTAAATTAATGCATTATTTGTTTATTTTTATAAATATATATTTATTGTTATTATGTAGATATTTTAAATAAATATCAGAAGATAATGTTAACGAGTAAAACAATAAACAAATAAAAAGATCAATGAATGCAGAATTAATTTATTGGTTTAATAAAATGTAATAAATAAAATGCAACATGCATTATTTATTCATTATTTAAATAAATGTTATTTTTTATTAATAATGTAAGAAATTTAAAAAAGTCAGAATGCAGTGTTTATTTATTAAAATAATAAAAACAAACACATATCAATCAATATATAAATTAATCAATTAATAAAAATGGTGTTCATATCTGGGTTCTCAGAAACCCAAACTATATATATATATATATATATATATATATACACATACAGTATATATTAATGAAAGGATTTTATTGTAATTAAGTAATTCTGTTCATAACCAGTTCTCGAAAGATTCTAAAAAAAAAGTATTTATACAAAAAATTAAGTATCAACCTAACAGTCAAACTATGTAAAGGGCCACAGGGACAGAAGACGTGGTTAAAATATTACTGACTTGACTTAACTCTATGTGAAGTAGCCACAGGCAGGTAATACCTGGCTGTTTTACAGGTGTGTGAACCGGCATGAAATCAATTCCAAGCGAAACCTTCCCGCTACAAGAGGAAATAAAAACCCCTCAGACCTTATTTAAGCCCCTTATATTCCCAGACCTGGAGTCATAACGGCAGAACGCACTCAGAGGCCTCCCATCCATCCACGTTTTACTGCAAAGTTCTATTGACACATAGAGTCTCAGGTCCAGGAAAGTAATCCACTTATCAGTCCTTTGTATCGCCGAGTACACTGCCGGCAGTCGAGTGCCAAATGCATCTCGGTCTCATCAGCGCAGCCTCTCCTTTCCGGCAGTGAATGTAACGTTCAGGTCCACAGAGGAATAAAAATGAGCCGGCATCAATTTGCGATGTTTACCGGAAAGGCCGCTGATTACCCCAAACATTTATTGGTTTTCATTGTGCTGATTTATTTATGTGTGTTAAGCGATGAATGGCAAGCGAGACGGGTTTTATTACTCATCTTTTATGAGAGGAAGAGAGAGAGAGCGAGCGAGACCGAGAGAGATAAGGGTTCGAGAAGGCAAGGCTGGCGATGGTCAAGCCGTGCCAGGTTCAATAATGTAATCATCGGTGAGAAATGGGAACCTTTCATTTTGTTCTCCGCTTCCATATCGCAATGCCACCAAGAGGCTTTTTTCAAATGGGAGATTTAATCAAGGCAATGGCAACACAGTGAAAAACTTTTCTCTTGATCAGAGTTGAGAGAAGCTATTAGTCTCTGGCTCCAAACTTGCAGATGGAGGCCTGGCACTGTACTGCTGGAAAGTATGCAATCAATTAGTTATAAATCAATGCGGACTGAGTTGTCGGCTGTATATAGTTTGCTTTCATTTCAAGGAGTACATGCAATGTCTCTCCGAACCTTATTGATCATGTAACTAGGCTGTGGTTTTTGAAATCCTCAGATCAACCTATCTGTTTGATAACGGTAGGAATAGTTCAACCCCAAAATATTTATATATTAATTTATATATTCAGCCTCTTGTCTTTCCAAATCTATACAGCACGAAATAAGATGTTTAGTAGAATGTCTGACCTTTTCATTCAGTTTAAGTGAATCAATAAGTGAGTGAATCAATTATATGTCAGTTATATCAATAATCAGTCGCCTAGATTAATTAATTAGTTAATATATATATATCTTTACTCATTCAGGACAAGCCATATTATCAACTGAATCGATTAATTAAAGATTAATTCAACGTTTTTATCTTAATAAATCAATGAATCATTCAATCAACCGAATCTGATTTGTTCAAAAAGATTCATTAAGAACGATATCAGTCATATGATTGTTCACTCAACCAAATCAATTAATGCAAAAATGATGATTCTCTTCAGACTGAATCAATTATTGTCTTTATGAGCGAGTATTGTTAATTAATTATTCACTCAACTGAATCAGTTTGCTTAAAAATATTCAGCATTATTGAATTTTGCTCTAAGACACATAATATGATGTTTGCAAACTAATTTTGAGAGGAGCATGTGCAAGTAATTAATCAGCCTGCTTCTGATCATCTCATCATCCTATCAGAGCAAGAGATACTTCCTATAAATAGCACAAGCCTCCTTCCCCCAGTATCTCGATCTAAGCATCCCTCCTCCTCCTCCCCTACTCCACCAATTTGCTTTTTCTTCTGGGGTGGGCATGCAGGGTTCGGCCTGGGCCCTGAGTCCTCTCCACGGACAGCACGTCAAACTCGCTCCTCCTCCTGTTAATTACCAGTACGTTTGAACCCATGAAATTTAATACATAAAAGCTAGGTATGTGTGTATACAAAATGTCCAGAAACTGCATGACTTATTATCTAGGGGAAATAAAAAATGAGTTCTAATAAAAAATAAAAGTGGATAACAACAACACACATAGCCTTTTCATTCCATAGAGTCAAGCAGTACTAGGAAGTCTTGAGATTTGAACTCTCCATTTAAGAAAATTTATTATCTAAAATGTAGGTTGGCTCTTCTTTTCTCTAGATTTAGCACAACTACAGTATATCAGCAAGTGGCCCAGTATGCGTGATTTCTCCGCATGGCCTTCAGGTTGATGATGCGACAACTCAAGGGTCACAAATCACAGCAATGAAGTGGGCAGAACTTTGACCAGAGCGATGACAACTTCCACATCATGCGGGAGATGGATAGATCTCATAAATCTTGATCCGAGGGTCTCCAATCAATACACTGAGGGTGAATGGCAGCTCATTCTTCATATATAGGAACGGCCCATCTTACAGCCACCCGCAAAATCTTAGGACCTTATTGTCATAAACTGTCACCTATGTCCTTTATGTGACATCTGGCTCATGTAATCATGGCCGATATCGACTGATCGCCTGCAGCAAAAAAAGAGCTTAAAAAATGGGCTCCTGCTAGCTGAACACAATACTTGATAAATTGTATAATATTGATACAGTGTAAACTGCATCCATAACCGATGAATGTATTATGTATGACATAGTTAGAACTTGTCAAATTCACAACGTCACTTCAGATGTTGTGAGCTAAAGCATATGCCTATGTTGTGCTGCCACAGGGAAACACATTTATATTTGACAGCACTCACCGTGGTAGTCTATGTTCAACATTACCTCATTTTCTTTTTATACCATACATCATCTTACATAAACCTCCAGCGTCCTCCCCCTGCCATGTACCTCACAACATAAAAGGTCATGTTTGACAATATGAATTCATGCCGTTAGAATGATCATGTATGACTTGCTGCACTGGGCTGCACTAATGTCAAGAGTATTGCGAGACTTAACTCTTAAAGGTGGCCTTCATAAATATCTCTGAGAATATGAAGGCAAATGTTAACATGTTATATATATGCGCGCCTCGCATTTCCACTTGTTTTAAAGGCTTCATGTACATACCCTTATGTTACATTTAATGCTAAAGTATGGTTAACGCCAATACAGACATTATTTTAATGTGTTAGAGCAGAAAGATGCAGCTCTGGTTAAACAGCTGGATGTTGGGTAGAAATGGCAAAGAGTTACCTGAATGCCGCGGGTGATAGTTTGTAATGTGTGTGTTTCTGGTTCTCGTCTGTTTGGGGGTGGGAGGAGCAGACGGGGGTTCCCTGTCCCGTCGTCTCCCTGTCTTGTTGAGTGTAGCACTGAAAACATTATATTTTACAGTTTATTCTCTTTCTTTTTTTTTTTTTTCTGAATCATTTGGTTCATATGCGTACCGAGCCGAAAGCCTCGTACCGAACGGTTTGATATGATACGACGTATCGTTACACCCCTAATATATATATATATATATATATATATATAAAGCAGTTTTTTTCTGCTTTGTGCTAGTACTGCAAGTCACATTTTATATTCTCAATATTTCAATGCAGAGCTACACTAAGCCAAAGCAGCATGACATGAGAGAAGAGCATCCTGTAGTGTTCTAAACAGCCGGGTGCGTGTTGAATGTCAGAAGAACTGTGGGGTCTCCAGGTGGCCATGAGAAACCGAGGATTATCCAAGAACATTGAGTTTAAAAGTAACAAAACAAACATTAATTAGCCCTTGCAAGCCACCCATCTATTAGGTACCGCATATCAACAGATGTCTTATGAATTTAAGGGTGAAAGAAAGCAGAAAATAGAAAATGCAGGCAGTCACCCCCCTCGTGTTTGTTTATCTGCACAGGAAGCATCAGGTGCCAAGCAGTCTGCCATTTTTAATGATTGATAATGGTATCTCTTGAGAGTTCGGCTGAAACAAGCACAGGAAATGTTGAAAGGATATTAGCCAGGGCATCTCCTCTGTGCATTCATTCTTGAATTTACGTGACCGTCACTCCAATAATACGGATATGGTTTTGTAATTGACACAATGATGCTGCTTTACTGATGATAATTATAATTAACACCAATCATGCCATCGTTACCATTGTTTTCATTAGTATGCTTATTACTGTCTTCAAACAATCAAAAATATAAACCATAAACAATAACCTTCATTACCTTTGTGAAATGATCTGTTGTTAACGTCATTGCTGGCCTTGACAGTGAACATTTTCTCCTTATTTGTGATTAAAAGTAAATATGTGTGAACTGTAAAATGTATCCAGGAGCACATGCGTGAACAGAAAGAAGTTTTTACCAACTGTTTTAAAAAAGGCCCAAAATGCAAGATATGTAAAATATTACATTTTAAGCAATTTGAGGTCTTTAATATCTTAAATGTGATATCAAATGCCTTAATTATAATTATACCAGGTTTTAAATCCGGGAAAGGGAAAACAGGGAATTAAGATACAGCCTAATCTAAAAAAAAAATAAAAAAATAAATAATAATAATAATAATAAATAAAAAATCATATAAGTTTTAAAGGAACACTTTTTTTTATAATAGGCTAATTTTCCAACTCCTCAAGCGTTAAACAGTTGAGTTTTGCCATTTTCAAATCCATTCAGCCGATTTTCTACTTTTAGTGCAGCTTAGTATGGGGCATTGAATCTGATTAGACAGTTAGCAAAGAGTTTCAATACTTTTCCTATTTTATACTTGACTCTTCGGTAGTTGCATCGCATACTAAGACAGACGGAAAATTAAATGTTGCAATTTTATAGGCCGATATGTCTAGAAACCACACTCTTATTCCAGCGTAATAATTAAGGAACTTTGAAACTCTTTGTTCACTTTTAAGCGAGAGATGCTAACGGTCTAATCAGATTCAATGATCTATGCTAAGTTACGCTAAAAGGGCTACCACCAGAACCGGAGATCGGCTCAATGGCTCCAAAAATGGTAAAGCCTAACTATTTAACTCTTGGGGAGTTGGAAATTAGCCCATTTTATTAAAATTTTTTTTTGAAAGTGGAGTGTTCCTGCAAAGTAAAATTATTTTTTTCTGAACAGTTGTCAACCAATTAATACTGTACTTTATTACTTTATTAGATTTATTTCACTTAATGTTTTATTAGATTGCTTTTTATGTACTCTTGATGAATTATAGCAATGTTTACTTTACCTTTATTTCATTTCACTTTATCCTCCTCACCTTTTGGAATGAGCTGGCAACAGGAAGGCAAATACATTTCAAAATAAGAGTCTGTGTATTTTAGAATTGCTCATAAAAGTCCTCCATAAGACAAAGTTTTTATTGTTCAATTGGTATTTTACAAGTTTATGTAATGCAAAACTGAGGGGAAAAAAACATCTAAACTGTGAGTTTACATCTCACAATAAAGTCAGAATTGTTAAAAAAATTCTTAAAAAAAAACATTAAGTGAAGGAAACAGGTTTAATAAATGCACAACATCCAACTTTTTGTTTTTTTGTGAATGTAGATGGTTTTTCGAGTTCATAATCACATATGCAGTCCACAAGGCCTCCACCATTCAGCTTGCAGCATTTGCCTTATAGACCGCAATTTCAGTACTCTTGCTTGCATATTCTAGGACTCTAAGAAACGAAGGTCTTCTTATTCTGCACTTGCATTTCTGAGTCATTAGGGCCTGAGGGACTTTAGGACTTCATGATAAAGCAAACAAATGGCTCATAATCACAGCCGTAATGTGGATATGGGTGTCATTAGCAATGCTATTTATTTCCCCAGCGCTAGTCGAGCGAGCACGACTCTCGTTTTCCCTCCATTTCCCTCACTCTCCCTCTTCTCTCAGCGGAGTGACTTATTGTCTCTGACAAGAACGACAGCTCCTCCTTCCCGTTCACGATGATCCTTCGAACCCTACAGCATGGCGCTGCTCATTTGTGCAGCTTTGCGAAAGCCACAGCTGATCCAGAGTCAGTGCTAGCGATTCGGCGGATAAACATGAGCCTGGTGCCCTCGATCCGCTGGAAAACACCACCAGACAATAGAGCAGAGCCTCGGATTAGCCAGATAGATCACCAAGACAGGCCAAAAAAACTGCGATGGATCAAGGAAGCATTTCAAAGTAGGATAGCATTGCAAATAGATTCAGTGCAACCCCGGAGAGACAAATTAGAAACACCTAAGATGTGGGCAGACCTTCAACTATAAAAGATGGGGAATCTGAGACTTCAACAGTTGGCCTCAAAAGTGAGACTGCCTTTCATATAGGGTCAAGAGAGACATAATTCACTGCTGCTATTCTGTCTTGCCACACAAAAAGATGAGTACACCCAAAAATATAAAAACAGGGGCATGTCAGTATGTTGCATCACTCTCAGAGATGTCATCAGCTCACTGTCACCTCAACACAGCATTGAGCTCTCCATCACTCTTCCAGGGATCAGCATGAACCCTCTCTGGCAAAGAAGCATATTCCTCATTTTGTCCAAATTCAAAGGCTACATTACATCTGCGCTTCACCATAAAGCCGATCCCAGAATGCCGTGTTCTGAGCAAAAAAAAAAGAATGTAGATATATATATATATATATATATATATATATACACACACACACACACACACACACACACACACATCATTATGCAAACTTAATATAATTAATACTATCAACATAAAAAAAAAAAATTATATATATATATATATATATATAATGTAAAATGCAAATTAAATACTTAATTCTAACTTTAAAAAACAGCTATAAATATATTTCATTCAGTAATAAAAAGTAGCTATAATAATATTTGAATTTAATTTTTGAATGAAAATATATATATAAAAAATTCAATTTATTAAAATAGACTAAAAAAGATATATTTAAATAAATACTGAAAATCATTAATAAAATACCTCATATCTAAATAAGAAATTGACTACATATATTTCATTGAATATTACATAAATCTGCAATAAAATAATCCAAAAATACTGAATTCAAAACAGACTAATAACAAGCAAATGAACTACAGATATGCATACATTTATTAAATCCTGCTAAAATATACATATATTTTAGCAAACATAAAATTGTTGACTTATAATAACATACTATCATCAAATTCTATTGAATTAGTTAAGTTTTGTATAGATTTACATTTGTTTTGTTGTCAGTGCAGATCTTTTTTTTTTTATATTCTGCTACAGTAACTAACTTGAACTGATTTGCTGGTCTAGGCAACAGTCCAAAACTAGACTAGATATGTAAGAATTTATTTCAGTTAATTAATTATATTAAAGCATTTGACATACTCGACATCTGTGCTCTTACATTGGTATTATAATTGGTTTTATAATTATAATTATAAAATGTCAGTTTATTATGGGAATATCAATGCTTTATAAAAAAAGGTTAATTCCTGCCAGCAATTCTCACTCGGTTTGTAGCTGACAGTTAAAACGAGTTGAAGAAAAGAAAAAAGCATCTCAAAAATAGTTCAGCTGCACTGACAGATTACCCTCTACATTAGAAAACCTTTCTGCAAGTAATCAAAAAACAATCAGCAAAAAGCAAAAAGGTGATGGCCGAACCAAATCAACATGAATGTGTTCAAAACGTTTAAAACATAAAAAATCCCTTTAGCTGGGCTCTGGTTTAGCTGATTGTCATTGTTATAAACATCTGAACATCACAATTGTATGAGTATGCCACACCAGAGAAGAAAACAATTCATCTTTAAAGCACTTTTTTTCATCAGCCCTACATAGTGTATATATTCACACTGCATACTATGGAAGTCAATAGCTTACATCAGCTGTTTGGTTACTAACTTTCTTCAAAAATTTCTAACTCATAAAGGTTTGGAACAACTCGAGGTTACTTTCTCCTTTCCCCACAACTTTCTACACTCTTTTTAATCCCCTATTCATTTAAGGCATAAAACGCAAAGAACAAAATAAACAAATAAGTTACTTTGTGTGGGTGTAAAGAAAATTAGTTTGCTTAGAATTAAAAAATTTTTTTAGAATTCCATGGCGATATCTAACTGCTTCAGGCCGCTATAAATAAGCCTATAAAAAACTAAATAACCTTAAATGACAAATCAAAACCCCAGTGTGCAATAAAAAATAATTGCCATACCTGTTTTCTGTCAAAAGTGAGACATCAAAAAAGTGAATAATAAAAAGAAAGAACAAATATTTATGCATAAACAAATTCCTCACTGTGCTTTCAATGCTCATGCATTGCCATAGTCATTAAAACGAGACAGACCCGACCCTCCCTGTGGCCACACAAATGACTCGGCACAATACATATTCTCCCAATTACAGACATGCTCCATGCATTTTACTGGTCTGAACACGTGCTGATGTAGCATTCAATCACGTTACATTTAACAAATAATTCTTAATACCGCTTTACCCAGCCCAAGGGGTGACTCAAACTGCAACTATGAGGGTCTGTGGACCCTTCCCCCAAAAGGCAGCTAACACCTCAGGAAGGCAAAACAGGCATCTGATTCCATGACAACTGAATGATAACACCGGTTTATTACTTGAAGGAATGTGAACGAAGCAACTCTGACTAGTTTTCCCTGTTGAAAAGACAATGGACTTTTCCCTAAATTAATTTACAGGAACACTCTGAGTGAACACACATCCGTCAGGTCATTGTGTGTATTGTTATTGTGCTTGTATATCGTCTTGTGTATGGTATACTGTTTTGTGCATGTTTGTAATAGATCACTAGCTAATATCACCACATTTTAGATCGTCGATAGCCGATCTAATTGAGAGTGCATGTTATATGTTGTTATCTTTGCAAAATTCGGTGTTTTAAGAATGTCTTCTACTTTGTACAACAACCTCCCATCCAGTGCATATGCAAATTACCATGCTTAGAAACAAAGAGCTATAAAAGTTGCATCAAAAGGATCGACACACTATTGGCTCTTTGACTGTCAAGAGGTGTGACCTCAAGATGTTTCAAAAGGCTAACGGCGGTGACCCGCCTCGCTTTTTGCTTTTTCTGGATGCTGGACTCCCACCATCTCTCTCGTCTCCTGGCTAAGCCAACGCATCGGTTGGGCCTAGATGCAGCACAGTCTGCAGTCTTGTGAGACACTAAGATGAGGATTTAACTCCACGGCAACACCTAAGATTTATACCGGGCCACGACCTTGACTTTCTATGTAACTCAAGATCCACGGATCGTGAACGGATCTCTCTCTCAGATCTTCTTTTAACTACCAATCATGAGAGTCAGGACATCTTTGGAATTCATCACTCTTCAAACCAGGAAGAACATGATTGCCAATCCAAAACCTTGGAACCATCAGGACTTCCAAACTGCATCGGACCCTCACCAACGAGACAATGCAAGTACCGTACATATAACTAAATGAAACAGAGGTTTAATATTAGTTATAAAACCCATTATGAACGGCACTGATGGTTTTACAAGTGGTCAATTGACTTTCTTTTCATAAGTTTAATTTTGCCTTTTCCTCATGGTTTACCCTTAAGCCTTCTTTGCACTTTCCCCATGGGTGACTGCATTTATAATTGTGTGTTCTGTTTTTCAAATTAGCGTTTACTTAATAAAAAATAGGAATTGGTAGTAAATTCCTGGAATTCAAAGTAAATGTTTATGTCAAGTGACTAAATGGTGTTTTATAACAAATTTCAGGAGGAGCACGTACAAACAATCGGACCATCTCCTCATTACCAATTACCCTATCAGAACTATTTTCTTCGATTTAAATACCGCTCACTTCTTTTCTCTGACATCTTTGTTTTTGACATCCCACCGCCTCCCACTCACTGCCTACCGGAGCCAGGGCCAGTCCAGAGGAGAAAGACCTAGACAGGCCAGAGTTCTCCACCGTTACCGTTCGGCTTACCATTCGGAGTAACCCGGTTAGCTCTGGGCTATTTCATTGTCCAATATTCTGCCACTTCATGCGGGCACCAGGCTGGACTCTGAGCATTACTCAACCCTTATCTCCTTGGGGTAAAGCCCTAGGGCTCTGGGTCCGCTGGGCTCCCTGCCTGTTCCCCAGACACTCCGCCAAACGAGCATGTTTATCGATTAATCGCCGAGGAAGTGGGAACTAGTGAAATGTAAATTTAATGGAACCAAATGAGACAAAAAAAAAAGGTATTTAAAAAATTTCACAAAAATAAATACAATTTACAATATTTACTTAATTCAATGCATTAACTATATAACTACAAAATCAACACTGATTAATAAATTTGTTACAAGTATTTCATTTTTAGTTCATGTGAATTACTGCACTAACTTTAACAAATGTGTTACCATTAAATGCAATAAAAACAAATGAGACTGTTCAAGTTACTTTACACAAAATTGTCTCAAAATACATAAAAAAAACCTTTATTAAAATCACTAAAAGTATCTTTAAAAATGAATAAATGTTAATGTAATGGCTAAATTGGACTGCTTGTTATTTTACACAAAATACACTGTACTCAAATGTCACTAAATATGTCTTGAAACCCAAAAATGAAACATGGACAGCCTCTGCAAAGCGCAAAATATAAATGTAATGCCAGAAAATTAAATTGCTTAAGTTATTTTACACTACATTTACGAACTAAAAATGTCTAAAAACTCACTAAAAGCATCAGCCGAGTGAATAAATAAAAATGTAATGACAGCAAATGAGTTGGTTTACACATTATTTACTTAAAAACTGGATTGAAACCAGCAAACATTGGCTGATTGCGCTAAAGCTTTATCAGCTAGTCAACATGAAAAGGTGCTCGCAACTCACTTTACCTCATGATGCGATGGATTTCCGAATTCCAACAGAATATTTTTAATGTGGAATAAAAACGTAGGACTTAATTTCATAGAAGAGGAAGGGATGAAAACAGTCTTTAGTGACATCTGAGATGCTTACGGAGCGCAGTTATTACATTTGAATGAAAGATTACAAAGACAAACCAATGAAACGTGCACAATAAAACCAGAAGCATGCATTAAGAAAGTAAATAGGGTCAATTTTGTTTTCACATTCAATTGAAATGCAGAGTATGGCAGAGATAAGAAATAGAGCGTGTGTGGGGAGAAAGAGAGAGAGTTCTTGATGGAAGGGGAGTTTCTTTCATCTTCTGCTTACTTTGAGAACCACCTACATTATAAACAGAGCTCTCAATATCTCTCTTTTTCTAACTACCTAAGCTCTAAACCAAGCATGCGCTCCCACATATATACACAGACCCACAAACATCAAACACAATCATATACACACGTACACAACAAACCTCTATAAGCAGACAAGTTTCAGAATAGAGATGGGTCCACCTCTAATGGATGGCAGCTCAAAGAGCTCCTCTGAGAACGAAAACACCTCCATTTGCGGGTTTTGTTTTTTTTCTCACTGCGGCCCATCCAATCAAAAACTTTCAGTTCATTTCTCTTTCCATCAGGTTGTCAAATCATCATCTTCAATCAGAAGCGTGGCTCTCTTTGGCACAGTAACGGATTAATCTATCTGTTACAGCAGCAAGCCTCAACCAATGACAAGAGCACCTCTAACAAGAAGAGAATGAACTCCTTTCCTTTTGTTTTTATGCATAATTCATGCACTGCATCTCTCTGCCTTTCTCTCTCTGTCTCTGCCTCAGAAATTGATTATTTCACATCGGACCCGTCATGCAGATATTACACACCTAAAGGAAAACAAATACGGTTTATTTGCATTCCCATACATAAAGAAAGTCATACATATTCAGTTATTCCATGCGTGTTTCATCTTAACCCAGTTGTAAAATGGATATGAGGGGAAGCCGAGATTTTTTCGAATTCACAAAAGAATCATAAAAACTTCACAGGATTGAGAAACGTGCAGTTTTTCTTCCATAAGCATTTCTGATCCAGCCCATGGAGTTCATTATTTGATCTGTTATATTTCAATATTTTTTTTCCCCCGTAGCATCGCATTCGTGACTAGGGTGTCAACCTTGAGCTCATTCGAGAGAAAAATCTGAATTAGATGACCCAGTGTGCCATGCTGGGACGAGGTACAAGAATTTCCCATCCAATCTGCCTGCTTTACCTTCACGGAGTCCCCATCCATTATGCCAATGGAGAATAAATGAATGGGATTTCAATATTCCTTCTAAAATAAATAATGAATCTGAGTATTTGCTTTGAAAGTCATTGTGGCCGGTCTCATATGTCACAGAGGCTTGGCAGCTGGCACTGTAAATGCGATGATAAAGCTTTATACAAAGGCAAAATCTCCCTATCAAACTCTGGCTTTTCCTTTCACAAACTCCCTCTGGCTGACAATCTTTCTTTGTCGGTTTTGTCATCCCTTCATTCATGAAAGAGTCTAATATCTGCTGCTCCAAAGCTCTTCCCCTCCAACTACATTGCTTATATTAAACGCCTGTTCCGTTTCATTTATTGCGATTATACACAGCATGCAAAACTATTCAGGCAGATACAGGGGCATCATGCAACTATTTTATATGTTTTTGAGGGGTTAACCAGTAAAAGTTCTTGTCCACTAAAATAGAATGAAATGACAAGCCTTTCAAAAATATATTTTTTTTAATTGTTTTTTTTTGTTTTTGTTTATTTTAGTGAACCAGAATCTTCGCAAAGGATAATTAGTAGGCATATAAGCAATGCTGCATTGTGTGTGTATTTTGTGGGTATTTATTATGTATAAATTAGGGGTGGGCATAGATTAAGCAAGTCTGTCAACGTGCCGGTTTCGTGCAGCTAATACCAATGCATTCCAAACGGTATATGAAGATCACGGACGACAGGTGATAAGGATCGAAGCTCACACGTACAGTAGTTTAGAAAACTAGTCCCGTCTGAATAAGTCTACAGTGTAATTCGGCTATACATCCACGCTAAAGGTGAAAGTCACCATAGCTTGTAGTATAGATTCCAACCCAAATTTGTAAATAGATTAACGGCGATATTTTTTTATCGCGCGATAAGAGTCGCTGCATTAACGCCGATAACGGCCCACCACTAGTATTAATGATTAGGTATTTTAATGTGACTGTAATTATGAATTAGTTTAATGTTTTCTCTTAACTGGATGCATATTATTTATGAACAGGAAATTGTTCAGCATTTATGCCACCAAATATAAAATCACTGTATGATTTTGCAGAAAAGTCATATCAGCACATTTCTTTGTGCATTCCTGATTGTTCTTCATTTTAATATAGTGAAATAATGCAGCTTGTTTATGCTTCAAGATCAGCTTTTTGGAGCGGTGCCTGCACTTGTGGGGTTTGCAGCAAGATCTGATGAAGGGGATTGAGATGGATGATCCCCTATCTCCTTCCCCGTCCATCAGACTCAGCGGTGCTTCGCCGGGTGTGGAGTGCCGTTCTGCGGTTTCTTCCACCCTGGAGAGGCCTGTCGCCGCCACACGCATCCTCCTCCTCCGAGGTGGATGTGGTGAGCATCGACAATACGGCTGCGCTCTCTTACATTAACCACATCAGACCATTCTCCAATCCAGAGCTCCCTCCACGAGGAAACTGTATGCCCTGGATTGGAAATATTTCGCTTCATGAAGACCGCCAGTATGACCCAGTTAACTGCCCGGTTGGTACAGTTCTGGAGGTACTGCAGGCCAGCATGTCCCCAGGGTTAACCCATTCCACCCTCAAGGTGTATGTGGTGGCGATTTCAGCTTTCCACACCCCTCTGGGTGGGCGTTCAATGGCCAGAGACCCTTTCGTTTCACGTTTCCTCCGCGGTGCGCTCAGGCTGAGGCCTCCAGTGCGGTCCCGGGTCCCGGGTCCCGACTTGAGACTTGTTGGTGGTGCTCAAAGCCCTCTGCCATGCTCCCTTCGAGCCTATTAAGAAGGTCTCCGATCACATCCTGACCATCAAAACTGCGTTCTTGCTGGCGGTTTCCTCTCTCAAGAAGGTTGGGGGACCTGCAGGCCCTCTCAGTGGCCCCTTCTTGTCTGGACTTTGTACAATGGCTAGCCAAAGTTTTGCTTTTCCCGTGAGCGGGATATGTCCCTAAGGTCCCCGTGATAGCACCACAGCCGATCATGCTGCTGGCTTTCTGCCCTCCTCCCTTCCCTATGGAGGAGGTCAGACTATTAGCAGGTGGATTGTGGACACTATTACGTGGCGTTCCCATAGCGTTTCGACGCAGTGTCTTGTTCCTTCAAGGAACCGGGGTTACATACGTAATAAAGAGATGTTTTTACTTAAAAATACCCATTAAATTGCTCAAATGATTGCAAAGAAAGTCAGTCTTCTAACTAAATGAACATGTAGCTGATTTACAACAGATAGCTGACTTTTTTTTTTATTTATACAAGCCTTTACAAACATCTTGAGTGATTTTTCAGGAATAATTATATCTAAGCACCAATATTTTCCTATTCATGTTACATATCCCCCTTTGAACCAGCTCTTACTCTGACCCATCTGAAGATTAAGGGCAAACAGAGTGCAGACTAGACTGCACCACCTGCAGCATGTCCCTTGAAACAGGGGGACTCTAGGTGGAAATGGAGTGGTGCAAGTGCAAATGTTAGTCTGTTTTTGTGGCGGCATGGCTGCAAACCGCAGCAGGTGAGATTGTGCGCTAGCATGTATCTGCATGCATGAAGACAAACGGAATGAGTGTTAAAGGACAGCTGACTTGGCTAAAAAGCAGTTGGACGTCACTGTCTTTCCCAGACAATGGCTTTTGCCTGCTCTGTTCCTGTCAGATCGAGAGGTACGTCCTTCAGTGCATTCCTTTCCAATGCGTCCAATCAGATAATGTCTTTCTCTCACTTGTTGTGATTTAAATTTGCTATGCATTTGAATATTTATGAAATAATGCAGCTCATTTAGATCAGTTGCTTTTTGGTGTGTTTTGATGTTCGAAACTGTATTTAATATAACTGAAGGCGTTTACATCTTGTCTGCTTTTCAAGTACAAAGTCTAAGGTAGTATCTTCTTGTAAAAGTTTTTTTCTTTTCTTTTTACGTTGTACATAATCCATCTGCCTTGGTTCTTTGATTTGTACTAGGAAAGCTAAGCCTGCCATAGTGATGATGTCTCTGTCACACAAACTGTCTGTCTATGTTTGGTCTGACATGTTGGAGCATGCAGTTGTTTAAACCGTAAAGTGCCATGTTGTTGCTTTGCTGAATTACAAAGTTCTCTGCTGTCCTTCTGATGGCTTATTCCCCAATATATAGCATCCAAACATCTGCATATATGAATTTAAAGGTCTGTGTGCCATTGTTATTTCCATAGTTTACATGTATGTGTGTTCTGGGAAGTTGTGGTTTGATCTCATTATATAACCATAAACTTACAAATTGGGGGAAATTGTATTTTCTTGTAAATCCAATAATGTTTCACTTTTTTAAATATATACCCACACAGCTTATAGTGGCTACAACTCGTTACAGATACACTGGTTGTTATGTTCCAAAAAGGATAAATGGAATGACATATGGCTGTATGGCTTCAGCTTATTTAGAATGTTGTGCATAAAGTCATATGGTTATGATTTATGTCATCCGTGAACTATGAACTGTGAAATGTGGAGAATCAGATTAAACATGGAAACAATAACTGCATATAGGTTTGGAATGACAAGAGGATGCATTTTTGGGTGTACTGTCCCTTTAAGAAAATCTGAATTATTAAACTCTGACACACTGGCATAAAGTAGAGTTTATTAAAAGGTGTGTGTGTGTGTGTGTGTGTGTGTGTGTGTGTGTGTGTGTGTGTGTGAATAAGAGAAAAGGTAAAGACACAGTGCTGCCCTACATCTAAACTCAACAGCCCATCTGATCTGCTTATCTTCTCCTCTCAAATCTGTTTATTATTCCCCTCTATTATTTGCAGAGAAAAAAGGCTTGGAATGAATACTGGCGCTAAAACAGGAATCAAAATGAATAAGTAGCTTTCAAGAAATTCAAGCTTGATCCTCACCCAATATAATGTGTTAATTTTTGACTTGTGTGTGTGTCGTAGCAGTGCAGTGGTCAGCACTACAGGCAGCGGTCAGTCTTCATGCTTCAGTGATTCGGATATGACTCATTTGTAGAGGTCTACAAGTCAAGTCTCAACAGGGCCCCTTGTTCCTCACCCTCTAGCCAGCCATGGTGCCCTCAGCTCAGACTTCTCTTATCAGAGACCCCCTTGAAATGAAGGGTAGTGATATGCTTACAGGATGAACTGCTTTGGATTTGAGGAAACTCAAGTATCTGCATAAATTACTCAGTGTTCGCTTTTGGGTTATAAATAAAATATAATTGAATGATGCGAGTAAGCATGTTGTTAACTGTGAGTCAGTTTTTAGCATTCCTCTGTCCTGATCTTGGTTTATATACATTTTATATTAGACAAATAATACGCAAAGGAATGCAGCAGTTGCATGATTTATAGCAAACATATTAGCTCAAAATTGAATGAAAGCATTTTATTCATGTCATTCATAAGAACTTGGTAATATTTTTGTGGAAAACAGTGTAACAAACTTGTCAGGCATGTTTACAACAAAATCAATTTATCACACAAGATGAATTAATTTTACCCAAAATAGTTTATTTAAAAAATTATAATTAAAAATTATAATTTTTTGCCACTATCCTAGATTTTGTCCATTTTTTTACTAATTTAAAACGCAATAAAAGTTAATATGCTTTGTTATTCTTTTATATATTTTAATATGTACAACTTAGAATAAAATAAAATATTGTTTTACACTAAACCTTTGGAGACTTTAAAAGTAGACACTTTACGTACATTTAATGTTCCTATAATGTAATATAATTTAATGCAATGGACATAAAATCACTTTTGTGAATTTCTTATGATGCGGACATCTTGATCAGTATATATGTACATGCATTGTTACCATGTGAGGTCTTGACATAACATTCATGGGATAGAAATGAAATGTGTTAAAATAAATAAAAGAACATTGTGTGCCAATTGTAAAAACAAAAAAAGAGTGATTAAAATATACTTATCATTCACTGAATTTCCTGAAAGTTTCATGCAATCTCATGTGTACTTAAAAGCAATCCAGGTCACAAGAAGTTCAACTCCTGTATAGACTGGGATCCCCTGCTGGAAAAGGAAGCAAAGTGCTCCTCAAAGAGGACAAGTTATATTGATATCTATAGTCCATAGAGTTGTTAGTGCTGTGTAGTATCAGTGGGTATTAAGCATTCCTGCAGAGGGACCAGCTGTGAGACACAGAGTCCCCAGCCCCCATCTCAGAGACAGTCAATCTCTATCCGTACAGCTGCAGCTAACAATCTCCTTTTAGGGAATAAATGATTTAATCATTGATCAGTCGGTGCGTGAGGGCTTCTTATGTTTCTTGCTAAATGCTGTTTAGTGCTTTAATATCAATTCCACCAATAGATAAATCCACTATTTGATTTTCCCCAGTAATGTCTTTCAAACCCAGAAGACCTTCGTTCATCTTCTGAACACAAATTAAGATATTTTAGAATAGAATAGAAATGATGTCAGGTCCAGAAACATTGTACAGTAAAAACATCTTATCATTCTAAATCATACTTTTTTTGATGTCACATAAACTGTTTAACTACGTTTCTGGATCTGGAATCATTTCAGTTGTATTGCTGTCTATGGAGGGTCTGACAGCTCTCTGATATCATCAAAAATATCTTCATTTGTGTTCCGAAGATTAACGAAGGTCTTCTGGGTTTGGAACGACATGAGGATGAGTTATTAATGACAGAATTTTCATTTTTGGGTGAACTAATCCTTTTAAGCCGCAAATCAGAATATGTGACCACAAAACCATTCATAAGGATCAATTTATGCCTCATCAAGTTTTTCATTGATCTTTGGTTTGTTAGGATCTGACAATATTTGGCTGATGCAACTATTTGAAATTCTGGGGGCGCAAAAAAATCTGACTATTGAGAAAATGCCCTTTAAAGTTGCATATTACCAATCAAAAATGAAGTTTTGATATATTTACAGTAGGACATTTACAAAATATATTTATGCAACATGATTGGCTTAAATTTTAAATAGATAAAATGTATAGTGTATGGTTGGTTACTGCTACAAAAATGGTGCAACCTATGACTGGTTTTATGTGCTGGTTAAGAAAAAAATCTTGTTATAATTTTATATCATATTATGATTTCTGAAGGATTACAGGAGAGTTCCTGAAAATTCATAGGATTAATTTGCATTTATAAATATATTTTAAAAAGTTACTTTAAATAATTTCATAATGTTACTGCATTTACTTATATTAAAATATCAGCGTTTGTGTGTGTGTGTTTGTGTGTGTGTATGAATATATTTATATAATTAAAATTATTATTAATTGTGACATGTTAATGTCAGATTGTGGTGTGAAATTTTCTTTCACCTATATATTTTGGTAGTTTCTTAATTTTTTTTTTTTTTTCTTTATTGCTCTTCTGTACTACTAATTTTAAATTTGTCAGTACTTTTCTTTGCCTTGCTGCTGGCAGAGTCCTGACTCACATTGCTGACTTTGCACCTGCTGGAGACAGAAAGAAAGAAAAAGAGGGAGAGAGAGAGAAAGAGGGAGAGAGAGAGAGCACTCCCAGTCTTGCTGTAGTCTAGCAGAATCTTTCACTCCTTCATTCTGTGGAGCAGTCCAGGGAAAGATGGGAAACTCTCAAAGAAAGATACCTGGCTGTGGCTTGAAAAAGAGAAGGAGAACAAAGAGGGCTAGTAAAAACGCAGGCCACAGAGCAAAAACAACAGGTAAGATGAATAGATTTTAAACAAGGATAGTGATCTAGGTTCCCTGCAGAGGTGAATGCAGTAGTCAATGAATGAAAAAAACAGATGACCATCATTTCAATGTTGGAAGTCGTTTACTTTGCATTCTGCTGCAATTATACTGCAGTGTACTGCTGTCTTACTAAGCCCTGACCTCTTTACGTGAATCAAACTCTCCTGTAACTGTGGTTTTCAATGCCACTAAACAGAACATTGACATTTAGATGTTTCTGAGATGTTTATGTTACAATTTTGAAAGGTTTCTATGTGTATAAGCTTCACTGTGACTTCCTCACTGTGACACGGTCTCAGACGATGTGTACATAAAAAGCATACTTTTTCTTTGACTGAATTAATTTGTTGAAGACGAGTGCAAAGGGAGTGATTAAGATGCATATATATATGTACCGCATGAGGATCAGTACTTGATAAAGCGGGGCAAAAGCGAAAGAAAGAGCAGAGCGTTGCTGACTAATAGAGTCTGTTCACTGCATTCGCATATCATTACAGCACAAGTCTAAATGGAGGGAGGGCAGATGAGGGTAGGGCTTTCATTAAAATACTAACTCAACAATTATTTTCAAAGCAGATACATTTATTGTAATCAGTGTTTCTCTCACTTGATACTCCATCTTGGATTTTTTTTTTTTCACTAACATTGTTACAGTGCATTCTGGGATTGCTTTTTTTGTGAAGAAGACTACAGCTGATGCTTTCATAGTAGCATAATTTTGATAGTAACATTACTGATAGGGTTTATCATATTATATTTGTTCAAAAGTGTGGAGCCGATTAGTTTATTATTACTTTTATTTTTTGGAGTTATTACTTTTATTCAGCAAGGTTGCATTAAATCAGTCATATATATATATATATGCTGTTCTTTTGAACATTTACATATGATTTATGTGACTGAGAAGACTGGAGTAATGGCTGGTGAAAATTCAGCTCTAACACCACAGCAATAAATTACACTCATAATTGTAATATTATCTCACAATATTTCTTTTTTTTTTTTTTGGTAAATAAAAGACAATCATAAGAGTCCAAAACGAAATTTTTTCAGGAACCTCAAACTTTTGAACAATATCACCTAAATAGAGTTTATTAGTATGTAAATGTTATTTTACTTAGAACTAATTTGGGTTGGTTTAAAGTTAACAAAGCAGATTTCCTGTATTGTTAAAATCAGTAATGAAATGAAATAAGTGGCTGAAGTAAAAACTAAAATTGGCCCACTCCCATAGACCTGAAAGTATACTCTAGACTCACTATCAATGGGAGTCTCTTGATTTTTTATTGAACCATGAAAGCACTTAATCCAGATTTAAATTCCTCACACTGGCTGAGGTCTGAATCCATCAGTAAAGTGTCAGTCAGCTGTCTTTAAGAGAACCGCAGTGATTAACTTAATTTCCCAATTTCCAAAGACATTTGATTTCTCTTCATGTAGAAACATTTTCATAATTTTTTACCTGTTGATTAGACTTTGGTTTAAAATGAATGTAAAAATATCTCAAATATAAATAAAGGTAATTTAGCGTCATTCGTTTTCAAATGCAGAGTAGATTGATACTAGCTTTAATATGGCATGCAATGCAGTTCATTTATTTTCAAGTGTAGCTTAATACTGTGTAAATACTGTGTCCGCTGTGCAAATTTATGGACACGTGTGCTCATTCCTAGTCTCAAGCTGTCTCATTCATCAGCGCAAGTTAACACTGAACACAGAAAGACATTTAACAGTGCAAAAAGCAGGTATCAGATTATCATTCTTGATGAAAAGCACTCAAAACATTGTTCATTTTAATGGTTCTCTGGTTGTGGTCAGACTTAAGGTTATAGAAGGGGCTTGTATCGGATTACCAAATGCCCCTGTGTGTGTGTGTGTGTTTGGCAAGAAAGAGAGAGGCCTTGTATGTATTCATTTCTGTCAAACCAATACCCTTGGCTATTGTCATGGTTTACCTCATGGTTAATAAGCACTAAAATATTTCCTTACTGATTGTCAGTCTGAATTGCCTGCTTCATATTTAGCCATATCTTTCCGAAGAGTAAGACCCCTTTGCGGGTCTCCTCTCAGAAAACCTTTTATGGACGGGGGACTAAGTGAAGAATAATCCCAAGCCCTTACTTGAGGAGCCACTTCTGTTTTGTATTAATATAACTCCTATTGTTTTTATTCCAATTACATACAACAAAGAGCTGCTTTAAAATCCAGCGTTTTTCTAAGCGTCCATCATTTCTTTGAGGTCCTCTAAAACAAGAAATGCATTTCTGGTATTATTCTGCTGATCACGGCCTGATAAGGATCTGCTAATTCGTTGTAAATTAGATATGAAGGGTTGCTTGGATACAGATGACTCTGGGTAGTTCAAGGAGACCACTGCGTATTGAATACTGATAGGCAGATGCTCTTTTATAGAGGAGAGGAGGAGACAGGAAGCTGGGGAAAAGAGAAAAGGATACAGGGAGAAATACTAATGAACCTGTCTTGCACCTTCGTCTCCCTAGATTGCCATTTGTTGATTTGTAATGTGTAATATTGTTACAATGAATGAATATGGAAACTTGCACTGCTGCTCAAAATGAGGTTTGATCATATTTATTGTAATGTATTTGAAAGTCATTTTGAAAGTAAATGCATTCTTGTTAAATAAATGCATGTAGTTCTTTAACACTTTTAAAAGGTTAAAAGGTTAGTTGATAAAGGTTTTAATAAAAATCACGAACATATTTCTGATTTCTCATCTTGTAACTTCTTTGCCTTTCTCTTTAGCCGTATCAAATCTGGACATTGAGAGTAAACTGACATCACACTATCAGGCTCCATGGCATCAACAACACAACCTGTTCCACACTTGTACACGGCCACCATGTTTGGAAGAGTTACACCGACATGCCAAGCTCAACCTGCGGGCACTGCACAGAGGTACAGGATCAGGCTTCTGGGCCCACATTTTTTGGTTCCAAATCACAGTGCCGTTTGATTTTTACTTTTCTTTCCATTCAGACATATCTTATATCACAACAGTTGTAACCAAATTCCCCCTGTGGTTCAGTGGTTTGCCCAGGGCCACAATGGTGATAGATCAGCATAGAGAAGTGACAGATCAGGATAGATGAGAATTATGATCCTGGAGTTCCCCTCAGGGATCAATAAAGTGTTTCTATGTAGTCCTGAATCTGTCTAAACATCTATCAGGTTCCTGAGTCTACCTAAAAATGAACCTCAGACCTTAGTGAGAGCAGCTTAGACTATTGGGTTAATATCACCATGTTTTATCTTACTGTATGTCTGCTTATATATCTATTTCATTTTCGGTATATAATGAAGACAGATACCTTATTAAATTATGTTGTAAATGAGTATGTTTGAAGATTTGTAAATCTTTCTATATTAAGCAGGTATATGAGAAAAAAACATGATTAAAAAAAAAACATACATCACCTTAAAATGCCTTTAAAGGCTGATGTTTGGGGAGTTTGTTGGTGAAAATCTGATTCATACTGCCACCTTGTGTTTGAATGGTGAAGTGATTTGGCATAGTTTCAAATTCAGTGTGAACCATCGTAGCATAATTTATATTTTCCCTTTGAATCAATTTTAGTTTCATCGGTTACACATAAATGAGACCAGAACATTGATTTTACATTGTCAGTATGCAGCATATCCATTAGAGGCCTACTACACATGAACAATTTAGTTAGCACTTGGCAGTCTGTAAAGTCTATAAAACAGAAAGTGTTATAATTCATACTTTAGTTTAGACTAAAATAGCTCACCCAGCTGAAGAGAGAGTGTGTGTGTGTGTGTGTGTGTGCTTTACAGACCAGCAGCAGCGTCAGCGTTCAACCAGCAGAGAGCGTGGTCGGGTCACCATATCAATATCTGTGGCCCCACCTATGCCAACCTTCCCTTCAACTCACAAACTCAGAAGGCGGGAGCAGAGGGGCCGGCACTCACGCCTGGTAAGAACACAACATTTAATCTCCACTCATGTGGAGGAGGTTCAAAAAAGCTCTCAGCTGGCTTTGCGTCAGAACCCAGATTTTGTGTAAAATGTACAGTGTACTGTGGCATATAACCCGATTTGATTTTCTTAAAACAAAAAGTATTATAAGACCAATAAAATATTTTTGGCCTAAGCTAGTATGCTCTCTCCTGCCATGCACACCAGGAGAGGAGCGTTAGAGAGAGTGATGTGCAAAACATCCAGAGGAAGGTAAAGAGTTTCTTTTTGTTTATATTATGTGCACGTTCTCCATGATACCATCCCATTGAAACGTATTTTGCTGGTTTTCATTTATTTTGTTTTAACTTCCTCAGTCATGGAACAGGAAATATTACAAACAATGTAATTACAGAAATATTAATAATATTAAATGGCAAATTACATTAATTCTGTTTATATATATATGTGTGTGTGTGTGTGTGTTCAGTGTCTTGTATTTTCATTTCATGTGCTTACTGCATGTAAAATAATGACAAATATTGTAAAATATTAACAATCAATCAAAATATTAACATGTTAAATAATATAGATTAAATAATTGTGTAATAATCAGAGAGAGTTCTGATATATGTTGTGTTTAAAAGTTGGCCTAACAACATAATGTTGCCATAGAGCAATAAAATATGAAACAATTTGTCCAGTGTAGTAGGTGTTTGGAATGAGGAGGTTATTATCATTTATGTTATTTATAATGTACTCTGTTTTACTTTGGGGAACGTTAAATGGGAAGCTGCATGTGATTTTAAAGGTGGTCAAAGATTTTCTGGGATGTTTATCTGTTTTGTGTAATCCATTTAACTGCTGCAGGAGAGACCAGCCAAAGAGGCTGAATTCAAACCCGTCCTCAGAAAGGTAAATAACATAATTTTTTTGAAATATGACAACAGGGCTCCTGACCTCTGTCTTTTTTTCTTTTCTTTTTTTTTTTTTTGCCAAGATAATTGGATGGGTGCCAGATTTATTCAAATCCTTCCATAACGATTTGATTTAGTAAAGTCCTTCTCCATCAGATTTCATACTTTCATTTCCACATGTACAGTATGTTGCAGACATGAACCACAAACATCTCTGTCTTCAAGGTTATTCACAAAAAAACATTTCCAAAAGAGAATTTCTGTGTTGTTTTGTGTGTGTTTGCGTTGTCCCTTTCCCTCGCAGCATGTGCTCACCGTGGACTTTTCAGAAACATCACATCAGCCTTTTATTTTGATTCTCAAGCACATTTTTTGTCATCTGTTAAGTTCTATTTTCCATCTTATAATTTTAGTATCAGCGCTCCCGTTCCTCCTCCCCTGTTCAGTGTTGTTACTTCATTCCCTGGATTAGAAAGGTATTTTGCCCCATCGAAGACTACTTACCTCTAGCTCCTAATAATTTCTGTTTCTTGTTGTTTTAACATAATTAGAACAAGACTTCCTTGAGATGTGAATGATTCATCCATTTAGCAGTATGTTTCTGAAAACATCATCACTAAATTTTAATGACCATGAAGTAAATTACTTTTTAAGGATGTGTTTGCATTGTATAAGACTGTATAAGATTATGAGTTATGATATGGTGAGATCATTCCTTCTAGTTCTTGCTTAATTTGGAATACTATATATATTTGAACAAAACTGATTTTGTTTAATGATTTTTTCCATGGATTTCCTTACTGGATTATTTACTTCATACATGTAGGATGCAACCTGGCCTTCTTAAAATACATTATTTTATACATTTGCATGCAACCATAGAAAAAATGCATGCTTTTTCTTTGCTTATGTTTGATTCTTTCATCTATTCTTCTTCTCTCTCTGTGTGTCTGCTTTATAATCAAAGCTGCATTTCTTATCAACACAGAAAAATGGGAATATGGCAATACATGTATGTATGATGTAGATGACTACTTATTACAGCTGGTCCCAAAAAGTATTTGGACACGTAAGCCTCATTTATGTATGAATGTCTGCACTGAAAAGTTTTAAGAATGGAATTAAATCCTTTATTTGCCTTTGACTCAGAATTTCTTGCTCATTTTGAATGTTAAAGAAGACATTTTGAAGGATGTAGCTAACCAAAAAGTTGGTGAACCCTTTCGGCATCAGTTGCCACTTGGTTTGCTATTTTGTGTACTTTTTTTTTTGTATATTTCTAATGCAGCAAAATCCATACATTAAGTGTGACTCCAAACGTGTCTGAAGGTTTTTTTGGGCCACTGTATAAAACTTGTGATCCTGTAGATAAAATTGTGTCTTTATTTTTAGCTTTGTGTATTACAGTATGTGAATTTGATCAAACAGTAAATTGTCAATCTTGTTCCGAATACAGTTTAACACTTCTAACATCATCCCACATTAGGCTGGAACCAACACAGAAACAGATGGTGATTTGCCAGTAATGAGCCAGAGGCCTAAATGTCCTGTTCCCAATGTACCTACCACCCTGGACAAAAAGACAAACTGGTCCAAAGCCCTGCCTCTTCCATCTCCAGAAGAGAGAATAAAGAATGACTCTCAAGTGATTTCCTCCTGTATAATTCCAATAAATGTTTCTGGTAAGAAATATTACTTCAGATGCGATACAAACAAAAAAAACAACAACAACTATATTATATATTATAAAAATGTATAAGCAAAAAATAACTTGATGTGAAATATTACACCCTGTTCTATTTCCACTAAGGGAATACATGCCATAGGTGTAACAACTTGTGAAACTATTATTTTTCTTCACAGGTGTTGGATTTGACAGAGAAGCCAGTGCTCGCTGTTCTCTTGTTCACTCACAGTCGGTTCTACAGAGACGGCGGAAACTCAGGAGGCGAAAAACGATCACTGGCATCCCCAAACGAGTTCAACAAGACATGGGTATGACCAACCAATACATCTAAAGTCCAAGTTCATCAAAGCAAATTATTCTTTCATTTATCATCTGCATATTACATTTTGTTCAATTGTATCTTCATACAAGTTTAGTTTAATTATTGGTTTTCTGATTTCCCTGTAGATTCTGACGAATCACCTGTGGCTAGAGAGAGAACAGTGATCATCCATGCCAACCCACACAAGTCATTGTGGCACGAGGAGCTCTCCTTGAGTAGCAGAGTATTGCACACCAAGGACTCTGGCTGTCAGACAGATGACTTCTTGATTGCTGCTCCATCCCGGAGGCGTATCCGTGCCCAAAGGGGTCAAGGAATTCCAGCCTCTCTCTCACACTCCACTGGAAACATCACCTCCCTGCCGGATCGCTCTGATACTGTGTATGCTGCAGCATCAGCCACTCGTGTCCGTTCTAGAAGCCTACCACGTGAGGGTGGCCGACTTTTGGATGAGGACCAAGATGACAGTGATGATGATGATGATGATGATGAAGATGAAGATGACGAAGAGGAAGATGAAGAACTCTCTCCGTATGAAGCTGAAGACTTCCTACCAGGTCCAGGACAGAGAATTCTGAAGGATGAGGAGGAGAGCACTGATGACCAGGCCATGCCAGAGCTCCAGTTTGGAAGCCTCAAGCGCATGCAGCATTCAGATAGCCCTGACCATACATGGATTGAGAGAGGCAGATCTAGACTCCCACGCAAAGTTGACATGGGGAGCTGTGAGATTTCCTCCAGCTCTGATACTTTCAGCAGCCCCATCCACTCTGCCTCCACTACAGGAGTGCTAGGCAGCCAGATGGACCATAAAGAAGATCATCAGTCCTCAAGCGGCAACTGGAGTGGAAGCAGCTCCACTTGTCCATCGCAGACATCTGAAACTCTTCTGCCTGCTGCCTCTCCTCCTCTGACTGGATCCTCACACTGTGATTCAGAGCTCTCCCTTAATACTGGTTCCCATGTCATTGATGACACCACTGGCTTCATAATTGATCCCTACCACATTGACAAGCCACAAGGACAGGGGCAGCGATCCAATTCTTTTACCTCATCGGCTACTGATCAGATGGATGATGCAGGGGTCAGTACTGCTAGTGATGGGGAGTGGAACTGCACCCAGGACCAGCAGGATCAGCCCTGCCCCCAAGACTTCAGCCCAAAGCATTCCAGAGAGGATGAGAGTGGTGTCAGTTGCCCCAGTTTTTCAAGTGGGGAAACTTATGAGAGTTTCAGTGACCAAGCCTCTGCTAGGAAATCTGAGATGCACTACATCGTTGACACTGAAGGTTTTTATTCCTCCATGCACTTTGACTGTGGTCTTAAGGGTAGCAGAAGCTACTACAACTATGCAGCCATTGACCCTGACTGTGGCCCAAGTGGAAATATAGCACCTGGCATGGGTGAATACACTCAGTCCGAGTATAGAGCCACCAGGACACTGGGCAGACCGTGTTTCTCCTTAAAAAAACCAAAGGCCAAGCCACCACCCCCAAAACGTAGCTCTTCATTAAAGGAAACAAGCAGTGGTGTGAACATTCTAGAGCAGGACGAACCAAAGATTACTTGTGAGTTGCCGCTGCCCTTGTCTTCCAGGGAGATGAAACTGCAGCTGGACTTGGCTGATTCTGCAGGGCACCTTGACACTGCAGGTCTTGAGTCACTTGGCGCATGGGGAGTGGAGAACGTCAGGGACATGCTTGACTGCTCCTCTCCATTCAGTTCCTCAGACACACATTCATTCAAGGATGACGGTGCTGTGCAAGCAGACTATGCAGACCTTTGGCTCCACAATGACTTGAAATCAAATGACCCTTACCGGTCTCTGTCCAACTCTAGCACTGCTACAGGAACATCTGTTATTGAATGCATCAAGTCAGCAGAATGTGCGGAAATGCAAGCCTGTCAACCCAGGTCTAGACCTATTTCTCCAACTCTTCCTCCACCTGAAGGTGACTACAAGCTTGCTTCTCCTGAAAAGTTGGTGGGCTTGGCATCCCCTTCCAGTGGATATTCTAGCCAGTCAGAAACACCTACATCTTCCTTTCCCTCCGCTTTCTTCCCAGGGCCGCTGTCTCCAACCAGTGGCAAAAGGAAACCCAAAGTCCCTGAAAGGAAGTCCTCCCTTTGTTCCCTACAACAGCCACAGCTTTCAGTCCGAGACCCAGGCTTTTCCTCCAGGAGGGAAACTGACTACCATGCCATACCCCCCAGTCACCTTGACCTAAGTGCTCTTCACTGCAAGCACTTTTCTCACAGAAATCAGATGCACATCCTCCACCAGAATAAACAAAAAGCTGCCATTGCTGCGGCTGCTGCTGCTGAAGCTCGCACTGCTGCCGCCGCCGCTGTTGCCGCAGAGGCTCGCACTGCAGTTTCTACTTCAGAGAGTGCAACAAGCACAGTACAAAGCTCAGCCCATTTGGCCATCACTCCAACTGTTCTCAGATCAGTCCAACTGCGATCTATTTGTAGATTAGCTGAAGGGAACCAAGGGTATGACCTGGTCAGTGCAAGTCCAGGAACTCGCCCCAAATTTCCCACAGTAATAACTGATCCCCTATCCTCTAGCAACAGGCACAACCGGAAGCCACCAGCCTACAAACCCCCTGCGGCACAACTCTGTGAATCACAGGTGCCACCAGTGGAAAACGTTCTTCCCCAGGAGGAAGTGAAAGTGAGACAGGGGAGGCTTGGTCCTGGTACTTACTGGGCAATGACTGCTTTCAGAACTCCGGTAGGCCTTACTCCTGAAAAAGAAGACTCTTCGACAAGGTTATCTCATGGCCCTGAGAACGATCAGGACAGCAGAAGGTACCCAAATGTGCAACTGACATTGTCACCAGAGAGACTAAAACAAGATCTACATCAGCTTTCACGGTCAGACCCTTCAGTACACCCCATGTGTTCGGCCAGCACAATGCCGCCCCCTGCTTACAGTGAAATACAGCGGAGCAATTTTGTACTGTGCAACAGCCCTGACAAAGTGCCTGTTTCAACTCAAGAGGCATCGCACACTTACACAATCAGCGATGTACAAGGCCGAGAAGAGGATTATGAGACATCAGGTTTCGCAACCAAAAGTGCCTCACAGGACATAAGGGAAGAAGGGTCGACCCCGGACACAGAGGACTACTTCAGCAAGGGTAATTGTCCTGTAAAAAATAGTACATTCTTAATGAATGAACCATTGAATTTATTCAAAAGGACTGTTTTATTAAGAAATTGAACAAGTGATTAATGAATGTTATTGAATCATTTGCTCCGAATCTTTCTGATTTGTTCGAAATGAGGATTCATTTTCCAAACAGCAACAGGTTGCTAGCAGGCATGGAAGTCTTTTTACACTATGTAAAAAGGTAGTATTTCCTTTGCAATACGTATAATTAAATGCTTTATGTATACTTTATCAAAATAGTGGTAGATATTGTTGTATTACATTATGCAACAGAATGCATTATAAATGTAAATTATAATTAATTAAATGTATTAATGGATGCTGCCCTACTGGGGGCCCACTCTACACCTAACCCTTTCACCCAATAAAACTTCATTATTAATAACTGAAAGGGAATTTTTTCCCCACTTTTTCAATATTTACATTATTAAATAATTTACTTAATTTTTTATTGAAAATAAATGCCTTTCTGATCTGATATGTGATCATAAAAAAGAGAAGACTGATAGTAGAATTAGTCTGGAAATAAATAGAGATCGAACTTACTACCTACATCACTGTTACTGTTCTTAAACATCCATCTTTTGTAATGTCCAGACAGTAGTGGGTGTAGCTACTTTAAATTGCTTCTGCCAATAAGGAGGGCTATTTAGGCTGTTCTTTAATGTATGTATGTTCATTTTTCTTTAAATCGTAATAAATAAATCAGAGATTTTGAATATTTTGAAATTTTGCTAATGTAACAAAGAAAAGCAGCCCTCTTCTTTTTCTGTTGATATTGCTTAAAGGGATAGTTCACCCAAAAAAATACATTTTCTATTGGGCTGATTTCACATTCAAGCTGTTGAATGCTTACGTTATTTCAAGAGCTAATTGATCTTAAGGTATGAATGCTTTGCGTGTTGACAGAATCAACTCCGAGTGACAATTCAACCTCTCCTTTGACTGATGACTCTAAACCTGATGATGATAATGTTTTCCCATCCCCCAACAAACTACGCACAACTGAAGATCTGTTTGCCATGATACACAGGTAAGCATGATTGTTTAGCATTCAAGTGCCACATTTTGTCTCATTTTATGTGTCTCATGATATGACATTGGATGATCTTTAATCTGTTCATTGAAACTTTTATGTGACCGAAATACACTGTCAACCAATTGATTGCAGATCTAAAAGGAAAGTGCTGGGACGTAAAGACTCAGGGGAGATGAGTGGAAAAAGTCGGCCTGGAGTAGCACCTGCAACCGCCCCTGTCAGCAATCCTACTGTATGCCCAGTCACCCCTGCTGCCTCAGTCCCTTCAAACAGCTCTCAGCGAGCCTCAGGACCCATCTACAGGAGTGCCAAAAAGTCTAGTACATCCAGTGAGGAGTTCAAACTCCTGCTGCTAAAGAAGGGTAGTCGCTCAGACTCAAGTTACCGCATGTCTGCTACGGAGATCCTCAAGAGCCCCATCACACCCAAGACTCAAGAAGACCTGCCATTAGAGGCTGCACGGCAAATAGAAGAGCCCCCCTTACCCCTCCAGGAGTCCACTAGCAGTGGAGATCCACTTCCAAGCCAATTCCCTAAGGCCAACAGTGAAGGATTCTCTCCAAAAACACTTACCATGTCGGCTGCCTCCAGACAGGGACGTTCCAGAATTCCACCTGCGGCAAACAGCAGTCGCTATAGCACGCGGAGTCGGCTGTACACTGCCCCAATGCAGGCCATATCAGAGGGAGAGACTGAGAACTCAGATGGAAGTCCACACGATGATCGCTCCTCTTAGTGGTATAATAATTTTTTTAACCACTTAGCAAAATGATAAATCTTTTATAATATGAAAACATTCTATTTGAACTGTGTGAGAGTGCTGTATACATATTATGATCTACCTTAGTTTTCTCCCCTGATGTATGTGGTTTGACAACAACGTTGATTTCTTTAAGCTCCTTTTGTATTCTATAGGAAGAAGAACTTAAATTTTTCTCATTACCGTTTATCATTGAGAGCTATGATTTTCACCATAATACCACGCTTTTATGCTCACAAAATGAGAAGGTGAAATTAGTTCTTTAACAAACTAACATTTTAAAATAGAAAATTATATTTCCATAATCTGACACAAATTTACATGAATATGCGGATGCTTTTCTAAGAAAAATCGCACCATGGCCTTTCTTAGCAGGGTGTGCAAGGGGAAAGATTTCAGAGAAAAAGAAAGCTAGAACTGTTATTAACATGGTTCTAATAGTAGACTGGTTTGCAAAACCATCAGTTCTTTTGCACTTAATTTGGTTATTTATATTTTGAAATAAACAACTTGGATGTACTGTTAAAATACAAGGCAAGCAGATAAAGTAATCCAGTTTCAGTTTAGTGAAATGTAAGGGAACATACAGTACGTGTGTGTCAAAATCTTCAAGCTGTCTGAATCTCAAACTGTCAAGCAGCATTCCAACAGCTGTTATGAAAACGAATTGAATCCTTTTTTACCTGTGTTTAGTTTACTTTTTCTTACAAGACCCAAATTGGGTTGTGCATTTGTTGTCACGATTTTCAGGTGTCATCATGTTTATTTACTTAACCGACCAACATGGAAAATTTTTGTGACTGCAGAAGAAATAAGGACCTCAGCCTCAATGTATTCTGTGAATACCCTTAAGCGTACTGTTCATTTGAAGAAGAATGGATCCACTTTTAAAGTGAAATTCTTCAGAGTTGGAGGTCTTCTCAGAGTTCAAAACTCATAGGAATTAGCTAGATTTGACAAGCCTACACTGTGCCACTGAAGGGAAGGTGACATGCTGTGAAAAGAACGATTTCTGGTCATCCGTCTCTGATGAACACTCTTTCACTGTGGTCGTAATTCAGTTTCTACATCCTTTGTATAGCATGCAATAAAACAGCAGAACATGTCACATCTCCACGTAAAATGTATTTCCACATTCACTTGAATTTGTTGAGTATGTGCTCTGTTCAGTAAATGTACAAAATGTGTGAGATTTGTTGAAATTTGCAGTTTTACATCAGTGTATACACATTGGAGGAACTGGACAATCTTATCTAATGAAGCACTATTTGTGTACAAAACAGAGTTTTGAAGGAAAAAACTGAGCATATACAGTGAGGTCAATAAGTATTTGATCCTCCTGTGATTTTGCAAGCTCTCTTACTTAGAAATAATGGAGGGGTCTACAATTTTCAGCATAGGTGCAGTTGCACTGTGAGAGACAGAATCTAAAAAGGAAAATCTGGAAATAACATTGTATTTTAACAATTTATTTGGGAATTACTGTGTCAAATAAGTATTTGATCACTAGAGTCAAAAATGTTGAATATTTGGTACAGAAGCCTTTGTTAACAATTACAGAGGTCAAACAGTTCCTGTAGTTCTTCACCAGGTTTGCACACACTGCAGGAGGGATTTTGGCCCACTCCTCCATACAGATCTTCCCAAGATCTGTCAGGTTTCGGGGCTGTCACTAAGCAACACAGAGTTTCAGCCCCCTCCAAAGATTTTCAATTGAATTTAGGTCTGGAGACTGGCTAGGCCACTACAGAACCTTGATATGCTTCTTACGGAGCCACTCCTTGGTTTCCCTGGCTTTGTTCTTTGGGTAATCTTCATGTTGGAGGACCCAGCTACAACCCATTTTTAATGCCCTGACTGAGGGAAGGAGGTTTTTGCCCAATATGTTACAATACATGGCCCTGTTCATATTCTCCTTCATACAGTGCAGTCATCCTGTCCCCTGTGCAGAAACACACCCCAGAGGATGATGCTTCCAGCCTCATGCTTCACTGTAGGTATGGTATTATTGGGATGATACTCATCATTCTTCCTTCAAACACGGCGAATGGAGTTAAGACCAAAATGTTCTACTTTGGTCTCATCTGAGCACATGACTTTCTCCCATAACTCCTCTGGATCATCCAGATGGTCCCTTTACAAACTTCAGACAGGCCTGGACATGGGCTGACTTAAGCAGGGGAACCTTCCATGCGATGCAAGATTTTAAACCATGATGTCCTAGTGTATTACTGATAGTAGTCTTGGAAACGATGGTCCCAGCTCTCTTCACGGCATTGACCAGCACCTCCCGTGTAGTTCTGGGCTGATTCTTCGCCATTCTTAGCATCATTGATACTCCACGAGGAGAGATCTTCCGTGGGGCCCCAGTCTAAGGGACATTGACAATAATCATTAGCCTCTTCCATTTTCTGACAATTGCTCCAACAGTTGTTCTTTTTTCACCAAGCTGCTTGGCAATTGCCCC
>JAUCMU010000013.1:18396487-18413860 GCA_032275025.1 Enteromius treurensis
CCATCTCCACATCATTGCATTCAGTTTTTATTCACAATTTGTTTAGTGTCCCAACTTTTTTGGAATCCGGTTTGTATTAGTGAGGTGATGAATTTTTATTTATTATTTTTATGATTTTTCTTCCACTCAGCATTCAAGCGTCTTGATGGCACTATGGAGTGCTGTGGGAACAACAGCTTGACAGATCTCTGCTTCTCTTATAGTAATAATGTGGAGAGCAAATTGGTAAGACAGATGGCTTTCTTAGTATTTGGGAATTTTATTAAAACTAGAATGGTTATAAAAATATATTGCTTGATTCTGTTTGCTTCTTTTAGTAGCAATAAGCTCCTAATTGCTAAACACTGCAAACATTTTATCAGTGTAATGTTGTGAATATTTAAAGTGTGCTGTTTACTCAAACAAGTCTAGAAGAGATGAAAACACTGTTCACTCTGCACTGTATATCTAACAAAAGGACGGCAAATTAATTTCTTATGCTGTTTTTGACACTTGAAAGTATTGCTGTTTTTCCCCCATGCTAGTTTGCCTGCCTGCCGGTCAGAAAAACCATTGAAGCGAGCCGTACATGCCGTACAAACACAGACTGTCAAACAGACTTCATCCCAAGCTTGTGTTTAATCCCGTCTCTGGAGAACCAGACCAGACTGATTCGGGTCAAACACCCACCGCAAACAGACATGCTGTTTGTTGGCTACCCTTCACACCTTCAGTATTCAGGTCAGACAGATTCAGTTTTAATTCACTCAGGTTTGTCGAAACTATCTCGTTCTTTTAAAAATGATTAATTTCTTTCTTTTTAGTGAGTCTCACCAATTTCGTTCCTCGTTTGGCCTTTCTTCATCCAGACCTGCCTGTCATGCTGGAGACTTTCTGCAAGTATCCTTCCCACGCTATCCATACTGGTTAGCAAACATAATAAATGAGCATTGAATTCTTAGCAGTTTTGTCACTGCTGTTAATCATCCTTAACTTCTTGTGTGTTGAGATATCTGGTCTCATTATCGGGGGCCCTTGCGGTGGTAAACGCTGTCCCGTGCTTTGCACTGGACGGCCAGTGGATGCTCACTGCCTTTCTAGAAGCCACACTGAGCTCTGTGGTCCCAGAGAGAAACAACCGAGAGCTGATTGGCTTCTTTTTTCTGCTGGGGGGCAGTGCCCTTCTGGCAGCTAACGTTGCTCTGGGTCTGTGTATGGTCACAGCACGATAACATACAGCCGTCTCCTCCAATCAAACTGTTTGGGGGAAATTATTTTCTGAAGAACCAACTTGAACTAATGGAGGAGTTGATCGACTGGTAATTGTCAGATTGCCCACCCTGAGAGGGTGGTCTGAGGGTTTAAAGTGCTGCTGTACTCAAGAGAACTCTTAATCGATATGTTCTTAGTTTGAATGGCTCAGCTAGAAGCGGTAAAATGGTCTTGAAGCTGCGTGATTTACACAGTGACCTCAGGACAGTGCCAACAGTGCCCTCTTTGATAAATACATGATCGCTTTGTGTCAAAAATGTTTAGGTAAGTCCAGAAATGACACTATATATAGAGAGAGAGAGAGAGAGAGAGGAATTTTTGGGCATTACTTGCCTGTTTGGCCTCTGTCTTCCTGAAGTACATAGTCACACATAGTATGTGTAGTTTTACGTTATCCATTGTTCAGCTCAACCCAAACATTTACAAGTAAACTTCATGAAATAAAACCAATACAGACTATATTGTCTCCAGTTGAGAAATGTAGAAGTCAAGTTAGAACACATAAAACAGGTGCACTGAGTAACCTATATTAATTATGATATTATATTGAATGTCTTGCATTTTAATGAAATATAGAGTCATTATAGTTACATTCAAATGGTGACATGTTTAGACCACACAACCAGACAATTTTTTTGATTTTAACTTAACGCTAAAATCTTTTTTATGATTGCATCTGTAACTAAAAATGTTTGCTGCTGCATGATGCTGCATCCAAACCACTAGGTTTCAGTATGCTGTTCAAAATGGCTGGCATAAACTAGCGTGGCATCAACCAAAAAACTGAGTGCACCTTAAAAACAGTATACAGGGACTGAACACAGCATGAAACCACACTACTGCCGCAGCCAACATTTCCATGTGCCCCCTTTGGGTTTTTAGTGGGCTGTCACTTGCCTGGATGGGCAACCCAAATGGGACCGGTACATTTTTGTCCATCGGCTCCACTTGGGCCCCATGTGTGTTAGTTATCCCATATGGGCACATGTTGGGTCCACAGTGGGCTCTAAGTGGGGCCCATATAGATTTTCATTATATAGGCTTACATGGGTCCCAAATGGGTTCTATTAACTGGAGCTAAGGTGGGCCACGTACAGAACCCTTATGGGGCACAAATGGGTGTCCACACTGAACCCACAAGTAGCCTTATTAACACTTGGATGGGTTAAATGCAGAGCACAAATTTTAAGTACGGGAAACCATACCTGGCCACATGTCATGTCCTTGCCACTCTACTGAAAGTTTGCTAGTTAACTGCCAATATTTTAATTTAATAATAAAAAAAAAAGTACAATTATATAAAAGCAACAGTAGCCTAATCTGGCTAATATAATTTGAAATAAAAGTTTTTTACCTTGATAGATTAGAAGGTTTATTCATTGACACGGAGCTACCGTCTGCCGAAGGTGTTGAAAGTGTCAAGTAGCAATTGTTTTTTTTCTTTTCTTTTTTCAAATGAGAAGGGGCGGGAAGACACGCACGCCAATCAATGACTGCATAACACAAGTACTTTTAGATAATAAGGAAAAAATCCCTGTTTTTTAAATAAAATGAAATGAGATTATTCATAAAGTAAATAGCCTTGGATTCTTATACACAGTACATTATAATCTTCCATGATAAAAAAAAACAACAACTCTTGAAATACATTAGATTAAATCAGTTTATCTCATTGATAAAGTTATGTTGTTAACTATAATTACATAAAAATAAATCAACTACAGCAAAAAAAAAAAAAAGGAACTATAAATATATAGCCCGAATTGGACCCACAAATAAACAAGAACGGGGAACCTAACTGGGGCCCACATTCAGCCCATCAATGTGCCCACTCCCAGTTGATATCCATATAGCCCAGATAAATCCCATGTGGGGCCCACATGGACATGCTGGCTGGGGCAGTATTATCAAACTTTAGAGATTAGCTTTAGTTGATTAGTAAGAGATTGAATGTATAATCTTATTCATTTTATACAGAGCTGTATGTTCTGGCACAACTGTGAAATGTTCATGAAGACGAGGGGTAATCGATTGCTAAACATGTTCTGCTGTGCATTAGGGAGCGTTCATATCATTGATGATCTGTATACTGTGAAAATTCTCCCCAACAATTATCCTATGGGTTGAAAATGCACTAAAATAGAAATGATTTGTTTTTAAGGTACTTCATCTCTCTGTCTTTGTTGTCTTTCCTGACCCACTGTACATATGTTAATAAAGGAACAACATTTGCATAAACCTTCAAGTGTCATTGGCTTATTTGTTTGTAGAGACATCAGTGTTGAACATGTGTACAGAGTTTGATCAACCTTCCTCCTGTTTGAAACATCACAGAAGTTCATAATGTGAATTTAATATTTGAAATAGGATTGGGAAAATTAGGATGGAAGTTAATCTACATGCAAAATCATTCTTGCAGAACATTTTCTGCCATTAGATGTCAGTGTTATCCCATTTGAAGCTGAAGCTAGATAAGTAGACCTTGGGAAAAGTGTTATTGTTGGATTTCATTTTGTCACAATGTAGATAAACCCGATTGTAATACTTGAATGCATTTCCTTTTTTAGAAACATCTTACCACAGAGCAATTTGAGAAAAAGACATAAATAGGAGTGCTATATAGAAGTGATAGAAATCTGTGATAGTCTGAAAATGGTTGGAGTGGAGTGGAGTGGGAGCTGTCAAGAGGACTGTAAGAAAATGAGCTGCTAATGACAGCTGCTTTTTGAATTCTCAGTGATGAGGACAGTTATGGCAATGCAATGGAGATGACCTCTTCATCTTTTGTCATAAAAGGTGTCAGAGATAAAGGTGTAGCATGCTTGTTGGCTAATAGGCAATGCTACTTTGTTGAGTGTGCGTGTAATTTTTCCTTAAGGACATCAGTATGTGGATTGATCCCAAAGATGATGGCTGTCAGTGAGTTAATGGCTTCTGCATGTCTCTTTTCCCCTGCTGCAAGGCTCTACAGCAGGGTTTCTCAAAACATACCCTGGAGGTCCGATGCACTTAGCTCTAACCCTAATTAAACACACCTAGTCAGTCTCTTAAGGATCATTGGAAAATAACAGGTATGTGAGTTTTATCAGGGTTGGAGCTAAATTCTTTAGTGCATTGGACCTCCAGGGTAAGATTTGAGAAACACTGCTCTATGGGAAAGTGTTAGCAATTATGTGGTCAGCTCACCAACATTTGTCGTCTCTAACCAAATATATACTTTACTTTTTTTCTTTTTACAATGTTCATACCCTACGTTTCTCTTTCAGGGTCATCCCATAGCTATCTTTTCTCGTTTTTGGACAACCTGCATGATCTGCAAACATTATTGCTCTTTTCTGTATCGATTGCTATATCATTAGAAGCTTCAATTCATGGAAAATGTCTAATTCGAGACTCAGAACACAGTGAGGAGAGCGACTGAATGATATGAAAAACAAACAACTGAACACACTTTGAGAAAGGGACAGAAGTTCATGGGTCAGGCTCCAGTTTTCCCTCAGGTCCTTCAGTCAAGAGTTTTTGTTTATGCACTAGCATTTGTGACTCTTATGGTTTCTGAATCACACGGTATCTTATTAATAAAGCTCTTCATTAACCTGCTCCGTTATGTCTTTATATTGGAGACGTGACTCCATTTAGTCATTTTGTTAAATGTTTCCTGATGGAGGTGTAGAGCACATCCGTCCATCGCTTTGTCCTTTGTTCTCTTTTGAGGGTTGCATCTTTCAGCTTTATTTGTCTCGTATGTACTGCTATAATTAGTTTTCCCTGTGCATGTTTCTGAGGTTTTCTGTCGTTTTTTTGTCTCGTTTCTTCGTAATAAGGGTGTGTTGACGTTGCGCTCAGAATGTGCCCCCAGGGAAGATAAAGACTGTATGTCTGTGCTATTTCAGAGGGAAAATAATTACACATGGATGTGGTTGTGTGTGGGGAGACCAGACTCCTCCCTTTTTACCGTCACCCGGAAAGCCTTGAGGCTGTTTATATGTGTGTCTGTTCTTAGTTTAGGAGGATCAGCTAATTGCTGGCTTTAATATATATATATATATATATATATATCCGGAATGTGTCCAGAGTATGAGGTCTGAACTACTGTACATTCATCCTTCATTGCTGATTTATTTTATGTGTGTATTCATTTTTTAATGCCTCCTTAATCTCTTAATCCAGGGTAATTTTTCCATGGAAGTAATACTTCATACCATGGTATTGTTTTGGGGAATACATAACTCTGTATGTATTTCATTGGTCATCATGACTTTAATTAAATATGTAATATTTCACTATATGCAATTATTATTTAAACAGTAAGACACTTTTCCGTGTATCTCTTTTTCCCTGTCTATCTGTCTTGCTCATTTTCTATGAAGATAAGTCTGTTACAAGTATGGGATGTGCATGTTTGGTTGTTTTCGAAGGTTGAAGAGATTGTTCTTAGCTCATATATTCATGTACAACAATTCATGTTTTATTCATGTGGAAATACTTCTATTGGGGAAAAAAAAGTGTTGACATAAATATCCTTACTGGTGCTTGTGTAATAGAAAGGTGTTTATTTCCAGGTCTTGTCTGTACACACAAAATTCATTAAACATATCATTAGACAGCTATTTTAGTGAATGTAAAAGCCACATATAGGTAATAGTCCATGTTTTGCTGTGGGCCTGTGGTTAACGGAGGCACCAAAAATCTCAAGTTGCCACATCTGTTTTTTTCTTTTCTTTTCTTTTCTTTTTTTTCTTTTCTACAGCAAAGGCAGCTGTATGATTGATAGGGGTGCTTATTTCGATCATAACACTCTAAATTGAAGGTTTGCTCTGATAAATGGCATGCATAGTAAGCTTGGGTTCATACAGTTGGCTAAGTTTGTAGGAAAACAGAGACCACAATTATCTGGAGGGTATGGCCAAGTTAAACAAATCATAACAACATTGTTGTGTGAATATTTCAGCTGGCATTTACAAACTGTAAGTTGACATGGGTTCTATAGTTACTGCAATTGGTTTTTACTGATATTGCAAAATTTCATAAAATTAGGCACCACTATTATACTATTATGGGTTATGAAAGCTTTATATTTTGGTTTTGGGAGTCCCAGACAACAGGTTAACATGCATGCAAGGTCCAAAAACACTTTGCCTTTATATTATATAATTTTTATTACCGTATTTGTTCAATGACTCCCAAACGATTTGTTAAACGATTTGTTCCAACGATTAAAATTTCCAAAAACCAGCAATGTTTGTGAACTTATAATGCTACAAAAGCGGCACCTAGTGGCAAAAAATGTATTTGCAATTTTAAGTTATTTTTAATTATTTGAATTTTCATTCAGACGTGAAAAGACCAACAAGTGGGTGGGCAATATGCTAATGTTTCATTTTGACGTCAACAAGAAAAGGCTTGGGACTCGTTTTGAATAATCTCAAAAATTCAGAGTTGACTATCTTTTGAGAGCCAAAAATACTTTAATGGGGCACTTTAGCTCAATGTAAAATAACATGTTTTTACAAATTAATAAAAAAAACCTAAATATCTAAAGTTAATTAAAAAAACTATTATTAATTAATAGAATTACTAACATATTATTACTATGTGTTTTTGGCCTATTATATTTTAGTAATAGTGCCAGTCTTTGTTTAATGTGTATAAATTTGTATTGTTTTATTGTCAGTGATGTGTATAAATTGTGAAGTGTGTGTGTATAGTACAGTATCTCAGCGTAATGACACACTGTCATTCTGTTTCTCTGCTTACTGTAAACACAGCAGTGATGCATGAGGTTTAGCCCAGCGATGTGTCTGCAGTCCTTCCCCCGTCTCTCATTGGCTCACTCGTTTTCTCATTCATTGTCCCCCATAAGTTCCACACCTCTACCGCCTGTTTAAAACGAATGTTTGTTACCCTTCTCTGTCTTGCCTTTAAATACTGGTTTTAACTGTATCGTCCCATGCCGAGGAGCCGACCCCACCTCTCTGTGTAGTTGGCGTTCCTGACCACGGCCTCCTGTTCACTAACAACATAATGAGACACGATACGCTCCCCTGGAAAATTATGTCTTTAAAAAGAAGCTCTCGCCTCCTCACTAACCACAATTGCTTTGTGTATAAATATAGCTCTTTGAAGGCTTGGTTCCATTTTTCATCAAGCTGGTTGGGAATTTATAAATGTGAAAAATGTGTTATAGAAATACATTTGAACAAAATTACAATTTAAAACGGATGAAAATACAGTAAATTTGACATGGTGCAAATTCTGTAAAAATGAAATGTGAAGACACTCAGTCTCAAAGAATTCTCGCTGCATATTTTACAGCTGTCAATCGTCATCGTAGTTCATGCCAGAAAAAATAATTAGCTATCTAACTCATTGTGTTCAAATACCGGAGAGTGACTCTGTCATGATCAGCTGGATGTGCCAGCCCAGCTCAGGGGATGGCACTCCAGCACCCAGCTAACTGTGTATGTTTTGTGTCTGTTTTCATTCATGGACTCTTGTCAACGCCCATCACATCTGTTGTCACGGTTCCCCATTGATGTCTCTGCCCCCCTTGTATGATGCCATAGCCACTCATGTCTAGTTTCCTCCCACTGACCTAGTTTCCCCGGTAGTGTTTGTATGTGTTGATGGTTCATTCGGTCACGTTCAGGAAGTCTGGAAATGTGCGGATTCATTTGCAAAATGTTTATTGGAAACACACACACAGAGTCAAGTCACAGGCAGAGTAATCAACGGCAACTGGGGATATCAGAGACAATGGCAAGAGAATAATCCACAGTTTGTGGCGTGAGTCAGGTGATGAAGCGAAGAGAGTCCAGGGGGCAAGGCTAGAGCGAGTGTCCGAGGGCAGGCTTAGGTCAATATCCAGGAAGGCAGAGAAACACGGAGAGAACACTGGAAAACACGGATGGCTTGACAACGGGGGAAAACACACGGTACATCCAACCATTGACGAGCGACTAACAAAGGACATCCGGGGTATTTATACATGTGACATAAGGCAGGGAAACAATGAAACACCATGAAAACAAACAAGAGGGGCGGAGACATGAACGAGCAAAAAAAACAGCAGACAAGGTAGGCGGAGACATTAGTTCATTGATAATAAGTCCAACGTGTGGAAAAAAAGACATAAAACTGTTTGCTGGAGCTGGAGTGCCATCAGCAGACTGGCATCTCCAGCTGAACATGACAAGTATCACATAACTGAACTTTAGCCACTGATGTCACTTGAACTGTTTTGCTGATGTATTGACTTACTTTCTGGACCAGAGAACATTCCAGTTGCAAAGCTGCATAGATGGAGGGTTAGATAGCTCTCTAATTGAATAAAAAATATCTTAATTAATTTGTGTTAACATGAGTTAGTAGACCTATTATTAATAATTGAGTAGTTATAAATTAAAAGCCTTATGTTTACTCAGGCTAGCTAGTATGCATCAGGACAAAAATGATTGGTTTAGCGTTTATGCAATTTGAGCTATCATCAGCTTGATTTACATGTGGAAATTGGCCAAATTATTTAGGGATGTTGTCTATTTTATATGTGTGACTGTGTATGTGTTCTCCAGAGACAAATGCGCTGCAGAACCCTCAACTGATGAAATATTGCATTTTTCCTCAAAGTAGTGACACATGGGCTTATTACCCTGGAATTAACCTCCTCCGCTGGAGACACCATTTAAACAGAGGGAATGAGCCAGCATGGAAACTGTATACTGCTCACAAGAGGGAAAATTGGAGTTAAAATAGCATGTATCAGGGTTCCAGTTGCATAAAATGTATTGCGCTGTTGTTAGAGTATTTGTGGTCAGGGTCGTGAAACCTCTGGGATCCACAGACCTGCCTTTAAAAGAATGGCTCAGACAGAAATGAAAATGTACTGACTTACTCACTCTTAACTTTCTCCAAACCTATCTGACGATCAAAACCTTTAGTTGAAGAGTGTGAAGAGTTCAGCTGACTCAGCAGCTCACTGCAGGTGAAGATTATCTGTAAATGACCATTTGTGACCCTGGACGACAAAACCAGTCGTAAGTGTTAATTTTTTTCCGAAATTAAGATTTATACATGATCTGAAAACGGAATAAATAAGATTTCCATTGATGTATGATTTGTTAGGATAGGGCAATATTTGACCGAGATACAACTATGAGTGAGCAGAAAAATCTAAATGCTGAGAAAATCTTTAAAGTTGTTCAAATTAAGATCTTATCAATGCATATTACTAATCAAAAATGAAGTTTTAATATATTTTCGGTAAGAAATTGAGTAAATATCTTCATGGAACATGATCTTTATTTACTATTCTCAGAATTTTTGGCAAAAAATAAAAATTTGACCCAAACTATGTATTTTTGGCTATTACTACAAATATACCCCAGCAACGTAAGACTGGTTTTGCGGTCCAGGGTCACATTTAATCTGAATAAATAGCAAAACCATCCCAAAATTCTCTGGAAGCCTATCCAGTAAATAATCGATTGTTTCTTTTCCCTATAAATTCATTTTTCATCAATTTTGATCTATAGATACAGTATAATGACAACAATTGTTTATCAGTAAAAGCACTATTTGAAATGTTTATGCTTTTTTGCACATCCTAAAGGGATTTCGTTTTATTTATTATGGATTAACATCGCTCAGGGTGACTTAACAAGGGAGACAATATCCTGGAGACATTTTGCACTCCACAAAGTAAATAACTCTGTTGTCCTTGAGATTCCTTGTAAATCAAAAGCAGAATCAATTATTTGGCTGTTTATTTCGTGCTAGGACATATCACATTTGCAGTCACCCACTGAAGTCATTCATTAACAAGGAACAAATAACATTATTTTAATGTCAAACTCTTATTTTCTAAACCAGGAACACGTAGAGCCTCGCCATAAGGACTGTTCTGAAGTTTGGCATCTTTTTGAGTGAGACCTTAAGGTCTAAAGGGTCTACAATGGCAGATCAAACAAAAGAGTTATCACAACATCAGACCAACACAGACATACTAGATGGCAGTGGATCAAGCTAGCCTAATCTCAAATCCAAACAAGAATTTATTTACTGAATTTATATCTTCTAGTGAACACTTCTAGTGATCTTCTAGTGAATCTTTCTCTCAAGGTGTCCACATCTTTGCTGCAGTCAGTCTTTCTTGAAAATAGGCCCGTTGTACTGCCTGCTAATCTACAGTTAGCTGGCCGTTCGCACCTCAGGTTGGTGAGACGGGTTGTCTCCTTTGATTTTGCCTGCTTCAAACATGTCTCCACTGGGACTGGATGTGCATTTAAACTCCCAATTTCCACCTTCTTTACGCTTTTGTCCATTTGACAATTTTCAGATAAGAGCTTTACTTGAAAACCTTGAGCCAAAGAGAAATTTTGGTTTACCACACAGATGCACTGGTGTTTCAAAGACATAAAACTGCCACGTGTTTGCAAGATCTAAAACCATCTCTGAGCAGAGTATCAAATGACTGGTCCATACCAACCCATATCTTTACCTTCAAACTTCTTGCCACATGAAATGTTTCAGCCCACTAGCACACCAATGACCTCAATGATCCCACCAGCAACCTTATTGGTCCCTTATCCATTTGTGGTACCATTGCCAGTACCGTTACCCATACCAATCTCAATCCATATCCAAATACCTCAGCGTTTGGACTCAAAAACCTCTTTTTAAACTTCGCCTACTATCTCCTGCTGTACCAGAAGCACAGCTTGCCCAGTATTTTAAAATACACCAGTCTCTCAAGATGAGGTGCTTGACCTTTCACTTAAGGCTACCCTAACTAAGCAGGAAAATAATTTATCTGCTTCACGAAACTCAGCACTGGATCTGTCTGTGGCACCCTCGAATAGTAGATTTCAGAGTGGATGAAACACATGGACAAAACATAAAGGCATTGGAAACAATATCGCAAGTTCAAGGTACGAGGATTACAATGGCAGGATTGTGTGCCCAACTCAAACAGTTGAAGTCATTGTGTAATCCACAGAGAGCGCTCCTGCCTCTTTATTTGACAAACGAAAAGGCTACTCATGGGACTGCATAAGCTTACACATTAAACCAGACACAAGCTCACCTTCCTTGTCTTTTTTTTATTTCATTGAATTTTTGGCAAGGAAACTAAAGTTTCTTTAGTAATCTTTAGTCATAATCTTTTTTTTATTATTATTATTTTTTTTTTTTCTTATTCATTTATACACATACACACACTTATATTCAAACCCAAATGAAATGGTCAAGTTTTTAGAAAAGCATATTTAATGAGGTAATGCACCTTTCCACTGAAAATACAGTGAAAATGACATCTTCATAAATGCAATTATTTATTCCAACCGTAGAAAAGTGTTCAAATAAGTAAATACAAAATATTTCAACCTGAGTATAAGAGCAAAGTAAATACAGTGTATCTAAAAAGAGCTAAAAATGTATGTAAATAAATGTGTATCATAACAAAAAGCATCACAAAATCTATTATCAATGAAATAAACTGACACAATGCGCTCAAAAAAGGCTTCATTTTTTTACCTATTAAATAATAATAATACAAAAAAATGCACCGAGAGACAGAATACTGAACTAAATACACATTTGTATGATACACACATAAAAAGAACCACAAACATATCTGGGACTACTGCATGCTCTGTACATCATTCAGCATGCACACAAATGAGACCATGTGACCTTACGTCTGCTTCATGGGTGTCACCTGAAGTGCTGGTGTGGAAGTAAAGATTGTTTTAACAAAATATGAAATCAATGAAAATGTATCTTACAAGTGTCCTGAGTAATTATCTTGAGTTAAACAGCAATAGTAATTTTGATGAACAGTCAGAAGTAAAATTGTGCTTTTAAAATTGATGCCTTTTAGAGAGCATTAAGCAATTTTTGGTTTATATGACATAAACTGAATATAACATTTTTATTAACATTTTTTTCACTGTTACTTTACGAAATAGCAGTAATTTTGAAATATGATTGGTGTTATCCCAAAAAAACAAGACACAAAAAACACTAAAAATAACTCAAATGAAACAAACAATATCCCAAATGGTGAATTTTGATTAACCGGCACCAAAACCCGTTATAGACAGTCAATGTACAAAGTGTATTTGAAATGCATTTTCATAATACAGTGGAAAGTGAACATTTGTCAAGCTGTCTGTGCATGTAGAAAACACCAGAATCAATACATAATACAGTGAAATCCTTTGGGATTCAGCTTTCTCTAGCATTGTCTGTGAGGGTTTTTTTTTTCTAGAGGCGAGTGAACATTCTTGTACAGAATTTTGCATTTCTTTTTGCCACAAAAACGAAAATATTCGGCTGATCATTTTTTTTTTTCCCTTAACCTTTGAACCAGAAGGAATGATTACAACTGAAATAGGTCAACATCTTGGCCCTTTAACTATTAATTTCACAGGTAATAAATATCCATGTATCTGTGGTTTGACTCTGAAATCTAGAGAACCTGTGTTTTTCTCTGTTGCCCTCTAGTGGATCCAGTTACTATTTCACCTGTTTGAGTCTCTCAATATGATGGCAAAGTTTAAGAGCAGGACCCAGTTTCAGCCCCATGTACTTCATGATCATGTCACTCCGTAAAAGCATCAAGGCCTTCCCATCAATCTCCTATGGGAAAGCAAAACAATCATTTTATTAGAAATCTTGTTCCGAAAAAGAAACAGCTGAGAGAAATCCAGAAAAATCTCACATGTTTCCTGAAGAGCTCTGCATGTGGGCCCAGTGCTTGTGGATCAGCATCACGCACAAATTGCATCACTTCCTCTATGCTCCAACATGAAGGACTTTTACTAGATGTTTTGGTCGTATCCTTCTCTGCTGCTTGGTGATCAGGGCCAGTGGTTGAGCTAGCAGCTAGAAAACAACCCAAATTAAAATGACAAGTATTCTTAAGATATCAATACAATAACACACTAACCAAAAAAATATTTTATTATAAATGTATGTCACTAGGGGTTACTAATATACAGTATAATCATTACAAAAATGGAACATAGCTAGTTAAGATGATAGTTTACTCTAAAACTAAAATATATATATATATATATATATATATAGCTAATGGTGCGCTATATTATTATTATTTTTTAAATCCAATATATTGTTTAATATTTCAACGTTTTTTATTTGTGTGAGGCAGTATTCATTCCACACATTATTCATAACATTTTCATTTTGTGAAACATTTATGTACCAAAATTGCAGAAACAAAAAGATTAGTATGATAGCATTAAATACAGCCCTCGACTTAAAGCTACATGTCAAAAAAAAAAAAAAATACACAACATGTTGTGAACTACATGTCATCTCTCAGTACTTGAAGGCTGAAGCATTATGTGTTTTATAATCACAAAGTTTTTTTTGGAAACTGAACATGAGCATTTCTGAATGGGAGTGCTGGTTCCTCCTGGACTCGGTCTCTCTAAAATGGAAAATAAAACTGAACCCCAAACATCACCCCCACTAAGAGATGCTATTTAAATAAATATGGCCCCCTGAGCCGCTAACAGGCTTTAATCCATATCAAAGCCTATTGTGCCACTTGACGTTTGATTAAAGAAAATACATCTGGTCCTCACTCAGGCACTCTGTGTGGAACTGATATGGGTGTTTATCCCAAAACAGAAATAGATCTCAGTCTCCGAAGAGCAGCGCTGATCGTTTAAGCCAAGCTGCTGGACCCAAAGCATTCAAGGCAGGTGAGCAATAAAACTGCTCTGCTTTCAGAGCTCAAACACAAGAGTAATGTCTACAAGCACAGACACTTAAAGCTCACTGAATTTCAATAAAATTCAATAAATGAGTAACTTTACTAATTCATTAATGGGGTCATATGATGTAATTAAAACTTTTTCTTACTCCTTGGAGTGTTGCAAGATGTTAGTGCTTGGATCAAACCAAAGAGATAGTCTTTAAAAAAGTTATTTTGGAGAGTATCCACTGAATGCAAATAGCGTACGTTGTTCTGTGTCAGGCGTGACACACAGACGATGCTTCAAACACAATGCTACAGCTTATATATATATATATATATATATATATATCAGTATTTCAAAACCTCTTGACATTCCAGTAACACTGTACAATAAGGATCTAATTTCTCAACTGTACAGTAGTTAACTTAATATATTTTCTAATATTAGACAATTATTATTCCAAATTGTTAGCTATAAATCTGAGGGCTGATTTTAAGTCTGGTCATCTACAAACAGAAAGAGGGACATCTTCTTCCATGTTATTAATGGTGTGTGTGAAGGTGTCCAACAAAGCGTTCTTACATAGCCTACCTTCCACTCGTCTGTGTGTGCGTGCAGGGCCCAGCTCGGAGGGGTTGGAGGAGAGTCTGCGGAGGGGTGGGGGGTGAGAGGGGTAGTGGGGGCTGCTTCCGGCTGGGGTGTGATACTCAGACGTGCTCCGTAGTGCAGGGGGTCGGGGGGCAACAGAATTGGAGGCAGAGTCTACTGACTCTTCTGAGAACTGCTGGTCTGTGGTGGCACCATTTTCAGCATGGGCAATGGTTTCTGTTACAAAGCGTGAAGTGAAATGTTTTAGTTCATACTTAAGGTATAGACACATACAAGTCCCTAGCAACATGTTCGCACTACAGGCTTCAGTAAGCCAACTTCCAAATTTTGCTGATATAGTTTTCCATGTTGAAAACAGCTGTGCTGTGTAATGTTTTTATGGAAACAATGATTCTTTGATGAATAGAAATGAATAGAGATAGAAATGTTTTGGTACAGTCTAAAAGCCTTGTTTCTTTTACCTTTGATAATACATAGCTTTTAATACAGAGCCTTTGACAAATTGTGATAAACAAGAATACAACTAATGAAGCTATGGCTACTTCGCACTGTTTTTTTATTTTTTTGTTCTTTTCAATTTGTCAGCTACATCTATGAAACATTTAAGGAGCCAGGTACACAACACCTACATCTGGCAAATTATAACAGCAGTAGAAAAATTGGCAGGTCATTCACAACCTAATAAAAATCAGACACTTAATTAGTTACAGTGTAGGCAATTTAATTAGGGGTCTGCAGTAAGTGTTTTATTATGTGCAGTTAATGAGAGAATGAACAGGGGCGTCTAACTCCACCTATAGAAAACCCGTCCCCCATTCTCCTTCAGTGTGACCCATTAGAGCTGGCTTTGATCTGTTGCAGTTATTGTGGCATTGCTATCATTAACTCTCAGACAAGATGAAGCAAAAACAATCAGAGCAGGATCGTACTGTCTGAGGGCAGAGCTTCTGTTCTCTGTAGCTTCGGTGACAGGGCAGCGGTGTAGGCCGCTGAATCTCTGTTGAAACGTCTTGTGCCTCGTGCAACAGACAAAGCTTCTGAAGTCTCCTCTTTCACTGCAACAGAGGAGAAGAGCAGATATAGATCCCTTCTGGGAGACTACAAGAGCTATAAGAAAGTAGTTTAATTCACATTTAAAGGGGACTTTAATTTTCTTTTGAACTAAATAATTATTTTATTATTTAATTTTGGTATTATAAGAATATTATAATATTATAAGTATACATTTAATAGTAAAATGTTTTGTCACGTTCTGATTTTAAGTATGCAGCTCTAACAAACCATTTATAACTTAAATTCTGTTTAAATTTGATTAATTTTAGCACTTAAGCCAATTTAATATTAAATTTAGTTGCATTTAGAATTTTTCTGTTTTTCATTTTAGTTTTATTTACTGACACAAACAAGCAATATACCTGATTTACTCCTTTCATACGGCTTGTGTGTGTTAGTAGTTAGTGGACTGAACGGCTGGCTGCTGAACAGGTTGTCACAATGCAGGTGGTGACAAAGAGTTTCTAGAAATCGCAGAACGAACGATGCACTGGAGGCAGTGGGGAGCTTGACATAGTGGATTCCTCCTTCTGAGCGAACTGCATGAAAGTAGAATTTGTGCAAAATGAAACATTGCATTACTCCTAAACATCACATGGAATGCATACATATGTGAATGGCTGTATAATCTATTATGCTTTTCGTGACTGCATGGCATTAAAAAAAAAACATAGTCCCAACCGTCAAAAAGCTTGCATGCGTGTTTGTGTGTGTTGAGGGGGGGGTGTTGGCGCTAAATGGGTGCCGATTAAGGGGCCATGGCGTCGCGGCAGATGGCCCCACAGTCCTAGCGTGGGCCCCACCCCCTGCACACACACACAAATATAGACAAACATACACACATCCCCTGGGGACAGCCCAATCAAATGCTCCAAACCAGGTTACACACAGATGTCATCCCTTATTACTCGCAGTCTGATGACATCAGCTGTGCACACACACGCTTCTCTTTAAATATACACACACCCTTCTCTTTTCAGGTCAGCCAGGCACCCGTGCTCTCACTCCTACATTTATTGTAAAGCACACACTTGCTGACAGCCTTAAAATAACATACAACTACACTAGTTCTAATGGAGCTCAAGTCTTACAGCAATATGCCATTCAGCTCTCAAAACACTTTGGATTATGGATCATTCTTTCTTTAGGAGCACTCCTGACTACCTGACGTTTTGAAAAATGTAATTCTTCAAAAAAAAATGCTTTATGTTTGTCAAAACATCTATCTGTGAGTTAATACTGTGAGTGCGAGCAATTGCAGTTTTCAAAGAATTTAAAAGTAAAGTTAAATAGCAATAAAACAAATGACTCTAACTTAAAGAAAAGTCATATTTTGGATTTATTTTATTTTTTTATCTTCCCTATATACAGTCAAACCAACATTTTTTCAGACATCTTCAACAATTCTCACATATATTTAGAAATTCTATTTAGAAAATGATTAAATATGACAACAACTTAAATTGTTATATAACAAATTCATCTTGATAATGCCGTGCTTAAGCACTTAGGCAAAACACGGTCAGGTGAAAGAGTCTGTATAAAGATTAATTTAATTTAATTTAATTTAATTTAATTTTTATTATATTATTTAATTTAAATTTAAATTTAAATTAATTTAATTTTTATTTTATTTATTTATTTTATTTTTTTCTTTACTTTATTTTATTTTATTTATAATTTTTTTTAATTTTTACGTTTTAAAGCATTCTTCATTCCTGCCAGAAAGGTTCTT
>JAUCMU010000013.1:18413870-18434365 GCA_032275025.1 Enteromius treurensis
GATAATGCCGTGCTTAAGCACTTAGACAAAACACGGTCAGGTGAAAGAGTCTGTATAAAAATTAAATTAAATTAAATTAAATTAAATTAAATTAAATTAAATTAAAATTTTATTTTATTTTATTTATTTATTTATTTTATTTAATTTTTACTTTATTTTATTTTATTAAAAAAATTATTTATCTAATTTTTTTATTTTTAAATTTTAAAGCATTCTTCATTCCTGCCAGAAAGGTTCTTCTAATCAAAGAATGACTTTTAAAATTAAACCCTGTTCACAATCTGCAGTACTGAAGCAGGTCCAAACTAACCTCTGATGATTTCCCCGCCATCAGACTGAGACTGCAGGAAGCTGAAGAGAGCTTTGGGCTGAAACGCACAGTCAACGCAGGCTTGGACCGCATGCTGGAGGATCGTGTTCACGGGACCCGGCCCGAAATGATCAGGCAGCTGCAATAACAGTTTCCGGTCCAGGTGTGGCCCTGGGTCTCCATGTTTATTCACATAAACACAAACTACAAGAAGAGGGAGTGGATAGTCAGGTGAAGCACACAGCACTACAAAGCCATCAGAATATTGTGGAGCAAATGGCCTGTGTGTGGCAGGAAAATAAAAGCCTACCCGTGGACACAACTCCTGATTCTCTTGTTGTCTGCAGACTAGACAGTCTCCCTTCTGACACTGAGGAAGACAACGTGGGGCTTGAAAATGAATGAGAAACCTTTTGTTTCCTCTGTAAAGGTGGAAGACAGAGAGCGAGAGATAAAACAACCATATTGTTTGCCCGCCTTCTTAAAACCATGGCAGAGGACTACAAGTGCCTTATCTTGATTGCGACTGACAAACGATGTGAATACAGCATGTTTAATGTACCGTTCATGGGGAAGAATTATAATAGAAGTGTTAATGTTTAATATGAATAATTGCTCATGACATACGGCCTAAAATCAAACAAAAGCACCATAATGATCAGCGGCTGATGAAATCCCCCCTTTATTACTTTATACCATAAAGAAATTCCCATTACATTGGCTACCAATGACAAAAAAATAAAAAAAATACATATCTTATTTCGAGTTCCTCAGAAATAAGAAAATCGTACAGGTTTGAAACGACGAGCATGTAAGGTCATGGCAGATACTGCAGTATTATTATTACACACTATTGTAGTATTTGTTCATATGTTAAGCTTTTGTATTTAAACTCTCCGCTTTTATTTTGATTGTAATAATTTCGTATTGTGCTTTTAAAGATTATTCCTATTAAGCTTTCATTTCTTTGTAGCTCCATTGCACTTCGGGCGTCTCGTTTTCAAGTCCTAGCTTGCAGACCTTTCCCGATGCCCTCCACCCTCTCCTGTCTAACTACTGTTCTATCAAATCAAGGCAAAATGCAGTTGTACCTTGCTGCCGGGTTTGGGTCCTCTCTTTTTATATGGTTTGGGTGTGAGCGGTGAGCTCATGGGGCTCTTGGCTGCATTGGACTGCATTTGGCCATTCGGTGACGTCCCGGTTGCAGCTGCTGCTGCCGCCTCGGCTGCTGCTTTTAGCATGGCGATGGTCTGGCTCTTGGGTCTCCTCCCTCGTACCCCCTTGCGCACTGGCAGAGGGGGCAGAGGGTGCGGCAGGCGGTACGGGGACTGCATGGAGCGCCAAGACTGACTGGACTGGCCCAGTGCCGGATTAACAGTCTTTGAAAACGTGACTGAAGGTAGGGAAGAAAAAAAGAAAATGATTATTTTAAGTATTATAACAAAAAAATGTTACTGTAAAAATATTATACAAATCATTTGATGAAAAACTAAAGTTCAAATATCAAAGTATTTTAATTTCACATAACAGATGTTTATATATACTCCACATTCCACAAGACAAAAACAATAAATAAAAAAATTCACCAAAAAATGAACCTGTTCAAAAGTTTACATACCCCATACCTTAATAATCCCTGTTGCTTTTTGGATGACATTCAGGATAATATTAAATAAACAATAACATGCCAATTTAATGATCCCACCTATTTTGTTTGAATTATTAACATTTTGCATATTCTGCAAGAGGAGCACAACTGTAAAAATCTCACTAGATTATTACAAATAATAGCAAATTAAATGTTTGGAAATGTAAACTTTTTTTTTTTGCTGGTAAAAATATGTTTTAGTCATTTTGGCCTCCACTGTATTAAAGTAATAAAATTCCATTACTGCACGATTTTTTTTTTCTTTCTATTTTTGAAGTAAAAAGCATTTTGAAGACAGGTCTGGTTTGATACCGTTAAATCAACTGGTGATTCATCACTAGTACAGTATATTAGAACCTAAAAGATGATTTTATTTAACCATTGTTTTATTAAGCCTTATTGCTATATGTGCAATATCCACAAATTAAATAAGATTATTTTTACTGCATTCATTTCACCTGGGTCTTACAAAATCTCATTGGTTACCACACAAACCCCCACCGCTCAACTAACTCAAATAACTAACAATAATAATACTAAATAATTATTCATAAAAAAATATATATTTAAAAAAAACAACAACTTGTGACTAGTACATAATGAAAAATCACTTTTTCAGTTTGGTTTAAATTAGTTCTTGGATTGAGTGAATTAAACAGAGCTGAGCCACAAATTTTGATATTTTATCCTCTTAGTATTTGACCACTCAAAAGCCCATAATACTGCTGAACTCTCTTCCTCAGAGGCCATTTTAGATTTTGCATATTAGAAGCATCGCATTACAACCCTGAAAGAGGCTGTTTAATAACAGCCAGTGCAAAAATTGAGTTATCCAGTGATCCTCTTCAAGATGGAGTGAGGCGAGACTGTTATAGATGGCCATTGTGCCCCACAGGAGGCATGTGCTTTTCAGCACCCTATTGTTTTGCAGGCCTCCCCCCAATAGCGCTCTGGTCAAAGGATTCTTTTCTGGGGCCAACAGGTAATCCTCATTATGAAGAAAGACTTACCCCCTTTCCCACTTATATAAGTGCGTTATCAAGCTGTGGGACAAGATGTGATGGGTATACAACAGCTACAGTATGAAAAGAGTTGCAGTTAGAAATGCATCTCTGCAGTTTATTTCTAAATCAAGTTATCATGCACAGAACAACAAACAATTTTCTATTAATATTGCTGAGCTGGAATGTTAATGTATTATTCATTTTGTTGCTGGTTCAAAATGCAGTGCCTGCTTTATAGTCTCGTTTGAAAAAAAGCACCTCGTGGTTATCTTTTGAAGCGCCCGTTAAAGCCCTTTAGATTTTGTAATAAAAGAGTGTAATATAATAAAAAAAACTAAAATCATTTATTTTACAAAACTGTGAAAGCAGATGTACAAGAAACAGCTCTGCAAAACTACAAATTAAAAAAATAAATAAATAAAAGACACTATACAGTGCTTTGAGTTAGAAGTTCATTGTAAATTCATCAAATGCATCCATGCGAGTTTGCTAATAAAAAATTTATCTCCAATGCGCACACCCTGCCTTGCAAACCAAATATTTTTAATATTCACCAATCTTTTTCCCTTTCCTCTCCTTGAAAAACCACAATATCAAATATCTGCAGTTCAGCATCAACAAATCCGTCACTGGTGTAAAATAGCTGATGCTTTTTCATCAGTATCAAACAACAATACAGTGAAATCTCCAATGCATGCACACCTCCTTCAGACCAATGGCACTAAATTCTCCAATTATTTTCTCTGTATGGGCCATCTCTAAGATCAGCTAATCTTCTCATATTACAGGGTGGCTGACGGGCGGTCAGCAGTAGTCGGCTTTGCTAAGTACATCTGGGAGCTTTCACAGAGTCCTACGTGCAGCTGCTCTCCTGGGCCTCGAGAGGGGAACGGCAAGAGAAATGAAGCTCGAGACGCATACGTTTAATGAGGAGAGGAGAAAGAGCGTGCAAGGAATGGACAAGTGTTATCTTTCATTTAAGAGTGGCCGATTCTCATTCAAATCTCTAATGAATATAAGCAGGCACAATGGGAATCCAGCATAATGGGCATGCATGCAAAACCACCATCCACCCTGATCGCTCCGCATGTAAGGTGAAGTGTATTTCTCAATCCAGTGACCCGGTGACCCCTAGATTGACTCCCAGAGCACAGACGCACACCCTTCAGCTCAGCGCAGAACCTGAGGGGCGCCTGGTCACGGGAGAGGTTGCGACCGATGTGCAACGAAGGTGTCCGGGCAAAACCAGTCTAATTACTTCACCTCTTCCACAATATTTACATTTCGCCCCACACCAGACCCTAACGCCAGAGCAATCCGTCTACGGCTGACTGCAGCTTCAACTCAGCAGGAACTAGAACCACATGTTGTGGGGGAGTAATGCCGAAAAAGAGTGTGTGTGTCTGCGTCCACGCATATGCGTGTGTGTGGTAAACGGGGATATAGGGTTCCCTGAGCCCTAGGCAATTTAATGAAACAATGCAATCGGTTAAAGAGCCCAAGTCAAAACAGTGTTTTAACCAAAGCTTTAAATATTTTTGTGGCTTTTGTACATTACTCTCAGATTTGACTTTTACGAGTCAACAGGATTTTTTCATTCAGATGAAAATGAGTTAAAGCTTGAAATCACTCTACCTGATGCATACATATTTTCTTGCTCAATCAAATTTCAGAATATATATATATATATATATATGTATGTATAAATATATACATAACTTTCTGACTGACCACATATAAAAATTAAAATTTTGTGGCAAGCTATGTTTACAATTAATACAGGTACTAGAAATATATTTCGATTACTAATAAGTGTGAATAACATCTTGCTATGTAGTAAATAAGCATTAGTGACCAGTTGAATAGCTTAGTACTAAGAGTTTTTCCCTTGCTGTTATAGTGAAAATAACTGTTTCTTCATTACTGAAAATCATTTCCTTTTCCATGTTGAATTCAATGGTGATCTGTGGTTCAGATATTAACTGAATAGTGTGTATTCCAATTATTGTGGGTAGCGATTCAATACCATTTAACCGAACCATATGTATTAGCCATTCTAATTAGTCACTGCCTACTGAAAAAGTATTGCAAGTAGTGCATTTTTGCAATTAAAGAATACATTTTAATTGATGCCTATTAAATAAATACTAATTGCTATTAAAATAATTGCTGGCATCAACTAAACAATTACTACTGAAGTTAAAAAAAGAAACTAGTCACTATTGCATTACTTGTCCAACAACAACAAAACTAGTATAGTAAAAATAGATTCTACTTGATTTAAAAGAATAAATATTAAAACGGCTTGCCACAGTCTTTCAGCTCAATGAATGGTTTTCACAAATAGAGAAATAAAAGTGGAGTGTTTGTGCAACACGAAGCAAATAAAAGCAGCAGGAATTAAACCTATGCAAAAAAACACACTTCAATTAAACTCATGTGACCTCAATGCACAAGCCACTAAAACAAAGCAACAGACAGCAGAGACAAAAGCCTCGGAAATACACCAGAGAAACTCACCAAAACGCCAACTTTCAACTATATCCGCGTTGTGAACTAACGATTCCGGTGTAAATCTACCTCTCGGTGGAGAATGGCTGTTTTTAAAGCAACAGAACAACCGGAGCTCGCGCTCACTTTCGCGCCCGGTTTGAACAGCAGCGGTAGCGGCAGAAGCGCATGACAAAGCCCGTGCCGGTGGAGCCCTGATCGGGCAATATCTGATTAATATGGAGGCGGGGACGAGGAGAGGAGGAGGCGGGGGAGAAAGAGGAGGAGGTGGTGGGAGACTGGGGGTCGTATTCATGTCATCAGCCAGACTGACTGTCCTTAACTATAAGGCGCTTAATATAAAAATGTGATTATATTAAAATAGAATAAAATCCTTTATTACATAAAACTGTTTTTGTATCCTAAAGAAAAATAACTTTTATCTTTAATATGTAGTTTTTCTGAGATTTTGTCTACATGTGATGTAACATTCACAAATGGTAACTATTTGTGACCCTGGAACACAAAACCAGTCATAATATGGAGAATCTTACTTACGCCAAGCTGAATCTATAAGCTTTCCATTGATATATGGTTTGTTAGGATAGGACAATATTTGGCCGAGATACAAATATTTATAAATCTAGAATCTGAAGGCGCAAAAAATCTAAATATTGAGTTCTTATCAATGCACATAGTTTAATAATTTAAATTAAGTTGTGATATATTTACAAACTATCTTTGTGGAACATGATCTTTACTTAATATCCAAATGATTTTTGGCATAAAAGAAAAATCGACCAATACAATTAATTTTTTGTTTTTGTTTAAAATATACCTGTGTGAATGATGATAAATAATCATTATAATATAACGAAATTATAAATTAATACAGAAATTATTAGTATTATTTAGATTTAGTCTACATTTTAATGCGTTACTCATAAATAACACTAACAACAAAGTAATTATTATTTATGAATAATAACAACATTCATAAATAATAATATTTAAATACGTAGATTTTACCTTGAAAATGTAAATATTAAAATAAAAAAAGTACTGTTATCATCATTAGCTATGCATAACACTAAATATTTTATTAATAAAAAAATCCTTGCATGCATGCTTAAAAACAAGGCATTTGCAAAACTACTACATTTCACAAAATCCAAACCCCTATAATCATCAGTCTCCTGCCATTTCAGAGCTCCTCCCAGGCTTTTAGGGCTGAAGGGGGTAAAAGGTTAATGTAGATCAGATTCAGAGCACCCGGTTTGAAGCAAATAAGTTCAGAGAGTGAATAACGCTCCTGCTGACTGTATTTATGTGCTTAAGTACCCGGCAGGTATATTCTCATACCCACACCTCAGTCTGGCACAGAATTCCCTGCTAAAACCAAATAAACGCTACTCAAGTCTTTGATATTTGCCATGAAATTATGCAAATGTATAGCAAATACACAAACAGGCTACAGCCAAATTAGTTTTGTCTGCTTTGTCTCGCACATTTATTCTAAATGCCTTAAGCCACCTTAGTGTGTGAGATGTGTGAAAGCGCCAACACTTAACAAGAAAACTTGCCCTGTTCTTCTCACTTTAGGTGTGAGAGCAGGACCAGAGGTGTATGCATAACTAATAAGTGTAGCCTTTCTTAGGGCTAATAAACAGCTCTAAAAATAACAAAATGAGGGAGGAAGAAAATAATTTAGGCAAAGCATACCACATTTTGGAACATAAGGATTTTATGATTATCATTAAGAATCCAGACAACAAGGTATGGTCATATTTAGCAACTCTTTGGCATGATAATCCATTTGCGTATAGGTTACAATAGACTCTGAGCAAGTAGAAAATCTGAATGTTTGGTAACTAGCGCGTGTTATGCTATCATATTAGCCCAGTTTAATCTACAGTAGGATGTTAAGCGTTGGCTTTATGAAAATATTGTCTTGTACTATATTGCATTAAAACGGAGTGAAATAAGGTTTGCATCAAGAGCTTGCTTTGTTATCCACAAAAGATTTTAACCATAAAAATACAAGTTTTTGGTTTTCTGGCTTAGTCTTTCTGCTTATTTTTTTAATTTCCATTACACAATTATTGCAGGATGGATGAATTAATATTTTTTTCTGAGGGAGAGGAATACTCTAGAAACAACCATAAAAAGGCTGGAGGATGACAAGGTAATACTGAACCATGACTGAACCAAAACATTTGATTTAATTATACTTACAGTTTTTGAACCTCAAATATAATATCAGTTTGATTATTTTGATGGTACCCTTTAAACAGCTGTTAATCAGTAACTCTGCAACTACATGCCAACCAGCCTTCGTTAGAGTGTTAGTAGTGTGCTAAATATATGATGGATCCTCAACAGACATACGGAGTATAGGATACTTTACAAGTATGTGAACATTCTACCTACCCTACCTAAATCTACTAATACTCTGAGCTTTATATAATAAGCATTGCATTGTTATTTTCAATTAAGAGCTCACATTAGCCTCAATATTAGCCTCACAGCAAACACTCAGCACCTAACCACTTACAAGATGTTGATATTAAGTGAACAATGTCAAGATTTGATATAGTCCATTATTAAATGAAGTATATTTAATATGGTGTCCATTGTGTATTCTAAATAATCATACTCTTAAAAGTTATAATCACATATACATAAGTATTACATTGTTTTTATAATTATATATGAGATGTTATAACACACCATGCATTATGCATTCATTATAATGCCTTATAGTGTATTATAAATACAGGTTTCATTAAAAGTGTTACCAAATTACCAAATGTAATGTCCGAATTTGATATCACTCCATTCATAATAGAACAATTATGAATGATAAATCATTGTCTGATTAAGGATATCACTGTAAACTGACTTCGGTATAGACACGTTTCAGAAAATATATATATTTTTCACAATTACAGTACGCGTATTGACACTTTCAGCACAAGTACAGCCAGGTAGCATGCAAACACTGAATTGTTAAGACTAATGGGTAGGATAAGAGACAAACCTTGTGAGGAACGATGCACTTTATTTTGTAAAGTAAGCTTTTTTGTGTGTGATGGTTCTAATTCATTAGCTGCTATGGGGAAATATGTAGAATAATAACTAAGACCATTAAATGGTAATGTGTAAATACTATTTGTACCAGAAACCAGTATGTTAATGGCTATGATAATTAATTAAAATAATATGATAGTAAAAACCAATTTGCAGTATCAAGCAGCTTAACGGACTGTACAACTTTAATAACTGGAAGTGAATGGCTTTTCACATTATAGGGTGACATTTTAGTTTAGCTACCAATTTTCTTTATTAATAATTAGTTGCTTATTAACATGCTGCTTAGTAATAACATATTGGGTGTTAATTAGTACTTATACAATTCTGACTTTATAACTCGCAATTCTGAGAAACAAAGTCAGAATTGTGAGATAAAAAAGGCACAATAACCCTTTTTTTTTATTATTCAGTGGCGGAAACGGGCGTCCAAAGGCTTTAATACGCAGCTGAATCTTAAAAAGTTCTTTCTTAATAGCACCTGAGAAACATAAATTAAATGGTTTATCGATGATCTAAATAAAAACAAAGTCTCAGAAGAAATATATTCTCAGACAAACCAGCACTACTCCAGATTACAGGAAATCTGAACACACTTCTTTTCTTTATAGGAGAAATTAATTTGAAACCACATTTTAATTTAAAAAAAAAAAAAAAAGTGTCATTTATCTGTAACCAACTAATGATCTGAACCACAAGTTCATCCTCTGTCTTGTGTCCACAGCTTGACTTTCCATTGTCCCAAAATAGATTTTACTCATTACTGTTGTTCTTTGGTTTATTATTAATACATGCACACACAGTGTGCTCTGTGCCAGCTAGAAAAACTGAAAAATAAATAAGACATCACCCACAGGGACATTTTTTCATCACTCATTATAGGTGGTGCTCACTAATGATCAGTTAAAACTACTATGCAAGGCAAATGAAGACAAATCACACAAAGAAAAGGATAAATGCACAGTTCCTGCTCTCAAAGCTCTCTCAAACACCATCAGAATTGATCTGAACTACTTGCTTTTTCATTTTTATATATAAAATGTGCCTATTGGCTTATTAAATGTAATACAAAAAAGCATATATGGCTCTTTTATTTATTCAAAGGGAAATCGGAACAAGTGGAAAAAAGAAAATTGTTCCTTGTCTAAATTATTAACTGCTAATATTAACTCAAAGACACTTCATACTTATAGGCTCTGATGTCTGACTAGGATAAAAAGAGAGAGAAATTAATTAAAATAAAGCTTTATTTTAGAGTATAGATTTTAATTAAGAAAACACAAAAAAAACCAAAAAAACACTCCTTAAATATTACTTAAATTAAACAGATAAACTGAAAGATATATACCCTAGGTTTGGTTAATTAAAATCCATTTGTAAAACAATTTAATTAAGTTGAACAAAAATTTGCAAATAAATAAATAAATTTAAAAATGCAAGCATGTAAATGCATTTTACAATAAGATTTTGAAATGAAAAAAAAAAAATGAAAAAGATTGTGCAATCAAAGCACGTTCCATAATATGAAGAGTAATAAGCTTTTTTATATAACAAAGACAGAATCAACATCGCTATTGATGCAGGGGAAAAGCCATGACATGATTATGTGTGTTAAATGGCCAATTTTAAGTCTTTAATATGTTCTAGAACTTCAAAATTCTTCAAAAACCTATTGTGTATTTTGCAAAAAGTTCTAATATATTTGACATGAATGGACACTTCATACCAGTCTTTGTTTTTAGTAAGCATGAAACAACTGAAAAAAAGATAAAAACATAATAAAAGTTATTAGAACGTATTTATTTGCTATGAACTGTAAAGAAAAAAATGATTCTATCTTGGAAAATGTGTTCGCGGATTTTAAAATCATGGATATATTATAAATATCAGGCCCGATTTCATTTACATTTAGTCATTTAGCAGACACTTTTAAAAAAGCAGAGAACATATTATGCAGAGAATAAAGAGTCCACCACTGCTGGCAAAAATCATAATAATAAAGATTTACACTCAAGATAACATAACAAACCATTAACTTTTAACCATTAAAAATGGTTTTGGGACATATTCTATTAAGATTTAGTGGTTTTAGATAAAGACCCATATTGACCATTACAGTTTCCATTAAAACCAACAAGTCCATTACAAATTTGTAATTGTGTCTATTGTTTTTTTTTTAAGCAATGAATGAAAAAAAAAAAAAATCTAAAAGAATTTTAAAAAATCAATAGAGATAGCTAGTAAGCAACAAACTGAATTGAAGCAATCGGACATGTCAAAGTCACTGTTCTCTTATACTTGAAGACACTATGGGAGTATGAGAAGTATGAGAGCACAGTGTTAATTAAAGTTGATTTATGTTGATTAAAGAGGGGGGGAAATGCAAAGGTTTCTTTCTCTATGTTTCTCGATTGATCAGGTCACCTCCTATTTGTTCCTGCACATTCCCTGCATGACCTAAATAGTATTGAAAATGACTAATATTACACAGAATCTAGGACGGATGGTGTGCACACTGGGACGCAGGTAAGGTTTTCAGTACACACAGACAAAAAACAAAACTGTAGTGACCTCTAGTGGTCAGAGACTGTACTCACAGCAGTTGCCGGGAGGTTGCAGACTGTGGTTGGTCAGTTGACACCAGCCCACGGGGAAGATGTCCCTGGAGTCATACCGACACCAGTAATCAAACGCTCCTCTCCAGCCATCAAACATGATGAATATCTTGTCCCCTCTCACCTCTCCGATGGTAGCGGGACAGATAAGGTAGGGATTCTTTCGGTCCACTGCTTCCAGTTTCATACCGGGTTTAAAGAGGTTCTGAATAGGTTTGGGCGGCTCCTGAGGCATTCACAGGGAACAGACCACTTACATTTACACATTTTTTAAATATGGTATAGAAAAACACCAGAAAAAATGTGGTATATTTTAAATGTTTTTGAAAGAATTCAATTGTTTAAAAGTGACAGTAAAGACATTTAAAACAAATGCCATTCATATATCATTATATATATATTTATGTTTTTTTATTTTTTTATTTATTTTTTGCAATATTCTATGAAGAGCTGAAGAGTTGATTTAAAAAAAATCAGTTTCATTGTGCATTAGCTAACAATAAAACCCAATAAATACGTGGTAACAAAATATAAAAAAAAACATGATTTTTGACCATTTAAAAATAACCGTTTTTGCAAATAAACTCTTAATATATATTCAACATATTTTTTTATTATTTGTGAAGGATCATGTGACACTGAAGACTGGAGTAATGACTGCTGAAAAATCAGCGTTCCCATTACAATTTTATTTAGAATTTATTATAATAGAAAACAGTTATTACAGTTATTTTAAATTATAATATTTCACAATATTAGTACTTTACTGCATTTTGATCAAAATAAATGCAGCCTCAGTAAGCATAAAAGACTTATCATAAAACATTCAAATATATTTTCATTGAATTATTCCAAACGTTTGACTGGTAATGTATGCTAGCTTTTTGTATTATTTTTCAACTTTAATTTATCTTGTTCAACAAACCCACTACTTTCCATTTATTTAAGGCTTTATGCATTGATCTATGAAAAATCTGTTAACAAGGCTTGAACATTGAAGCAATTACCTTTTTAAAGGCTGGAGCTGGAGCCATCTCTGCCCCACTTAATGTTTTTAATAAGAACATGGGCCATGAAGAGGCATTCATTCTGAACCCTAATAATGGGAAATAAATATGTGTTTAATGAACAAAAAAGAATAAAAATGCACATTGCTATAAATACTTACACCCAAGGGGGCTTATAACACTGTATTTAAGGGATCTTTGCAAATCATTTTAACAAGAAAAAACATTGATCACAAAACCAACTTATTTAGACCTACACTAGATTGAGTTTGAGTTTATTTTATTATATTTGTGAAAAACTACTTTACCCAGTGGCGGCTGTAACATGTCTCCGCTCTTCTCACACGTTCCGATAGGCTGAATGTCAGAGGAGTCAACCAGTCGCCAGAAATCATTGGTGCTGTCACTGCCATCCAGTCTGAGCCGCAGACGCACACCCATTAATCCCATCACTGACGCGATACACATCGAGGTGGAATTCCTCGGGTCACAAGCCTCCACTTTCATTCCTACTCTAAAATCATTACTGGGAGGGAGTCTGGACTGGAGAGAGGAAGAAAGAAAACAAAGAGGACAAAAGTAATCACAAGAAACCCTCATCAAATAGTGTGAAGATTATAGCAATATTAATTACATTTACACACATTATTTGGGGGTCTGTGGAGTCAGTGTTTTTGCCAATAAAAAATAGGTTGTCATCGTTTGTAAAAATGTTAAGTTGTTACCACTACGTGAAACTGTTACTGTTGATCTCCAGACTTTTTATTCTCATAACGAATTAAGGAACGACAAATATATTGGTTAAAACAAATTAATCCACAACCAACCATGGATGACCCTTTATTTGGTCAGAAAGGCAGCAGTATTATTAATAGACTGAAGAGCTCTACCTGTCTGAAACAGCTGGGGGAAGCAGGACAGGATGAAGTCTCTCTCAAGTATATTTCCCAGCTGAACGGCTCTGAATGAGCAGGCGAGTGAAATGTTCATCAGGAAAACAAGATCAATATTTGTTTCTTTACAGGTTAATAAAGAAAGAGAAGGCGGTACCGATGAGCTTTTGTGAAGGACGTGAATCCTCATTATTCCTCCCTGATTTGTCCTTATAACTGTATTTTTTGTCTATAATAAAGAAGATCAAAACATTTCTGAGAACAATAACAAGTACTTATTAAAAGATTAATTTTTAAATGTCAAAGTAGCACCTTTTTGGTGGGATTTGCCCATGGTGACCTGAAGCACCACATGAAGTGGACAGAAACTGGACAGCCAGCACTGCTCTTAAACAGCCAACTGAAAGAAAGAAAGAAAGAAAGAAAGAAAGAAATACTTCAGCAATACAAATAACAATTCATTTTGTTTTATTATTTTTCATTTCTTTTTTATTACACTTCCATCCATAAGTTTGAGGTTAGTATGACTTATTTTTTTATTTTCTGGAAAAAAATTAATACTTTTATTTAGCAAGATATCATTAAATAACAAAAAAACAGCAGTAAGACATTTACAATCAGTTTTCAACATTGAAAATAATAAGAAAAGTTTCTTCAGAGCCAAATCAGAATCATTTCTGAAACAGACTTTGAAGACTGGAGAAAATTCAGCTTTACTATTACAGGAATAAATTACATTTTAAATTATACTCAACTTTGAAAAAATTTATTTTAAGTTTAATAAAAAAAAAATTTACTGTATTTTTTAATTGAACAAATGCATCATTGGTTAGCATATGATTCCTCTTTCAAAAGCATTAAAAAACACCAAACGTATAACCCTAAACAGTAGTATACTTTACATATAATATTCCCACAAAAATACCAAACTATTCATAGATTCCAAACATTTAAGAATTATTTTAAAAACATATCAAAATCTTTAGTAAGATCCTGTTATCCTTCATCACAAGAGAGATTGGCTCATGAGTTCATGAACCTGCAGCAGAAACCATACTACAGCATTACAGAAGACGGGGATTACCTTATATTCCCTACTGCCATGTGAGTGCAATTTATTCCAAACATTGCACTGTCCAGAAAAAAAAAAAGATTATCACTAAATCACAAATACCTTTAGAGAATCAAAGCGCGACTAAGAAACGCTTTTCTTCTATTTGACATCATAATGAGTTACTGCAGCTTCTGAGGGACCCTGTGCTCTCTGATCAAAGCCCCGGCTCGCTCAGCAAGTGATAAGTCACATCTCAATATGGAGAAAATTGGCTGCAGCTGACGTCCTGTGCGAGCTGACCGCAGGATGAGGAACTTCCTTTTTATTCCTCTGTTAGTCCACTTAATGTTTCTAAATGGGATATTCAACAAAGCTAAATGAAAACTAAAAACAGGGTCTTGGCTACCATTTTAGTCTCATCAACAGTTAATCTTTTGAGAAAAACTTTTGCAAAAATAACATTATTTACAAATATAATAACGCCTTTGGTATTTAATGTTTGTAAACTGATAAGTTGTATATCTAATTTGAACAATTAAGATTTTTTTTTTTAATTTTGCTTTATAAGCCTTGCATCTTTCATCCATAAATATTAATTTAAGACTGGTTGTTTAGGTCCAACTACACAAAAACTATGACTGAAAAAATTGCTAGTAAATTTTGCAAAGAATGAAATGTTAAATTCTGAAAAAGCAAGACAGCATTTACTTCAAATAAATAATTAAAATATACTCCAATTATATTTATATCTTCAAATTATAGGCATATCTAAATTACAAGGTACATATTTTTATACAAGTTTTTGTGTGATTAAACAAAAAAAAAAAAATGCATTTTTACTCTTTTTCTTACTTGTTTATCCAGCCAAAGGATTCAGGGAAACTCCAGATGGTGCTAAAGCCAATAATTCCCCAAAAAACAAGTCCATTTTGCAAGGGAATAAAAAAGATACAGTCCTTTCAAAGTCACACTGGTGTGTCTGCTCTGAAACTACTAGCCACTTGTGTCTAGATAGCAGACAAGCTCTCTCCCCCCACCCTGTTCTCCTCCTCATTCCTCTGTCTGAAGCTGTGAATCCCATTCAGCGAGTCGTCATAAAGATTCCAAACCGCCATAAAAAGGTCATTAGCCAGTGTGCATTTGTGGGAGTCTGCAGCAGCACATGAAAAGGATTCCAACACCTCCCATTAACAGATGATGTCTACATTTTGTGCTCTCTCTCTCTCTCTCTCTCTCTCTCTGTCCGTCTGTCTTTTCAAGGCCCTAGACATGACATGGCTGCATGAAAGCAGGGAGGGGGTGAAAATGGATATTAGGAAATCACAGATGAAGAGAAATGTCAGGAGATGCCTCGATGTAATTAATCTCATGAATCGATGTGATAGGGTATTTTATTCCTTAAAAAAAGTTCTGGTTTCATCGGAAAGTGCTGTTTTTTTTTAAATGTTTTACAAGCACTAAAGTTATAAATGCAAACCCTATTTACTAGTGCTGTTCTGCTACAGGATTTGCATAAATGTTTTTCTATTTTATTGTTTACTGTTTTCATGTGTAATAATATTGATCTGCATTACAATTATTATATATTTAACTAAATCATTAAAACCTTTATTGCTTGACATTAAAAAACAGATGCCAAGGCTACTTTCAAATAGAAAATATTAAAATAAAATATATTTCAAAATATTAGTAAAAACTAAAATAATATCTCAGTGATAGCCTAAACTAACAATTGAATGACGTATTTAAAGTATCCTTCAGTTTAATTAAATATTTTATTATATTAAGCATGTTAAAATAAAGAAGAAAAAAAGAAAGATTACGAGAAAACTATATAAATAACCTTTTCCGAGACAAAATAACTGAAACAATGAGTGTCACAGCCAAACAGTCAATTGTCGTTCTACAATAAATGTGACAGACGCTCCTGAAACTACGACAATTATTGTCATTGTTTTATTAAGCAAATATATGCATGCAATGTATAACAAATAGGTTATATCAGAAATACTTTCCGCATGCACTCAGGACTAATGTACCAATTAGAGAGAAGCAGCTGTTAGTTCAGGGAAGAATACACAGGACGCGCTTACACAACATCATCATCTTGCATGTAAACGCGCGTTCAACTTCCGCATAATTACTGTGAAATTTAACAAACGCGTTAGATGCACAATACACTGCAGCACAGTTGATTCACCCTAAGGAATATGAAAAATGTGCCACTAATATTTTGCTCACCGTGTAAGGTAGGATATGGCTGCTGTTCTGCTTTACTTTCCATTGGGTCTATAGGCCGCCATGTTTCGCCCATCCGCGCATGTCCAGCAGCATCTGCGCCTTCACGTTTATATCAATGGGACATTGAAGAACTACAAATCGTTTAGTATTGGTGAAAGTGAATTCCAATACGTCCAGTATTCCTTTACAAATCCACGTTCACAAAGTAGCAGCTGTGGATGTGTGATATTTCCTACAAATTGTTTTTTGAGTTGGGGGGTGATGGACACGTGAAGTTGTTTAATGTGCATTGCTGTTGCAATAAAACATGAAGCCAAATGCAATTTCTGAAACATTCATAATAGGTAGCCACAATGGGCATGCATTTTCGGGTTTAAAAGGCCTATCGCAGGATCATCACGTGTCTTTAATTATTTAAATGCTATATTGACAACTTAAAAATGTTTTTTGCTTGAAATATAAGTGTATGCTGCTATAAAAACCACGTAGGCTATCAACGAAAAAATTATATTTTTGTTAGAACCGTACAATAAACAATATAGCCTACATTAATATTTCTATTGTCTAGTCTTGTTGGAATATCAATTATTGATTTATTGGTAAGTTTCATGTATTACATCTAATATTACGTTTTAAATCAGGACAATCGCTAGATGGCACCAATGCACTTTTCCCAGAGAATCACTTCATGCATGTCTGCTTGTCCCGAGTTTTCCAATAAGCTATTGGAAATTATTTTTTATTAGTTTTAATTATTATTTTGCATGTAAAATAAGTTTATTACGATGTGACATGCTATAATACTCACTAATTGTGCTAATAAATGGCCTAATAACGACAATAATAGGAATTTTTAAAAATGAAGTAACAAAGCCGAAGATCGATCGCAATAGCAGGGCGCATAGCTCAGAGATTATAGAGTCAAAAGCTGCATGTGTGTAAGTATATATATATATATATATATATAGTTTAAAACAAACTCGACAATGATTGATAGAAATACTATATATCTATATATATTATCTTATAATAATAAATCGTTTCAGTAATAATTTACTGAAAGGCTTCTTCTTTAAGGCTTGTTCTTCTCAGCAGATTAAACAGTGTGAGCTGTCTGCTAAATTGATCTTCCAGCTCAACCCACTCACACACACCAAGAACAGCCTCGCCAAACGAGCACATCAATTTGGATGTATGCATGTATGAAATGTAACACATCCGAGCAGGAATGCATATTATCGTTGCTCAGTCGAACCCGGCCTTCGCTTCTGGACCCTTCTGAGCATTCCTTCATCGTGATTGGCCACAGGCGGGTTCGGTTCGGACGTGATTGGTGTGAGCAGTCCGCCACTCACTCGGTTTGGTGCCGCTTCGCCTGAACGCGAATTTATAGACCCTACTACAGCGAAGGCCTGGCTCATGAATAATAATTAGATTACGTGACCGGACGCATTCGCAAGGTTCCCAGGCAACGTCAGCGCGACTTACTTAATATTCATGAAGCGAGCCTTTGCCATACTGCGATCCGTAATTTGGCGTTGTTAGGTTGTCAATGGCTCAGAATGAAGGTGGATACTGTTGCAGCTGTGATGATGGGTTACCACTGCAGGTGAAAATGAAAACATCGTTACTTGGCGACGCGAGGGGACAGTTTGCGCATTATTGTCTTGGACATAAGTGAGTATTCTGGTCGGTGCTTTTTCCGTAAATGTACAGTATTGACAGTGCGCTTGGTTTTTACGCTGGATGTTATGTGCTTGTGGCTGGTACATCGTTGCTGTTTCGCACAAACACGCGCACGTCCTGCCCACACACTCCAGGAGACCGAAGTCACCTGTTATCAGTTATGGCACACGTTTAAGACATACTGGTTATGTAAATGATCGTAATATTGGTTGGGCACTTTGTTATACATCGTTGTGATTTTTACCGCAACGTTTTGTTTTTTTACGGTTCGTTGAAGAATGTGTGGGAGCGGTGTGGGCTGTCAGTCATTTTTTGATACTGTCAGGTGGATAAGATGCTTAAAATAATGATAGAACTTTCATCCACCTACGAATATTTCCAGCGCGCGCACACACACTTACGCACGCACGCACGCACGCGCGCTCGCGCATACCGCACAACACATCAGATGCAGACATGCGCCGCGTTTACGCACAACGAACAAACATACAAGGAGCTGTCGGTGTCACGACATGACCCGCGAAACGCTTCTGAAACGCATTTAAGTGTAAATGCTACGCGTACTGCCCTCAAATCGAGCGCAGCTGATACCTGTCGCACATCTTGGGTGATTGAGATTATGTCCATCTGGGTTTTCAGAACATCACATCACTGATTTCTGGTTTGGGAGAGGATTCTCAGACTGTCCTTGTTCACCCACCTGTAATTCTCATCACTGCGTTGTTTTACTATTCTCCCAACCTGCCTGCTGGAAAATGCACGATGATCCGTCTTAAAGAACTGTGCCTCTTGTTTGTTGTCAACACAGACAATCCGAATCATGGCAATCCTACACATATCCTGTCTGAGGCAAATGAGACAGAATATGAGCCGCAATCAATGACATCTGATGCATATGCACGTTATATATGCATTAGATGTAAACATTGGATATGCCTCTGATATGATGCACGTGATATATATATTATATTGATGCAGCATGCAAGAATTAACCTACATCACCCTTTCTATGCAAAACCTCTTTTCTCTTTCTCTTCAGGTGAGCAAGTGTGTGTGCATGCCTAGTGTGTTGGTTTGCAGGAATGTGTGTCAGTGTGTGTGGATTATGAGAAGAGCATTGTGACCAGCAGTTTTTTGCTGCAATGACCCGTTCAAGCACAGATTTCTGTTCCGTCCTCTGGCCTTCCGCTCTTCACATCCCAGACATGCACCACCTCGGCATCTTTTGACTTCATGAAGATTCCTGACATCGGTAATGTGATGAATAAATTTGAGGTCCTTGGAATTGTAGGCGAGGGTAAGTGCATATTTTTAAATATAATTCGCTAAAGAGAAAAAAGCATTAATCTTAGTGCTTATAAAACAGCTGCATGTGCGTATAGGCTATAGATGGTATACATCAAGCTTATGAAGCTTTTTCTTTGTTTGCACAGGAGCCTACGGGGTGGTCCTGAAATGCAGACACAAGGTAAGACATGATTATGCAGTAACCTGTTGGTCAGCATGCTAAGTAGAACTGCAGAAACTCCAAATTGCACAGCGTGTAGTATATGATCCATGAAAATTTGTTATATTGTGGAAACTTGGTCATATTTGATTCTGTTTTTAAAACTAAATGAAGTTTATATCCACCTAGAAGAAGATCACTTATAGACCTATACTGCTTATGCAAAAAAAACCAACACGCCTTGTGAATGTAATTTGTAGAGGTGATGCTAGTTTCTCATTTTACCCTTAAGATAAAACTGCCTAACAGAGTTAACCTTTATGGGCCTCGTGATTGTAACTTTCCTAGAAGAGTTGCAAAACATATTTAAACTCTTTAAGCGGTACATTTGTTGAGAGATTTCTTTTAGAAATATATTTTCAATTGTAATATGGCATGGTTCCCTAGCAACTGGTTCTTTTAAAATTGTGGGCTTCTCCAAACGCATTGCTTGTGGCCTAGTTGGCAGATTTGCTATATTGTTTGGGAGGCATTTTCAGACATTCGAACACTGCTAGACTAACTCACAATAAGGTAAATATAGGCATATTTTCAAGCAGCAGGAACTGCTTTTATTGAAATTGCTGCTGTGCGGTTGGGAGGTGCGGGGCACTTTTATATCATCCATTATGCAGTGATTTCTGATTTTGAAGGCCGATACCGATATACAAATATTAGCTGGTTTTAAAATCCGATATTCCAATATATCGGCCGATATTTTTTAATTTTTTTTACATTTTAGAAACGCGCAACATAACATTAACAGATTTCCCTAACATCAGTTATTTGTAGTTATTTATGAGTTTTAACTTACATAATATGATAATGCATTTAAAAAAGAAACTTGTTTCTTTTACTGTCACAACAGGGGCCTGTTCCATAAAACAAGTTTAGCAAATAAGCCAGGTTTATTTCAGTTAGTCTGACTTACTGTCATTTGATTTGGTTTAAAATAAGTCAGACTAATTAAA
>JAUCMU010000013.1:18457915-18476140 GCA_032275025.1 Enteromius treurensis
GTGAGATTAATCAAGGTTGGAGCAAAACTTTGCAGGACAGTGGACCTCCAGGACCAGGATTGAGAAGCCCTGCACTATATGGATAAAAGTATCAGGACCTCATTACAACAACAGGGACGTATACAGTGACACTGCAGTCTAAATGGCTCACAATCTTCATTCTAGTTCATCCCAAAGGTGTTTGATGTTTGTTTCACTCTAGTGGAATTGGAAAATGAGCCTATTTTCAAAAATAGTGGCGTGTTCCTTTAAGATTTCTCTTTCCTGGAAGTAAGAGGCCCAGACTTAACCCTGACAAACAGCCCTATAACTTTATTCCTCGTAGACCAAGTTTCAAAGTTGGGACAATGCAGTCAGGCAGGTGATGTTAGAGCTTCAAAATGTAAAAAAAAAGTTTGTTTACGTACTATATGTGTGTGTCAGTCATTTAGAACCATTAATCACAAGTAATAGTTTTGAAGAACTAGTTCTCATTTCTCTGCTAAATCCAAAACCATCAAACTGCCAAAAAAGAAAAAGAAAGAAGAGTGATTTGTCACTCCACAGAATGTGTTTCCACTGCTTCAGAGTCCAGTGGCAGCATGCTTTACACCAGTCCAGCCAGCATTTGGCATTGCATGCAGCTGCTTGGCCATGAAACTCCCACTGCAAGGTTTTTGTGCTGATATTAGTTTGGAGTTCTTCAGTTATGGAATTAGCAGAGTGTTGGCCACTTTTATGCACCATCCTCCTCAGCACTTGGTGACTCCGCTCAGTGATTTTTTTTTTTTTACATGGCCTTCCTCTTCATGACTGAGTTGCTGCTGTTTCTAAACGCTTCCAATTTCCAAAAGTGCAAGATCTATAGCAGGGAAGAAAATTCACAAACTGAGCAAAGCTGGAATCCCCTCAAAATATTGCAGTATCGCATTTAAAAAATTTTTTTTTTTTTTACAAATGTTTGTAAATGCAGATACAATACTTTTGTCCCGGGGCACTTCTATGGTTTCTGGGCCCCTTAAATGCTTGCCCCTTCAGTAGAAATCACATTCAGCCCCCCTGTCCCTTTCTGGGTTTTTGAAATCATCCTAACCTTCCCCCAATTTCGGCACCCCTGCTTTTGTCCATATAGTGTACAACAACAACAAAAAACAATGCTAAAATAAAAAATATTCAGAAAAAATGAAAAATGTACATTGACTTTTATTTTTTAAAACCAGTTTGAATTACAATGAATTTTTTATGACCAAAATGTTTTTTTTTTTTGTGTGTGAGATTCAACTTATAATAATTACATTTGTAGGAATAATTCAGAGGCCATGGTCATGAACCCACCAGAGGTCCCTAAACAAAAAGAAAAACAAGGTTTCTTTAGAGCCATAAAGAAGAAAAAGAAGAAGTCACAGCCGGTAAGAACATCCTGTTTATTACTATTCATTTGTTTACTCTTTACATTTCCTGAGATTACTCTCAAAAATGGCAGTAAGAATATAGTAATGCCTTAGCCAGGAGACCTTTTCTCTGTTTGTGTGTTTAATTATTATTTGACATGAATGTATGTGTGTTGCTTAGCTGCTGTGTTGTGTTCTTGTATGTCTGTCTGCTGGTCATTGAACTTGTATGATATATTTTTACACAAGGCAGGATAGAGACAATACTGTCTCTCTTTTTCACTAAAATTGATAGACAAGCTTTCAACTCATGGTGTCCATTCAGTCACCTCAATCAGCATAGGTGACCAGAGCAAAAAGAAAGGGGAAGTGGGCGTATCATCCCAAAAAGAAGTCATCAAAGACTCTCAGTGCAGTTCAGTGCCTTCAGTAGCATTTCCCCATAATAGCCATATGGAGACCATTACAGACCCGAGCAGCATGCGTGTGGCAGAATCTGCCTCTACTGTGCTCTGTCCACAAATATTGAGCCAGAGGACCGTATGTTCATCTGCTGTATTCAACAACAAAAGATGTTTGGTGTTAATAGAATGAGCCACTGGGGTTTTGTGCGTCTTATATTGCAGACGGATGGCAACGCGGGAAGGAACCCGAGCATCAAGAAAAGCCTTTTCCCCCTCTTTAACTCAAAGAATAGCTTAAAGCATAACTCTTCTGTCAAAGTGCTCCCTGTTGTCCCGCAGCCCATGGTATTGCTCTCATAAAACCGCGCCGCTTTACCAAATAAACACATCCCCACTGCATGTCTTGCTAAATGTATTATTAAATATTACTTTTTTTTTTTTTTTTTTGCTACAGCCATTTTTAACGAAATAAAACACCAGGTCCAGATCTATGTTTAAACATTATAATTAGTGCAGTCAAATGAATAATTGCCATTAATTGCATCCAAAATAACTTAATTATTATTTATGTATTTATAAATACACACACATACAGTATACATTTTAAAAGTATTTATGTCTATATTTATATTCATATAATTTATATTAAAAATATAGTTTTTCTGAAATATATACATGAATGTGTGAATTTATATATAAATAATAAATATTCACAGCACACACACACACATATATATATATATATAAATTAAATCACGATTGATTGTTTTACACTTGATATGACAATTATTTTATTAATCATGATTAATTACATTCAAAATAATAGCTTTTGTTTACATAACCTATATGGAATGTGTATGTTTATTATTTATATATATAAATACACACACATACAGTAAATGATTCCATGTTCATACATCTATATTTTTACATCCTTATATTTTATAAAATATAAATATATTTAATATATAAACATAACACATTTTTCCTAAATATATTTATACATGTGTTTGTATTAATTTATGAAAAATATTATGTAAACAAACTTTTATTTTGTTTACTACTATTTCAGACCATTAATTTTAAGAAAAACTAATGCATCTTTGTACACCACATTTTATTTATGATCTTAATAACTGGTAGAACAGACAACAGAAACATTTATAATGATTGGCGATTAGGTATTGTAACAGATCTGGTTCTGTGTGATTTATGATCTTCATTGCTTAGTTTACAGCTAACATCGCAATAGCATCAGCATGTGTTCTGCATGGACCCCATAACCGTCTTTAGCAGCCCCTGCTCAAAGAGGATGCACGTTTTCTCATTTACCACTCTCTGAACCTGGGAAAGAGTAGGAGAAGTGGTCCAAATGTTTTCCCACCCAAACTCTCTGTCTTCTGTACACAAACACTCACATTTTTTCTTTGGTATAAAAGGTCAGAATCTGGGCACGTCCTGAAACACTCGGCTCTTTATCCATCATCAATAATTCATCCTCTCTAGATACAGTTACAAAAACCTGAGACTTTTTTAAAATTCTTAAATGCTTAAACAAATGCAAAAGGGCAGTATTTCAGCATGTTTCCAGTCTACTGGCCTAATGCACGTGATTATGGGTGAACTTTTATTTGGAGAAGAGATTTATGGTACATAAATCCCAGTATTCAGATGGTTTCACAGGTTTTGTGCTTTGATTTTTGTCAGGTTCCTAGCGAGACCCAGCAAGACCAGCTAGTGATACAAAGACCAGTCAAATCCTCGTCTCATCACAGCAGCCGACACCGCAACCGAGATCGTGACCGGGAGCATGACCTTGACAGGGAGCGGGAGCGGGATCGAAACCGTGAGAGGGATCGCGATCGTGACCGGGACAACACTTGGCCACCTGAAAAGCAGACAGATGTGCAGCCTCAGGTAAAAAATAGCCTTCGGATGAATTGATACTCCTACTAATTTTAAAGGTATATTATGTCCACACAAAGAAAAGAACTAAGAAGATAAATATAATTACATGAGCATCCACAACATTTTTTGTTTATGTCGGCACCAATAGCCTTGTGGGTAGGACACTGACATACATAGCCCCATTGCACTGTGGACATCCCCAATTTCTCTCCCACTTCAATTCCTGTCTAAAATACTGTCTTATCTCTTATTCTGAGCCCTTGCTGCAATTGTGTTGTCAGCTGCTTCAAATGCAGAGCTCTTCATAGCAGGATGGATTCTGATTGGCTGTCAATGATGGAAAAACGTGACTTCTTCAATTGAATCGTGAATTCCCACGATTGTTAAAACTTTGTCTTTATTTGATCAATAATACAATAAATCGATCAGTATTGTGAAATTTTTTTTTTTTAAATTTTAAATAACTATTTTCTATTTAAATCTATTTGAAGATGCAATTTATTCTTGTGATGCAATGCCTAATTTTAAGCATTCGTTACTCCAGTTTGAAGTGTTACATGATCCTTCAGAAATCACTGTAATATGCTGCTTTGCTGCTCAAAAAAGAAAAAATAAAAGTTAATATTATCAATGTTAAAAACACATAATGTTTGTTGAAACCATGCACGTTTGCACACAGATATGCATTGTTAATCTTGCTTTCCTGTTGCAGAACCAGCCTCTGAAGTCCCTGCGGAAGCTCCTACACCTCTCCTCTCCTGCTACATCTAATCAGCCCCCTCCTCCAGATCGTTCGGCAGAACTGCGCTTCCAGCCTCTCCCTAACCCCCCTTCCAAAGGAAACCTGAACGAGGCCAGAGGGCTCCCGCCGGGCAGCGTCACACCCAATACCAAGAGCCGCAAGCCCCACAACTACCCTCTGCCAGGGCAGATGGAGTCTAGCTGGCACGTTTCCGCACTGACTCGGGCAGAGGGCGCACTGTACCCAGACCAAATGGCAAACAAAGGTGGGCAGAACGGTATCGGCTTTACCAGAGCCGCCCGCGCAAGAATGCCGAACCTCAATGATCTGAAAGAAACGGCTCTTTAGAGGAGGAAGGCCCACTAGCGGCCACTAGTGTACTCGGTTTCTCCTTTTCCTTCCTGGCTACCTATGGAATGCTATTGTTCATACAGTGGTACACAATGCCACTTCTGGCCAGAAGGTGGCAATAGTTATGTCTCAGATTTGTTTTTTAAAGCATCCACATTTGATAGAATTTGTATTCTTGTTCATTACATCTGGGTTCAGTTTTCTGTTGAATATATCTTATCGACGATGATACGAATCTATGTATTTGTATATGGAAACTTAGGGATTGGGGACAACGACAACAACAACAAAAAAAATCTGTGGAATTGTAAGAGCTTTAGTTTATACACAAGAGAATGTATAAATATTAAGTGTGTAATAATTCTATATTTCATGGAGATAATTTAATGAATTATTGGTGTGTTAATAGTTACCATGTACAGAGTGCATTTTATGGTTGTAACAAAAGTACTTATTGTTTCTGAATTATTTTCCTCTCTTTACAGAACATTGTTTTCTGATATGAATTCTCAGTGCAGACTAGGTCTATATTCCACACTGTCTCATACTGCAGGTTACTGAATCATCACTATTTAAAACCTATGACAGCATATCAGCAACTACTGATGATCCTAACTAGGTTCTATGTGTTACTTTTCATGCGAGACCATTAAATCCACGTCCCATGATGGCTATTTGTCTCACTTTACCCATAGCCTGTGTCTTAGTGTTACTTCACATCCCATGAGCTTGGAATTCAAAAGTTCACACATTGGGATCAGGTAGTGCGGGTTTTTAGCGGGAGTACATTAGAGCCCAGATCCCCGAAGAGCTGGATATCCTGTGAATAATAAATTTGAGCCAAGGCCCCCGGGGTCTCACCGCATCTCCCTCTGCGATCTAAACCCCCACCAGCTGGTGAATAAGTGTGACTTTGCCTGTGGCACAAGCGATGGTTTACAAGGTTGTGTGAGTTAAGTCTATATCTCCATCCCGACGTGACTCGGTTGCACGTGCGCATGATTCTTTTAACAAACTGAATAACTGGCGGGCTTATTTTAATCAGTTTAACGGCATGTTTTTGAAGAGATAAAAGCATTGCCTCGGGACCCGGTAAAAGGGATTCAAAGACGTAATGCAGTCACTGATCTGTCAGGTGGGAGATTTTTTGAATGCAGCACATTTTCGTTAAGGCTGTCAGCGTTTGCTTTAGACTTCGTTACAGTCTATTGTACTAATATAGATTGTAATGAGATGGGTATAAAATATGCAAAATAGCTATATTAAGGATTCCAGGCGTTTGAATACCAATGCAAACAGAGCAATATATCATGACTTTGAGGTCAATTAATCATCTTTCATAGAGTTGCTACGGAGTATTAACTCCCCCCTTACCCCCCAAAAAGATAGTGATGGAGCATTTTCATTTTAATAACTCTAGTGAAATGTGTCCTTTTTTTTTATTAGTATTTTTTATCAATGGTGCACTTTAAACAGACATTTCACAGGTGTTTGTGTTGATATGGTGTTTGTTAAAAAACAGAACTTTGTATCTATCTAATCTTCTACCTTACCTACTTACAGTATATGGGCTCTGACTCACAGGACTGGATTTGAAACGTTTTTGCTGAAGTTACACACAGTCTATACAGTATTTTAACATTTACATCAAATCATGTTTTTTGTTTATCCTCATTTCTATTGATTCTCTTGTCTCAGCACTATTTCAATGCAAAATGAAGTTCATTTTCAGTAATCTCTTGAACTATTTGTATTCCATACATCTTATTTCAAATATCTGTCATCTGTTAAACGTTTTCTTGGTTAAACAGCCATGCAATAACAAACTGTTGGGTTTTTTTTGTTTTTTTTTGTCTTGTAGGAAGAGTAGAGAGTTGACTGAAGCTTAAAAGTCTTTTTCTAGAACATCTTGTTTTTTTGTTGCATATTTTCAGGTTAATATTAGTGACATTAAACACAGTCTGCCTGTTTGAAAGGCAGAGTATTACTATGTGATTCCATCACTCCTGGACTAACACCTTGTCCATAAACGCTCCGACATCCTTTAATCTGCAAGTACGTTGGCACAGTCTGTCTCTGCAGTGCCAGGTAATCCTCCGATCAGCCAGCTGTTAGGACCGCCAAAGGATAAATAGATTGGCTATCGCCAGCTGTGCTGAGGTCATCTATGATTGGTAGTCTATGACCAGCCTTGTTAACCTGCTAAAAAACCTGCAGTATGTAGAATGTTTCTGATTCGGGTTTACTAAGCCCCATTTTTTTATTTTTAATGTTTAAGTTTTTTTTTCTACTGATGTGGGTTTATGCTAACAAAAGTTTGGGGAAGATTTTACCAATTTTCAATCACAAAGTACAAAGATAATTGCAAAAGCTAGTTTTGATCACTAAAATACAAACATTTCTGTCAGAATGAAGCCTGATAGTCGTGAATAGAGTGAATAGACAACACCGTTTTAAAGTTTGGGGTCAGTCTGTTTTTTGTTTTTTTTTATATTTTATTTGGCAAGGATGCAATAAAATGATCAGAAGTGAATATATTCGTTCTAAGTACGTATCCTGAAAAAAACACGTTTTCACATGGGTTAAAAAAAAAATTTTAAGCACCAATATATATATTGAAAATATTTTCTAATGGATAATGTGACAGTGAAAATTGAAGTAATGACTTTTGAATATTTTGCTTTATCATCACCTTAACAAATTGCATTTTAAAATGTATAGCAAACAGTTGAAACTATAATAATGTTTCACAATATTACTATTTTTACAGTTTTTTTTGAGACACTACTTTCAAAAACCTTACAAACTCCCAACTTGTGTCCCACTTCTGTTCACCGTATATATGGACTGAATGAGCTGCCTTAAATGCATGTTAAAGGAAATTTTGAAGGTGATTTAGAGTGGTTCACTGCCATATTGAAGTATACCTGCAGGTACTGACAACTCATCTGTCATGGTTTAATAGCCATAGACTGCTTGTCTTATATTGGCTCGTAGCATCTATCATCCAAAGAGGATGCCTGTTAGCTTTCAAGTGTCTGAGCTGTTGAATGCAGGGATATAAACATTCAGGTTCATCCCCAGAAGTGCACAGAATAGATTAAATATATTGGACACCTGCACTGATCCTCATATATGTTTATTTTCGGTCATGCGGCAATGACTAGAAGCAGTGTCCTCTTAGAATGTGATGTTGTAGCTTTTTTCTGTTTACCATTGCACAACTGTTTCTATATGCGTACGAATGTAAGTCTTTAGCTCAAATAAGGCCCAGTGGTCAGCTGCATCTTTCATGGTTCTCAAAAAACAGGTCTCTCTTTTCTACTTTAGACATTTCATAATGTTTATTCCAACTTTTAAGTATTGAAATTGCTGCCGCAAAGCAGTTGACGTGCCAACTAAAGCCATTGTGAAGTCATTCAAGGCCAAAGGTTTACAAACTATCAGGAACAAGAGTTCAGATGAGCATCTTTCCTATGAGTTCACAGACATATCTGCCGTTCTCTTTTTATTTTAGCGGACTGACTTTTGAGTCTGGCATAGAATGTACTTAGAAAGACGTGCTTTTTTTTTTGTTTCAATGTTAAGACTGTTCCTATTAGATGTAGAACTGTTTGAATCCTGTTTGCTGAATTGAGAGCATGATCCATCCCTAAATTGTGTCCTTACCCCTTCTGCTTGACAGAATCCAGCCGATCTGGATGTGACTTCCATTTAGACAACAGCTATCATTTTGATTACATCTTTAAGGTCCACACAGAATCTGCAAATCTTCACATCCCTTATCGCTCGTATGACCTTTTGTGACACATTTTGGCTTTTCAATGTTGTTTTGTATTACCATTAAGAGTCTAGTATTTTCACTATTTCCGCCTCATAACCAGATTAAAGTGCAGATTCCGTCTGGGCCTTCATCTATCCAATTAATTCTGTCTGTAAACTAAAAGTTATTTGTTTATAACAATGCACAACATCTATCTCAAACTTTATCAGCACCACTCACTCAGCACTTTGTCTATGTCTTTTGTGAAGACTATTTGTCTGTGTGTTTTCTTTAGGGTACCAGTGGGAAACAGCGCCCTAACGTTTAATTTAAGTCCAGGCATGTCTGACTCCAACAGCATTTATGATGTATATTCTGCTGTAATTAATAACAATTAAAACAATGTCTACCCAACTATGTTCCAGCATGCATCATTTCATTGCAAACACCTGCCAGCATATAAAAACCCATGTCCTGAAGATCATTAATAAAATAAAACAACGCAGACCTGTACAAAAAACAAAAGGATCATTTATCACGAGCCACATTAGCAGAAACTACAGAAGAAATAAAAAAAATGGACAAAGAAGCTTGTTTCTCCATCAAATGGCATACTGTATGTAGTGATTTGCATCAACAGATTGCTGGGGAAGTTGAATTGAGTTAATTGCATGCACTGAACCATTAACTGGGTCACAGAAGGTGACCATCCGGCTTTATAATCTGCAATCGTTTGGCAATTTCTCTCTTTTTTAACAGACAAGGGTCGGACTGGGATGTGAACAATTTCAAACTAGCTTTCAGCAGCAAAGGGAGGAGCTTTGAGATGAAGGGCATTAGATAAGGCCATTAGTGCTCTGTGGATTACAGTAATCTAGCCCCTTTAATATCAGCGCGGTGGTCCGCCACTCGAAAAATAAACCATCATGGAGTACAGACTGCAGAACATGTTACTGCTAGCCATCTTGCTGGTGTCTGAAGGTATGTGTAATTTTCACTAAAGTAGCAGAAACTTTACATTTTGGTACAATTTTAAAATGTAATCAGATTTATTTTTGATTGAAGACAAAGAAGGAATGTTACGTTTAAATAACGGTGATAATGAATGTTAAATGTTGATAAAGCACATTTCACCTGTTTTCCAATTTCATGCTCTTTTACTCTTTCACATTTTGTCCAGGTTTTATTAGGCTGCAAGCGCAAGAGGTAATTAAATGCGTTTGATTTTGATATCAGATACAAATAAAAGTCAAATATTGATGACACTGTTCATATGTGCTTAGGATGGTGAGGGCAACGACACATGGGCTGGGAAAACCTGCAAGTGTGACTGTGATGCCACTAACAAGTTGCTTTCTAAAGGTCCTTCATCAAGTAGGGAACAAGAGATGGACTGCATGCCAGGTAAGAAGGGGCTATAATATGGATTCAAAAAATCGCAGTGGCGTTTCTTTTCTAAAAGCACGAATCGTAACCTGAATGTGAGGGTTTGTAGGCTTTCTCATAGTTTTAGACGAACTCCACTCTGCCACTACTAAGTATTTTGGTTTAAAATGCGTCAGTCAAATATACAATGTATCCGTTTCCTTCTAGATAGTGCTGTTTTTGCTGGCTTTATTGTGAATTAAATATTACTCAAATGCTCGTTTTGTCAGGGGAGTGAAATTTGTTAATGGGGCTTTGCACTAACTTTGACTCTTTGGGAACTGAGATGGACGGTTTAGTTAGCGCTAGTTGGTGCCCTTTGGAAACAGAAGGCAGGACATGTGTGGATGAGCTGGCTCCCGGACAAGCCCTCTCCTGCAGAGGCGTAGAAAGTCATTAATCATTTGGTTGCAGCTTCACCTGGGTCATGGGCGCCATCACCGCATCCCATTGGCACACCACCACAGGGCAGACACGCTCTATTAACACAGAGCTCCTTGCTTTCTCAGTCCTCAGAGACCGATGTGTTAGAATCAAATGAAAGGGAGGAAAGTTGAGGGGTAAATATAAAGACGGAGCGAGAATCAGAGATGGACCGGATGCTGGTTGTTCATAATCCCATTATGTTGACAGTTCCCGAGATTACCAAGACTAGAATAGGACCTGCCAATCAAACCATTGACCATTCGACCAATAGTTAAGAACTAGCATTTTGGTAACTAAAGAGTTGACTTTTTTTTACCATGGAAGTCAATGAGAACCAAAATTGTTTGGTTACAAATTTTTTTTTAAAGACATGAAAGTTTGGAACAACATAACGATGAGCAAATGTTGACAGATTTGTAATTTTTAGGGAGGACTTTCCCATAATGTGTTGATTTTTAAAGAGAATTCATGATTTTGATTCAGATCTTTTTTTAATTTTTTTTTATTTGATCTCAACCGGAAGTTGGCTTGTCAAAAAGAACATCCTAAATCCTGGAGAAGAGGGACTGTTATGCAAAAACACTGATGTAGGCTGGAGCTTAAGTGTGGAACGTGACCATCTGTCAACCTAAAGTCCTAATGGATGTTGATCTTTCACTATGGGGAACTAAAGCTTTTGGGATTGTGAAGTCACGGGCAGAAGAGTGGAAGCACGGAATTACAGAGCCGCCAGATTAATGCTTTGTCCATTTCTCTTAAACACAAGACCACAAAGAAATCTCTCTGACTGCGTGACTAATGTTTCATTAAGCCCCCTGTCAGATATGTCAGAAATCCTGCAGGCTTTTGTTGAATAGGCTTGTTCATAGATTTGTTATTTAGAACTGCCGGTAGAAATGAGCAGAGATGCATATTTATAGTTTTACTTCAAATTAGCTAAGCTAAATATTAACCACATTCTTCATTTACTGTCCAGAATGTCCCTACCATAAGCCCCTGGGTTTTGAGGCAGGATCTGTGACTCCAGATCAGATCAGCTGCTCTAATGAAGACCAGTACACAGGCTGGTTCTCCTCATGGGTTCCAAGCAAAGCAAGGCTCAACAACCAAGGATTTGGGTGAGTTCTCTGAAATATTGCGTATTATGGAACAGAAGTCATGAATTTGCTGTTAAAAGGTCTAAGCGACCTGTTATTTTATTTTGCTTTGATAGATTATTCTCTCCTTTCCTAGGTGTGCCTGGCTGTCTAAGTTCCAGGATACCAACCAGTGGCTTCAGATTGACCTGAAGGAGGTCAAAGTGGTTTCTGGTATCCTGACCCAGGGCCGCTGTGACTCTGATGAGTGGATTACTAAGTACTCCGTGCAGTACCGCTCCAACGAGAAACTCAACTGGATCTACTACAAAGACCAAACTGGAAACAACAGGGTAAGACAACAGACAGCCTATCCTGGAATTATAAGGAGCGAAGAAGAAAATTGCTATTCTCTTTAAGGTATTGCATAAAAATTGGTTTCATTTGTTTTCAAGACTTATCGTACTGGTCTTTTCCTCAGATGTTCTATGGAAACTCTGACCGCTCTTCCACTGTCCAGAACCTGCTGCGTCCACCGATTGTAGCGCGTTACATCCGTATCCTCCCTCTCGGCTGGCACACTCGTATCGCCATCCGCCTGGAGCTGCTACTTTGCATGAACAAATGCACCTAATCGGGAACATGTCAGAAAAGCCATACCCGACTACTTCCTGTTCCACCTCTTTTCTTGTGTCACAATATGCCAAAGTGAAAATCACTGCCCAATCACTGCAAATTCTTTTATTTTCTGGTATTTTTCAAAAAAACTAAATGATCATTAGCATGTGTTACAATAATATTTATCCGTGTTCAATGTGAAAGACTATATAAAGACCTTTTTTCTTGTTATGTTGTACTCATTTTATGAAGTTTGTTGCTTTGGCAAACCTGACATGAAGGTTTTGCTTATCTGGAGAGAGGTGGGAGATGTGGGAGTATTGTATTATTGTGTGTTCAAATGCGGTTTGTGATGGTGATGTAGTGTTTTATTCCCACGGTTTTGACCAAATCCCTTTTTGTATTTACTATGAGCCTACATTGTTTAATCGTGTTTGTTCACTTACCCGAGAAACAACTTCTTTGAATAAAGGATATCTCTCTCTGTACTTCGTTTGTATAATCTATTGATTCATAATGGACATAAAAAAAATAAATAAATAAATAATACAATAATACAATAAATATGAATATATGAAAAGAAATTGTAGTGAGGGCAGCATGTGGTAAACGCCCTTAGTGTATGAATGCAGATGCATGGGATGGTCCAATATAAGAGGAAATAAAGTTAATTTGCCAATACAAAATTTTAATTTTATTTCAAATTAAATAAACTGATTTCTACACATTTCACAAAAATACGTCTGATATAGCTTTTAAAAATTTGCCATTTAATTCTACTTAAGAGGCGACTGAAAAAAGGATGCTTGAGTATATTAATTCCCCCAATGCCTAAATTAATTACTGTGCCCTCTTGAATTATCCGATTATTATATAAACATAATATTGTGTTTTATAAGTGTCCAGAAAACTGCAAGGCAACTTCCAGATAAACTGTTCAGACGAATTAAATCTGACAACAAAATGTCCTCTTGTTACAAGTTTTTGGGTCGAGTGCGTGCGCGTGCGCATGCGCTGCAAAGAGGCACGCACCTGCTTGTTAGTCATTAGGGGATTGATTAGACATCACTTAAATTGCAGTTTCGCTTTACCGCCCGTTGTTTACTCAGTCCTCCGATCATCATGAAAGCTCCTAGCCTTAAAAGCAAGCGGTGCGCGTCATCCAGAAGTTCCACATTCAGAACCAGAGGACACGCTGCGTTCATGTGCACAGTCCGACGACAGGTGTGTTTAATAAATCCAGAAATAACTAAAGAACAAAAGCTGACGCATGGTTTTCATGCACAGGTCAATCAGTCGGCAGCGAGACTCGTCCTTGAGTCCAGGGGCGTAAACCGATATTTGCTGCAGAGAGTGGGTTCAGAGGCCGCGCGTCTCTCGTGTTTCAGCCGCCACAGAGCCATCACGCGGAGGGAGATCCTGGAGGCCTGGGATCAGCTCAGACGCCGCAGAAATTCACCTGCGCTGGCAGGCGCTTGAGTCTTTCTGTTTTTAACAGACGCTTTTAATGTATCTATTTTAATTATGTAAATATTTAAGTGTTGAAATAATAAAAGCCTTTTGATAAAATGGTGAGTGTATTGGTCTATGCTTGTGACTTGTTGTAAAGGAGAATTTCATTGGTTGAATTGTTGAACTAGTCACGCCCACCTTCAGTGAATGAGCAGGGATACAAATGCAACTATGTAGCGTTCGTGAGCAAGACCGACTAACTCAATGAACTCATGAACACAGGCAAGCAAACATAATTTAATGTATAATAACATGAATGAACTTTCTCTTATGAACCTCATGATTGTGGGAGATTCTCGTTCTGTATGGAGGAAGTCTACATCTAAATACTCTTACAAACTACACAAGCATGTTTTTATTAATTGTAAATTGACACTTATATGGATTCTTGAATTAAACTCTTCAAACCGACCCAATGTCGCCACCTACTGAAGCGAGTCAGTGAATGAATCTTTTACTGAACCGATCCAAACGATTCGATTCACTGGGATGAATCAAAACCTCCTCTCTAGACTCACACGAGTCAGGGGGACGTGTTCACAAATCGTCAGACTGCCACGGCGTTTCGCCAGGCTAGCCTTGTCTGACACCTGTGGTGTTTAGCTGTCGCGTCTTGCCACGTTTGGAAATTAATGTTTTGATTTTTTTAATATTATTTTTTATCCGATTCTAGTTTCTCAACGTCCATGTCATAGCCTACTGAATGCTGGACACCGGAAAGGTAACTTATGCATCTCGTTTCCAATGCGATGTTTTGATTGTGTTTTTACGATTGTTTATTTCGTGTATTTGTTCAGCTTTTTTTGTTGTAAAGTAATGCAGTCTGCGTCAATAATCTGTTTAGTACCTCTTAAAGAGTTACATTACTTAAAAATAATAAGCATCTCCCCAGAAGTTGGGGTGACATATTTATTATAACACTTAGTATTATTATTGCTGTATTTGTAACGCTGTGAAGATGACAATCAGCAGCCTACATGTCTCTCCCTCTGTCCCCTCACAGAGACTGATCATTGTTAAAAGGGCCTTTTGAAAGGCTCTTTAGGACACAGATTAAAGTCCAGCATGATCTGCTGTAAGTATCTTTTGTTGCTTTATTCCACAGAGACACGCTACTGTGATGCTGCATTAATTCCAAGCAGTGCTGCTTTCTTCTAATGCCATTTCACTTCATTATGAATTTCAAAAAAGCCCTGAAATAGTAGATCTAATAGCCATGAGGATGCAGAACTATTACCCTGAATCTATGGTTGCAGTCTCTGCACTGATTAATTAAGCTGTCAGATTTTAAGTTAAATTCTCATATTTTTGTTTTACACAGACATTTCTGGATACTAAACAAAGAAGAGAACCTAAAGTATTTTGCGTATACATGACTAGTAGCAAGTCCCATCATGGGATGTGGCACATCCATTGCCGTTGAGAACCAAACACGACCCTCAGAAACTGGTAATATTGGTTCTTCATCCCTAATGCTCTAATGCAATTTGCAGTATTGCTGTGCTTGACCTCTTTTTTTCTCTCCCCTTTGCAACAACCCTGGTATCAAAAAGTTTGCGTTAGTTATTTGTTGGAAAAATATGGCAATGCTCGCGTAGCATTTAGTCCCCAGCCCTGTCTTTTTCCCCCACCCCCAAGATATTAATTAAATTATTTAATTTAATTGAATCACCTCTCACACAGATGGCTCCATCAAGCAGCCCAGCCCAGCTCTGAGTAAGGCACTTTCTTCAGCATCTGTCATCACTGTCTGTGTCTCATTCGTGGCTATAGAGAAGTACTAGTTGGCATGAAAGCACCAATGCAGATTTGTTGACATACTTTTGAAACTACCGTATTTTTGGAGGTAAACCTATGAATGTGATTTTTTGAGTAAATTAAATGGATTAGCAATTGCCCCATCCTTCTCTTGAGCAAAGCCTTGTCTCTAATGTCTGTGTTGTGTTCTTTCTCCTTAACTGCTCCTAGCACTTCTTTAATTAGCACCTGTGATATTGACCTCCTGAGACAAGGTGTATTTTTAGCACAGTCTTTGCAGTCAAGTGTTCTGGAAAAGATGCAAGTGTTCCTGTACCAAGAGCTGCATGTGCATTAAAGCAAATTATTAACATGGTAACGTGAATCTGATGAGACAAATGAGAATCAGTTATAGCAACAGAACGTCTTTGAAAGGTTGTTGTGGTACAAATGTACACTGTTTTCCATCGTTCATGTTTAATTTTTTTATATATGCACATGTGTTTCCCAGAAATTCTACATTTGCCATTTTAGCATTGCCTTTTGACTCATTTGACAACAATTTGTTGAACAAGCGCAGTTTAACCATGAGTAGCAACCTCCTTTATACCAAAAGCGCTCATTGCCTGCATTGCATTGATAATCCTCATCGGTCACAGAAATATTGCTTTAAGGATTCTGTTTACACCAGCCACTTGCATTCTTTGTGTGTCCTTAACATATTCAGCCATGAAAGCTGCCATACTGATCCAGCGTTGGTACAGACGCTATGTTGCTCGTCTGGAGATGAGAAGACGCTATACGTGGAACATCTTTCAGTCCATTGAGTATGCAGGGGAACAGGACCAGCTACAGGTATAAAAGACACTTGCTTATTATGGCCAGTCCATAAATAGAAAAGTGTAAGATATCTTATCTTACACTTAATAAACTTGTAAGTCAGATTTTTAACATTCATTTCAATGTATACATCTTACATACAGCTCTCCAGTTTCTTCAGTTTCATGTTGGACAACTACACACAGATGAATGGCAATGGACCAGGTAATAATTGTTAAAAGATACAAAACCTGTGTAATTGAATCACACAAATAATTTAAACTGATTAAACGCCCTATTGGTTTGGTAAAGCCGTGGTGGTTTGTCAGGTTCTGTTGTAGTTTAAAACAGCAAAATTTCTTCAGTGATTGTTTTTTCATTATCATCTGAATTTGGCTGTCCCTAAGCACACCTTTGGAAAGCCCCTAGCTCATGTGATTTTTGCATCAAACGATCTCCCTCCAGAGTGTTGCACACCTATCCTTTGAGAGATTCCAAAAAAAAATTAAAAATGCTATATGGAGACACAGTTGCTTAGCAACCTTGGGAGATCCCATTTTGAGTGGTGGTAATGTGCAGAGAGCCAGAAATGCAGGAACCAGCCTCCACAGGCAGCTGTCCAAAGTGCAGAATTACAGCAGACAATTAGTCCCATCTTTAGTCAAGCAGAACAGAGGAAACTCAGATGAGATCACCAAGAACACAGCAGAAGAATCTAGAGAGAGATCATGCATCGAATGTTTCAGTCGTGAAAACAACATATTAATTTTAACTCATAGCGAATGTTCCTTTTACTATTTTGTATTCTTCACATGGGGTTCTTTGCTCCAGCCTGCGATGACACTAAATTGGCTTTCCTCTGGGAAAACTGTGTTTAAGCAGTTCCTATTGAGTGGGCCGTAAGTGCACATGACTGGTCTTGTCAGGTAATCATGGTCTAGGGATTGGATGGTTTTCAGCTTCTTGTTTCTGTGGCTTTAGAATCTTTTCCTGATGACAGTTAGGAAGTATGTAATTATATTATGATATGTGTATCTTCATATTTATTATTGAAAGGTCTGCAGTCACAACTAGTGCAGACTAATTGTGTGCCATGGGTTCTGAGCACTACAGGCCCATTCACCCCAAGCAGGATAACAATAAAGATAACTACTGTATAATGTCATAATGATATGTAGTGTCCACACCGGCAAACTATATCTTCTGTTTATTCTCAACACACACGCATCTGTGGCTTGTAAGAACAGAATGGATTCTGATTGGCTGTCAATCGTTCATCAGCTGGGAAAAAATCTTTCTGAAAATGATTCCAACCTATAATTTCTTTGTGCCTTTATCGTTATATTTGTAGTGTGGACTCTGCTATTCATTAATATTACAAATGAGTTTTAGAGATATGTCTTATAATTTATCGGTATCGTCCTTGGTGTGAACGGGCCTTAGGGCTTAGATGTTCACTGTTAAAAAATATATATATATTTTTACGGGAATATACCAGCAGCTGGGGTTGCCGAAATTTTACCGTTCTATAATGATAAAACCTTAATTTCTTTTACGGCAAAAAATTGAAAAATATAATATAAAAATGTTTGGTTTTATTTAAAATGTACAGTTAAATACCGCATTTTCTAATAAGAGACTGTAATATCTGAAATAATGTTAATATACGAACTTTTAAAATAGTGAAATTCATTTTGAACCTTTGAAATACACTGATAACTATCAAATGCAAGTGGTTATGAGAAAGTCACATGATGAACCAAAGCTCATCACAAGTAGTTTTAAAATAGTAAAATATTTAGAAGGTGCTCAGTTTCATTCACACAAACACTAAACACCATCATGGTAATAATTATTAAACTAAAATGGGCAATAAACATTCATTTAACAACATTAAATGTAACATACAACCCTAATAAACGTAACTGATTCAAAAAAACTAAGAAGAACGTCTAGGTTACTAAACGTAACCCACGTTCCCTAAAGGAGGGAACGGAGACGTTACATATGGGAACTCGCCAGAGAGACCTATTTGTCTTTGAGCTTTTACTAAAGGCCAATGAATATTGGCGTG
>JAUCMU010000013.1:18488793-18516709 GCA_032275025.1 Enteromius treurensis
GCCCTCTAATTTACAAGTGGAGTAAAAAATTTTCCGCAGTACATAACCCTATAATTGTGACTTCCCTTTGAGCCATGAGTCCTTTTTGTTGTAGATATTTCTCTGATATTAACTGCTCTGTTTTCATCTTGTACCATAGAAGTGTTCCGTCTTTTATTATCATGTGTATGTGTTTCAAGGGGTAGAAATAAATAGATGAATTTCAAAGAGGGGAATGTTTTCCATTAGTAATTAAATGTCATAAATATAATCACATTTATTATTATTCTAGTGTAGTATACAGTGTTTAGGTTGTCAGACAAAATCAGTGTTATCCGTTACAAATAAAATATGAATAGTATAAAAATAACAATACTAAAATGACGGTGGTGGTTGAGGAGATCCCCTTCACAACGTAAAGTGCTTTGAGTGTCATATTATTTTTATTTATGCAGTTATTTTACGCAGTGGTTTTAGTCTTTTGAGCTGACTTTGCTGTTGCTCCCTTCAAAAAGGAAACACTGTCTGTTTCTGTTTTCATCCTGTTTTGAAGATGAGTGTTCAGGATGTTTTGAAACCCCTGTTATTCTGTCTTTGTCTCCTCCCCTTTTCTCTCCCTTCCCCTTTTCTCTCTTGTCTAGTCTTTTTACCCAATCCCTTACCCAAGACTCCTCTCTCTAGTGTTCAGATTGCCTGAGCGATCTTCATCTATACTCTGACACTCTTAGGATTTCGACAGGCTCTCTTTTTTCTTTTAGCGGTGGAATTTGCTCAATCATGCTAGGTTGGAGAGGTGCGCTGCTGTGTGTATTTTTATGTCAGCTCTGGATGCAAACTCCAGGTATGATAATTAACACTGTCACGTTCACCTATAGGTAAAAGCACTTTTTTCAGACTTTCAATCTGCCCTCGATGAACAATTTTAGACATTGTGATTTAGTTTGATCTGTGTGCAAGCCCAATTATGACTTCTGATGGTTTTCACTTAGGCATTGCTGATAAAGGCTGCAGCGGCTTTGGACACTTAGAAAATGGCCGTACGTTTTTTCGTTATGGAGGATTGTATGTTACCTTCACCTGTAATCCAGGATTCCGGATCCACGGTTACCGCACTAGCAGCTGTGTATCTGGACAGTGGGCCAGAGACCCACCGCTGTGTGTGGGTTAGTAAAGATTAATAAATATACACACATTTTTTCCGTATTGTGAAATTTGGCCAACAAAAAACGATTTTTTCCAATGAAAAGCTTGTTTAAAATAAACTGCAGATGTTTTATAGGTTCTCTAATGTAATGCTGATACTTAGAGTCATACCATAAGTTGTTATGTACCCCAGGATCAGGATGCCCCAGCCTTGGTGATCTCCTGCATGGCAGTACGGTGGTTTCTAAAGACAGATCTCTAGCTGCCTTCAGCTGTGATCCTGGATTCAGTTTGTTTGGATCTGCACTTCTCTTCTGCAAGGGGAAAAGCTGGAACGGTACTAAGCCTGTATGCAAAGGTATGCCATCTGAATCAAGTGTAAATGCCAAAACCGTTTGATCCAATAACATTTACCACATAACTACTACAATGACTTCCTGTACAGTTTACCATCTGTTTGCTTTGGCTCCTTCGTTTTCCTCTTTACCATTTGTTTCTTGGTTCTTACAGTGGCTGATATCATGAGTGTTCTTCATCTGAATCAAGACTCCTTCCACAATGTTCCTACAAGCCTAAAAGTTCGCTTACATAGCCATTTAAACACCGCTCACAAGGATGCTTTTATAAAAACTGTGTTGCTTGAGGTCCCTCACGTCAGACCTGACTTTACAGACCTCAAGCAAAAAAATATTAGGAAACCAGTCGAGAAAAAGCCCTCAAATATTTTATTGTTTGACAAAACACGAGACAGTGGAAAGGCTGGGCTAATTGATAACCTTGAAAACTTAAAGGATCCAGTCAGAAACTTAAATCCTTCGAAATCTGAAACTGGGGCATCTGCGAATGTCAATGCGATCTCATTACCCCGGTCTTTTCTTGAATCTTCATTTTTGAGCACCACACCAACCAGCTTCTTCACTCCAGCAATGGACACTCAACAAGTCAAGATCATGGAGCAAACATTTACCCAAGCACCGTACAGAAGAGACAAAAAAGGTTACCAGCCCACACTTGGTGCATACAAACTATTTCAAAGAGCCTCAGTCATTTCAGCTGCTAAGATTTTACCAGAATACAGTAAAAATAATTCAAACTGGATATCAACTACACCTGCACCAAACATCAACACATTAGCCTCAGATGACCATCTGCAGTCTGAGACTTTCATCAATGTTGACACCACTAGGAGTTTTGAACCTTCAACTACAAGCTATCCTGGTTTTATGGTGTCTAAACATGAGTCTGTGTCCTTTGCAATTAATCCGTGGTCTACTTCTCCATCTACCTCCAGAGGACTCTTTGAACAAAGACCAGACCTTACTGAGACATCATCACCACCACCAACAGATGCCACTGGATACATAACATCTAGCAAGGAGGTCTTGACGATGACCACCCAGCTAGTGTCCAGTGACCTGCATCTGAAGGCTCTAACAGACGTTCAAAACTCAACAGACATTACTGAAGATCAAGTAAATGAAAAAAGCAATCAGAGTGTCCCAAAACAAACATTTGATACGTCAACGTTAAAAGATCTTCCAAGAATTTCAAGGATACGCCGTCCAGTGTGTCCCTACCCTCCGTTTCCTTCTCACGGAACGTTCTACTTCCGGTCGATAAAGAATCCTGACCCGCTTCAGTATAAGCATTATATTCAGTATGCATGTTACCCTGGATACACATTGACCAATGGTGATGTCTACAGCTATTGTCAACACAATGGACAATGGAGTGGTCAAACACCTCTCTGCTTAGGTGAGATATATGGTGCATATCGGATCTAAATATGTAGAGAGGTAATTTTTTAAAGTGAACTGTGCAATCGCAAGATTTTTGTTTGAAACTGCAGCATGTTATATAATGCACACATCAACATTTTTATAATTACATTCATTAATTTATCTATGAAAGCAAACATGCTTTGGTAAATCATTCTTATTATTAAAATTAAAACTATTAAATAATAATATATTTATTTAAAAAAAATACTTAAATTATAACTGTAAGATAATTTGGGCAAATCTAAGTAAATATGACTTTAGCTTATAAATGTGGCTTTTTGTCATCATTTTGACTTTGCATGTCTTGACTTAGCTCCTAATTATTTACTTCTATGTGATAATTATGATTTTATAAAAGCATGATTTTTCTTATGTGGCAGAAATGGGCTTTTAGGTAATTATCAGATACTTGAGGAAATTTGGAATATGTCATAATCAGTTTGTCCTAAGGACACAGAAGAGAGAATCCTTTAATTAACACGTTTGAATCAAGTGCTCATAGACTAAAGTTGCTGGGAATATTAGTTTTTCTTAATCTTGTTTAGGTGTTTTTATTGTGTCCTCATTTTAGTATACTGACTCTTTTCAGTCACAAACCTTTCAACTTGACATCTGTTTAATATCCTGCTCATCACTTCTCTAAGCAGGTGACGGGCAGAACTGTTCACAGAGGGTCTCAGGATGGTTTTAAAGGTCATCAGACACATCTGGGAATATGTGTTTATACAGATGGATATTGCCGGGTGTTCTGCTAAACACATTATCTTATTTCAAAAATGCACTTCAAATGTTTTATTGAATCAAGTTCATTTTACCGTTGTGCTTTAGTGGGCTTTTTTTGTCATGCAAAAAGTACATAAAAAATAATTTAATTGTCAAAAGTGTTTCCTGTCTACACAAGGTAAATTCATTAACCCAGGGAATCTGTAAGTCACTGCGGATGTGGGATTCAACTCTCAGCAGGGAGCAAATCCTGTCCTGTTCTCTAAACCTAAACCGTACCACGCAAATTAAATTATATTATCTGGAAGGGACCACTTAGTCTGTCACATTCTGTTTCACAAGCGATTAAAAAAACATTCTTTCGTTGTTGTCATCACTAGTTGGATTTAAAATGTTCCTCATAATGTTTCTTTCAATTGCAGAGTTGACTCCTTGCTCCATAAACAATGGAGGATGCTCGCAGATCTGTCATGTCAATAAACAGAATCGTGCCCAGTGTCTTTGTAAACCAGGATTTCTTCTTCTAGAGGATCAGCGCACCTGTCGAGGTTAGAAACGAACCACATGCACACTAAATCTTGTTATACTGTAAATGGGATCATAACCACAGTGATATGACCCCAAAATAGCATTCTTTAGACATACAGACTCCAGTGATTATAGGTTTTCCACTTAAGGAATGGCGGCTTTCTCTTTTTCCATCATGATGTGTTCCTGACACTTGGTTAACAGCTTGTTTATGTCAAAGATTTGGGGTTTCGGTTGCAAACCAGCTGTGGTGTGTCGATGCAGCCTTGAATGTCTGCAAGACTTAACATTACCTTCTGGTGTCACTCTTGGACTATATTGTCATGTAAGGAAGAAAAACAGTATACACCCTTAAAATTGAGGTTTCCAAGGGTTGCTCAACTTTTCCTCCAACCTTTCCAGGTTTCTCCAATCGTTCTGAGCAGAACCTTTTTTTTTTTTTAGTGTGAAGAACATTTTGATTATCTGAAGAATCTTTTTTCCACTATAAAAAGTGATCTCCTAAGCGGACAATACTACAGTAAATACATGTGTAATCGAGGTAATTGTGATCCAATAGCTGTACTTTATTTATAGATTTGGATGAATGTGTGGAGCAGTTGCACCTGTGCCAGCAGGTCTGTCAAAATACATTGGGCTCGTACAGGTGCAGTTGCAGTCCAGGGTTTCAGCTCTCTTCAGACGGGACATCCTGCTCTGGTAAGTGAATCAGTTTTTGTTGTGTGCTGATGCACTGCCAATGACAAAAACAAATCACTCTTAAAGAGATAGTTCTCTCAAAAAGTTGGTCATTATTTATTTTCCCCTTATGTCGTTCCAAACCACGGAGCCCTGCACATGACATGCAAGAAAAAACAATAGTCCCTGGATTTGCTAGATCGTACATGATTTACTAATTCGTTCCCTTATTTTAAGTAAGTTGTACGTTCAGTATAATGATTTGTGCTCATTCTAGGTAAATTACGCACAAAATAATAGTGCGTAGTTGTAGACTACTTCCTGTCTGCGTATGCATTTTCATAAACATGTTGCTGCTATGTTATGTCATGTTATGGACAGAGATACTCTAATTGTTTTTTTGTTTGTTTGTTTATGTTGTTGAAAACTTGCATCCAAAGTTTTATTACATCTCGCGACTATGTAATTTATGAATTAATGTCTGTGTGCATGTGTGTAAAACAGGCCATTTATATATAATTGTGTGTACAGTATATATGCATATGCATTGTTGTGATTGATTCTAGCGGAAATAATAACTTAGCTGTAAAAAAAATAGTTGCCTGCTGAAACTGAGTAGATCTGTAGAATAAAGCAGGTACTGTATCTCATACAGGGTCAAAAAGGATTTTTTTTACATCCGCTAACTCTAATCCGGATACAGACTGAACCCTATTGGACACCAGTGTGAAGGTCAGCACACAGAAATGCATAGGCACATACCAAAATTCTATGTAGAGATTATTTAAAGGATGAATTCTTGCTCATAAGAGTTCTTTCTCTTGTTTTTGTCAGACGTTAATGAGTGTGAACTGAAGAACGCCCAACTGTTCTCACCTCTGCATCAACCACAGAGGCGGCTACAAATGTGCCTGTCCAGAAGCACACCAAAAATCCCCAAACAATAAAAATAACTGTCAGCCAGTAGTCAAACACACTAGTTCCTTACATTGACTGATTAATCTTTTTTGTATGTTAATTTAACTATCTTTTATATTTAATACAAAATATTTTGTATGTATGCACCCACAGTTATGTATGTACTGTATAAGCTCTGATGATGATGATGATGATGAGGTATTTAATTATAAAGTTCAGCTTTGTTATTGGCTCTTGACTCGCTTTACCTTGTCCATTCTTTTTGATTCAATGGCACCGTCTTGTGGTCACACTGAACACTTCCTGAAAATGTGTGTTGCTATATTTTGGTTAATGGGGACACAAATATGTTTAATGATATGGGAATGACAGAGGTACTAACATTTGAAGGTGGTTTATGTGGACACTGCCAATGTCCCCAAAATTCAAAAAGCTTAAATTACATGCTAAACTGTGTGTGTGTGTGTGTGTGTGTTTTTTTTTATCTTAAAATGCACAAAGGGGTGGGGTAGGGTTGGTGTAGGACAGTAGCACATACAGTTTGTACAGTATAAAAACATGTCTATGGAGAGTTCCCGTAAACCACAAATACCACCGTGTCTTTCCCCACAAGGATGGCAAACCTGACAGTTTTGACTCTGTGGGGACTGGCCTGCAGTCCTCCAGTTATTTTAATTGTAACTATTATTACAAATAGTAAATGGGGTTTAGCTGAAAGTGTAAGAATTCAGATTTTCTTTAAGGGGTAGGTTTAGGTGTAGTGTTGAGTTGAGTTGAGGCATAGAAAATGTTGTTTAGTCAGTGTAAAAGTAATAGAAGGTTATGGAAAGTCCCTGCAATTCACAGAAACAAATATTTTTTTTTACAGAAACAAACACACACGCTTTATCTCTCTGAATTGTGGGGACTTTCCATTGACTAAATGTGTGTAAACAAAAGCTTGTATTTTGGATGAAATTAATCATGTTAAATTGTTTGACGTGATTAATTTCTGTCAGTGACAACAGGATAATTTTGCTGTTATTTAGTTAGCATTTTTGCACAAATGTTGATGACAGTGTCATTGTGTCACTTTCACGACAAAATATTAGCCAGTCGCTACAGCTATATTCACGCATTCTGTGTTTATGGGCAAACTTTCTGCAAAAGGTTTTGAGCCTGTTTGAGATCTTGAGCGCTGGAGCCGTCTGGTTGTTGCAGTATGATTTGATGCTAACATGATGCTGATGCAAGTGATAAACTGAAATTAGGATCTCATTGACAAAGGTGAACATCTCATTTATACTCATACAAGACACTGCATGTACTGTAGGAACAGCTATACCAAGAATACAACCAAACAGATCTGTATATACTCCATACTGACCATATTGATTTGGTCAATATAAATAAATTTGTTACATTTTAGAATTTGTAAGAATTCAGTGTGGGGTTAACGTTTTAAAACCAGTTGATTTTAGTGTAGGTAAACATTGGCAGAAATGGTAACAAAGGTCCTGGGATCTCAGCCGATACAAAGAAGGCAATAGTTAAGCTGGACTTTGAACCAAGGGAGGTCTTTGTGAGACGTGTGTTGTTTGACAGACTCTCTTTAGTCGAAGTGATTAGTTTTGACTTCTGATTGTAACTCACTTTCAAGAATGGCCCCTAAACTAACATATTTAATTTAATCACGCAGTTGGCTAATCTTGCAAGGAATTCACACAGAAAAACAAGCCTTGATTCAATTTGTTCCATATGGGGTATGGGAGAGAATCAAAGAGACTCAAGACGTTGATGAATCAGTACCTGAATGCATCTCTCCTCGAGCACACACTGTAAACATCAAGACCCAAAGATGAAATTGGTTGCATTTTTGCCGTTCTTCATACTTGCCTTTGCAGCTGTGGGACTGACGATTCAGCCTAGAGAACCTGACTGGACTGGTTCGCTTTTGGTGGTGCCGATGGATGGGAGTCACTGGACTGGTGTGAAAGCAGTAGCGGAGGAGATGGGCCGCAGGGGACACAAAGTTACGGTGGTCATTCCCGAGGTCAGTGTACTGCTAGGACCTGGCAAACACTACGCTACTAGAACATTTCCGGTTCCGTACGGAAAGCAACAACTGGATGAACTCCAAGCTCGGAACGCTGAGGTAATGGAGAGTAAGCGGCTGCCTTTGTTGGAGAAGATCAGCACCAGAATTAGTAACATGAGGAAATTTGTAGACCTCCAAAGAGCCACAGCTGAGAGTCTTCTATTGAACCAAGAGCTGGTGGACGTCTTGAGGAAGCAGAACTTTGATGCCGTACTCACCAGCCCGGCTGTACCAACTGGTGCCATCCTGGCTTATAACCTCTCCTTACCTGCTGTGTATATGTTACGAGGTTTACCCTGCGGACTAGACTCGACGGCCACGGCCTGTCCGAACCCTCCCTCTTACACCCCACGGTTCTTTACAAAAAACTCAGACCGAATGTCATTTCGTCAACGTGTTCTGAACTTTCTAGTCAGCATCGTAGAGCCATTACTTTGCAGACTGATATATTGGTCAACTGAGGATGTAGCCTCCCGTTTCCTGCAGAGAGATGTAAGTGTGGCAGAGATCCTGAGCAGTGGAGCCCTGTGGCTGCTGCGGTATGATTTTAGCCTGGAGTTTCCTAAACCCTTGATGCCCAACATGGTTTTAATCGGGGGGATTAACTGTGCCATAAAAAACCCTCTTACTAAGGTGAGTGCAAAATGTTTGAATAGATGCTTAAACGTGAGATGTTTGCTTCATCTGTGTGTTTGCTGGTCTAGAAGTGGGTTTAAAGCTTAAGCTGATCTGCTGCTTAGGACCAGCTTATAACTAGCTTGGTGCCACCCTAAACCAACTTATGACCAACTATGGACCAGCTAAAACTAGCTACCATGCCTCAAAACATACATAACCAGCCCCAGCTTTAGATTGCTTATGCTCTTATAAAAGAGGAGTTATATCTGCATCATGACATGTGGAGGTGTTGTTGTATCTCTGAAGTTCAAATCCCAAATGACATTGATCAGCACTACTAATAAACCATAGTTCAGTTTAAGCTGGCCATGTTGTAATCATTAGCCAGGTAGTATTACTATTCTGATGTGTAAAACATAATACAAAAAGCATTTAGAAAGAAGTCCCTCCCACATTTTGCATCCAGCCACTAAAAATCTGGAAAGCAATCTACAAGCTATCTGTGTCGAAAGCAACTAGCTGATATGTTTATAATGTAGATAGGGAGGCAAACAGAAGCACAGAGGTACTATGATTTGTTCATCAATGTCAGTCTTTTTGAAGTCTTTGGCTACAAACATGCACTGCAAAGTAATTTTATGTCTAGTGATCAGTATAGTGAGTTCTGCAGCTGTGGAGCAGGGTAGGAGCAGTTGGACTGGGAAGCTGTTAGTGGTGCCCATGGATGGAAGTCACTGGACGGGGGTGAAGGCTGTGGCAGAAGAGATGGGACGTAGAGGACACACCGTGATTGTGGTGATCCCAGAGATCAGCCTGCGCTTGGGTCCAGGCAAACATTACATCACAAAGACATTTCCGGTCACATATGGGAAGGCTTTAATTGACCAAGTGATGGTAGAACATGTGCGTGAAATAACAGAGCCTGACCTGTCCCTACTGAAGAGTGTTTCTTTAAAGGTGGACGTAATGAAAAATGCTTTTAACATTTTGACCTCTACAACTGAAAGTCTATTTAGGAGCCGGGAACTAATAGAGTTTCTGAGAGAACAAAACTTTGATGCTGTTTTAACTGATCCTGCCCTACCAATGGGGGCCATACTGGCGTATAATCTTTCTGTACCTGCAGTGTACATGTTGAGGGGATTACTGTGTGAAGCTGCGGCCACAGGCAGTCCTGACCCTCCTTCATATATCCCACGCTTCTTTACACAATTCCCAGACCGCATGACGTTTAATCAGCGTGCACTAAACGTTTTTGTGAGCATGCTGGAACCACTGATATGTAAGCTTATATACTGGCCTTTTGAGGAATTGGCATCTAACTTCCTTCAGAGAGATGTGAGCCTGACTGAGATCCTGAGCACTGGAGCTGTCTGGTTGATGCGGTATGATTTCAATCTGGAGTTCCCCAAACCCCTGATGCCCAACATGCAGCTCATAGGAGGAATTAATTGTGGAATTAGGAACCCACTGAAAAAGGTTAGCATCATATTTAAACTCGCTACATGATACTCAAGGCTAAAAAATATTAATTATACTAGATATCCACAGTAAATTTGTATATGCTACATGACTTAAAATAGATTGTTGGGGTGATGAAAGGTCAACTTTTCAGGCCGTGATAAATGTTTTAGACTGCAAACTGGTAACACTCAGGACTCATACTGTGCAATTAAACTAAAGCTAGAATTAGTTTAAATGTTGACAAAACCTCAATGAGTGGAAGCAATAGTGGCATGTTTAAGAAGGTGTATGCATTGTAAACAACCTCAAAAAAAAACGGTGATGCAACCAGTGTTTATCATGGCAAAGCCAAGATATCAATTCTGTGAGCCACTTTTAAGATTTTAAGAAATCTAGCATTTATACTGATCATGGCTTGTCTTGAAGACAATTGAAAGCCAAACTGCAGTTCTAGACACAGCATGCTGACAGTCAGTCGGATTTTATCATTTAATGTTGGTAGTGATACCTTTAGGGTCAATATGAGATTAATTAATACACAAAACGTCTATATGTAATATGTGGTTTAGTTGCATTTTTTGACATTATTCAAATATCCAGTTAAGTTTTTCTGTGCTGACAAAATTATTTTCCACTTATGACTGTGCACTTTTTATTATTTTTTTTTGTAAAGAGACACTAGAGATTGTTGTTGTAATTACTTGTTTTTTGTTTTTTTTTAATAAAGGTCCATCCCACATCATATATCTAGTCACTAGCAAGCCATAAATGGATCCACTTGCTACATGTCTGGTGGGAATTGCGAAAGATTTCAGTTGATATATTTGCATATGAGAGACACAGAGGTAAAGGTTCGTAATGTCAGGAGTAGACTTTTGGCTAGAAAGATGCACTTCAGAGTAGCGTTATGTTTAATGATCAGTATAGTGAGTTCTGCAGCTGTGGAGCAGGGTAGAAGCAGTTGGACTGGGAAGCTGTTAGTGGTGCCCATGGATGGAAGTCACTGGACTGGGGTGAAGGCTGTGGCAGAAGAGATGGGACGTAGAGGACACACCGTGATCGTGGTGATTCCAGAGATCAGCATGCGCTTGGGTCCAGGCAAACATTACATCACAAAGACATTTCCTGTTAATTACAAGCTGGATTTGTTCAACAAGGTATTGACTGAGCATGTTCATGAATTGACAGTCTCAGGTCGGTCTCTTTTGAAGAGTGTGACTTCAACAATGGCCAGTTTGAAAAAGATGTTTAACCTGATGGCCTCTACAAGCGAAAGCCTACTCAAGAACCAGGAGCTTATAGAGTTTCTGAGAGAGCAAAATTTTGATGCTGTTTTAACTGATCCTGCTCTACCAATGGGAGCCATACTGGCGTATAATCTTTCTGTACCTACGGTCTATATGTTAAGGGGAATGCCGTGTGGCCTCGATGCTGCAGCCACAGCCTGTCCAGACCCTCCTTCATATATCCCACGCTTCTATACACGAAACTCAGACCGCATGTCTTTTGGTGAGCGTGTGGTGAACATGCTTGTGAGCATGCTGGAGCCCCTGATATGCAAGGTAATGTACTGGTTCTTGGAGGAAGTGACATTCAACTTCCTTCAGAGAGATGTGAGCCTGACTGAGATCCTGAGCACTGGAGCTGTCTGGTTGATGCGGTATGATTTCAGTCTGGAGTTCCCCAAACCCCTAATGCCCAACATGCAGCTCATAGGAGGAATTAACTGTGAAATTAGGAACCCACTGAAAAAGGTGAGACTAATGAAATCAAGTCATGTAATGAATCAATTTAGCGTGTTAGATTTTAGAATGTTCACATTGGTATGTAAAAAACTATATAAAACTAATGCATATCAAAATACATTTTGCTGATAAATCCAGGCTGGAAAGGTTAACGAAAAAAATCCCAGGATTGCAGACAGTTAAAAGAAGGCCAAATACAAGTGGGATTTTGGACCACCTTAGTAATTCATTATCAGGATCTTTAAAGTACTTCTTTTTCCCTTTTCTAATTGTTATTCATATTTAAGAATAGGCACAAAAATGTGTTTTTGCAGAGAATGACTACAATATGTAGGTTTTTTTCCCTATTTTTAATTTTGTTATTCACGCAGACAAATCAAGGTCTAAATATTAACTTTAAACTATGTTGATTTTAAACTTACCATAGCTGAACACACAACAGTGTTTGAGCAGATATAGCAACCAAGATAGCAAAGTAGGCCATGACTATTGTAAACAATATTTCAGTGAGCAAGCATATTTTAATATAGGCTATGGGTTAAATCAAGATTGCCCTTCACCCACAATAACTGATAAGTAAAGTTAGTGATTTGCAGCATTATATTTATTCTCTGGCTTTCCAGGAGGCAAATTCATATAAGTATATACATACAGTAGCTGACCAGATCTGCAAGATTATTATGTGCAAAATAAAAAAAGGCTTTTCTTTGTTTGTTAATTATTCTTTGTTGTACAACACAGCACACCAAGTGTTATTCTGGTGGTCATCATTTTTCCTCACGTATAGTTTCTTTATTTGAGAATGTTTTTCATAAAATTACAACAGGTGTCAGTCTTATTTGCAATACCAGTCCTAAAGAGTTAACCAGAAGTTAATTTAGTAGTCCCACAGAATAGCCTGGTGGGGGATGATTACAATGGAGACATACCTATTGTAAGAGTGATATTGGGTCAGTGGTTCCTGCTGGATAATTGTCGAGGTTTGGCACTGCTTTATATGCTTAAAAACATACACGTTTGTCAGAATAATCCGATTGATTAAGTACATGGACAAGGTAAAAAAAGACCATTTTATTCATGCAACGTTTTATAGAAAGCAAGTACCAACAACTGAAACTGCAACTGATTAATTTAGAAAAAATGTTGGATCCCCCATCTCAGGAATCCCTTAATGCAATAATAATAATAATAATAATTAGCAGGGGAAGTGTGTGAGGATTTATTTATTTAAGAACTGTGTTGTTACAGCTGTTTGATTAACAGTAAATTAAAGACTTTGAGAGTTCTAAATCATCGTAAATCTCACTCCTGTAGTTTTTCTCATAATAAAATTTACAGTTGATTTCCCTTTTTACTGGCAAAATATGCTATGTGGGTATCAATGTTGTGGGTTGTAATTTGGAAAGCATGTGGGGGACTATTGTTGGTTGGGTTATCTCCTGAACTGTGGAGATGGGAAGGAAAGGAGTGGCGAGCTTCTCACGCAAGCTGGGTTTGAGGAGAGGGGGGAGGTGAGTCTTTGAGTGCTCGTTCTTGAACAAGAAACCATGTCAGATCTTAAATACTAAATCCATGGTTATCCCTGCCCAGAAATTGTAGTGTATTTGGATATGTACAATCTAGGGCTTCTGCTTAATTTTGTAGTTAAGTGTTAAAAGATCTCGCAAATTGGTAAAACATTACTTAGTGTGTCATTTCTGACTGTAGTTTTTTTTTGTAAGTAGTTTTTTTTTTTGTTGTAAAAAATAAGTACTTAATATGCAGTGGAGAGCACTTTTTCTCTTTCAGCAAATGTGTTTCTCATGATCTGCAAATCAAAACACGGACAAATGTCGTGCTCTCTTGTACTTCCTTTTGCTCTCTTGTTTCTCAGTCACACACGGGAGAGTGTAAACACAGCCCCTTTTCCTGGAGGAGGAGTTTTCTCCTCTCCTTTTCTTTCAGTGTTTGTGTCTGGTCTTAGGCAGACCCAGTTATGCTGAAGGAAGGCTGGTTGTGGGGGTTGGGTTCAGGATTGCTGCTGCTCTGGCTGGGTGCCTGGCTGAGGCCTGCACAGGGTGGCCGGGTGCTGGTCATGCCTGTTGAAGGCAGCCACTGGCTCAGCATGAAGGTGTTGGCGACAGAACTGGCCCAGAGAGGCCATAACGTCCTGGTCCTGGTGCCTGAGAACAACATCTTGATCCAGAGTTCAGAGCTCTTCCGCACCGAGACCTTCCCGGTGAAGATCTCCAAGGAGGAGCTGTCCACCAGCTTGAAAGGATTTCAGGAGGGGGTGTTCAAACGTAGTCCTGCACTGATGGACATCGTCATCCAAGTGGGGCGGCTGCTGGACTTCACAGGAATGCAGGTGGAAGGATGCAAGTCCCTGCTTTACAACAAATCTTTGATGCAGAAGTTGAAAGATCAGAACTTTGACTTGGTGCTCACTGACCCTTTTCTGCCCTGTGGACCTATTATCGCTACCGCACTTGATCTACCTGCAGTCTTCTTCCTTCGTGGCATGCCTTGTGGCATTGACCTGTTGGCTTCACAATGCCCTTCTCCTCCATCTTATGTACCTCGGTTTCAGTCTGGCAGCACAGACAAAATGACCTTTGTAGAGCGCATTCAAAATTTCGTCATGAGTGGTGTAGAGCTGGTGTTGTGTCGAATAATGTATGCCAGTTTTGATGAACTCGCTTCAAGATACCTGGATGAGGATGTGACATATCAGGAGATCATCAGCCGCGGAGCAATCTGGTTGCATAGATATGACTTTTCATTTGAGTACCCTAGACCTCTCATGCCAAACATGTTCCTAATCGGGGGCATCAACTGTCGGGAGAGTGCCGAACTTCCTGCAGTAAGTCACCAGAGGTGCATTATGGATTTGGTCTAATAAGCTAACTGCAAAATGCCTTTTATAAATTGTATTGTTAATCAATGTTCTTAAACACGTTTAAAAGTGTGTGACTACTAGTCCTAGGATGTGATTTCCTAAAGACTAAATGTTACACCTGTGGTTTTTAAGGTTGGGTTGGGGTCACTGTCAAAAATTCTGGAAATATAGTTTCCATTTTTTAGTTTTGACATTGGTTCTTTGTCTTAACATGCATAACATTTACCCTGATACAAACATAACCCATGGTAATATGACTCCCTTCTCTAGGGCACTGGTAACCTGAGGCAACGTAGCATGTTCACTGTATTCTTTGTCACGCAACCTCCTCTACTGCTTTCCCTCTGTGTTATTTTCCTCATCAGCCCACCCTTCCTTCCTTCCTTGAGGGGCACATTTTTTTCTTTGTTTATTTGAGGTAGGGGTTCTTTTTACTAGTGAAATAATGAGTCCTGACTAAAAAAAAACCTGGATAAAAATATAATGCAGGAAAGAAACCAATGAGATTAAAAAAAGCTTAATTTTTTGTTTTTTTCAATTGAATTTATTTTTTCTTAGAGATAAAAATCTACCTCAGCTCACGTTCTAAACAATAGAAGGCTTTTGCATTATAAAGTTACAATTAGCAACACCTACTAAAAAGGAACACTTCACTTCACTACTAAAAATTACAGAAGAGTTTCAAATTTGCAATGATATTAGCTGGGGACTATTTTCAGGTGCTGCGTAATATGACTGGACCTGGTGCACCCATGGCATGGCAAGTGCCTTGATTATTATGCCAGAGTGAGAGTATGGTTCCTAGCCATATAACAGGTATAACGAGTAGTCTAATATTTTTGACTGATTAATGTGTTGTGGACTGTGTGACTTGCCTGAGGTATAAAATGCTTCATGACATTTTGTTAACAAGCTGTTTTATTACATAATTCTGCGGTTGAAACACTGATTTAGCAATTGCGTTACACATTAGATGTTTATTCATGTATATTTTGCATTAAAAGTTGTATGAAAGAAAGATGGAAAAAAAAAAGGTTTGCATCGTGCAGTAGTTAAAACAATGCCTTATTTGTTCACATGCATACTGAACTGAAAAACATGTACCAATAAGTTCTAGCTGTTGCACCCATAGCTAGTTTACAGTGTTGCGTTATGCATAACACAAGGTCATTATTTGATTTAGCCTTATTATTCTTTGGCTTGTTGTCTGTGTTTTGCAGGAGGTGGAGGAATTTGTCGAGGGCTCTGGAGAGCATGGTATTGTGGTGTTCAGTCTGGGTTCTCTGGTCTCCTCCATGCCAAAAGAGAAAGCTGCCATCTTCTTCAAGGCTTTCAGTATGATTCCACAGAGGGTAAGAACAAATTTAAGCTGGAATACTTTTTGAAACTTAACATCAAATTAACATTAAAAAATCAAGTTATTTTGGTGCACTTTAAGTTGTCAAACAAGGTGTAAAATAATCCTTTGAAATACACACATTTACAAATTCAAGGCTTGAAGCTATATCCTCTATGCAAACATTGTAGTGCGTGACCTGAAACCATTCTGTTCAGGATCCCAGATCTTAAGTCTCTCAGTCAAGGATTGTAGGGTTTACGAGTCAGCATGTTAAAGTGTAAAACTAAGTGGAGGCTGCACGCAACGCTTTAGCTTTACCTAGGGAGGAAGTCCAGGAACATCTTGTTCTCATTAAAGTTATTGTGTGGGCTGAAAAGGGGGTTTGGCACTCCACAAAATGTCTTAGTATTTCTTTTAGTGCGATAGTTGTGTCAACAAGAGTTGACTGTATTTTTTAAAGTTACTTACTTTGGCATGAATCGTAATATTTTTTTTAGCCATTCTAAAAGTGCACACGTATTTTATAATGTGTAGCCTCGACAAAATAAATGTAGTATTTCACACATTGTCTACTTGAATAGAAATTATTCCACCAAAATGGTACTTCTAATGTAATGGTCTAAACTGATATCCTGGTTCCATTGTATAACTTGCCTTTATAAGGACTGCCAATAGGTTAATTGAGCTGTTTTTTGTTTTTGTTTGAATAAAACCTGCCTTAACTGTCACTTCTTCTAGGTTCTCTGGCGGTATACAGGTGAGATGCCTGATAATGTCCCAGAAAATGTCAAACTGATGAAGTGGCTTCCACAGAATGACTTGCTTGGTGAGTTTCTCTGAACTGTTTTTTAAAATGTTATTACAACATGTATCATCCATCCGGGTGTTTGTGCATTTTTTTTGCAACGAGTAGCTTAAAGGGATAGTTCACCCAAAATGAAAATTTGCCCATGATTTACTCACCCTCAGGCCAAGTTAGGTGTATTTGACTTGCTTCATTGACACGAATGCATTTAGAATTATAATAGATAATGTCCTGGTTCTTCCAAGCTTAATAATGGCAGTAAATGGGTGTTGATATTCAGCAGTCCAATAAAGTTCTTCCATCCATCATAAAAATTGCAAACCAGAAAATTCTATGATAAAACACGAGGAGCCAGAAAACGTCACAATAAAATATGAGCCAGAAAACTGCACAATAAAACACGGGGAGCAAGAAAACTACTTGATAAAACAACTTTTTTGTTAAAAAATATTGTTTGCATATTTATATAAATAAAACGTGTATTTTTCAACAAAGTGGTACAATTTGGTTTAATTAAGTAATTTATAATTTATATATATATATATATATATATATATATTAAATAAATGTATATTGCTGTAAATCAATAATCAATTAAATAAATAACCCAACTGTATTTTAACCCAATTCATTGGGTCAAAGTAACCCACAGATGGAAAGGTACTATACCAACCCATAGTTGGGTTACTAGTTGGGTTATTTTTAACCCAACTTTTTTTAGTGAGTAATGTTAGAGTACCTAATATTACTCAAGCATTCCCAAATAAATATTATCAGAGCATCGTGAGCTGCTTGAAATTAAGTAGCCTAATCAAGGTAATCGACATTCAAAATGGTAAGAATCCTAAATGCTGCTTTGTTTGCATTTTATTTTTATATTGTCTCCTCTCAGCTTATTGAAATCCTCTGATATTTTTATTTACAAATCCTTGTTCTGTATGTCTAATTTATGTCTTTGTGTTTCTATGCCAACGTCCTTCATAATGTGCTTTACGCCGCTCTCACATAAATGCACATACAATTGTTAGTGGAAGCCAAAGATTAAGGTTGATAAATTTTAAATATGGATCTTTTTCTTACAAAAATGCAACATTTCATGTCAAGAGGCCTTTATTTACTTCTATTGGACTACTGAAAATCAACAACCAATTTCTGCTATTATACAGCTTGCGAGAACAATTTCTAATATGTAGCTCAGGGGCCAGTTGCATAAACATAGCCTTCATGTTAAGACAGTGTCTTAAGAGCTAGTCTGACCAACTAGGAGTTAGCCAAGAGTAACCTATTTTTTGTATTTACCTTAGACTAATATACATTTTTATGTAACTGAATTTAAAAAAAAAAATTGTGACCAGTCTTAAAGAAACATTTAGCTGACTAACTTTTAAGACTAGTCTTAACCTTTTATGCAACCGGCCCCAGATTGTATTCATTGATAAAAGAAGACAGCTTGAGTGAATCATGGGTTATTTTATAAAATTTTCAAAAGTATGTAAGGGAGTAAATTTGTTATTGTGAAATCCACGGATTCACTTATCATATCACTTGGGTAGTATCACTAAACCAAGAGCGCAGAAGCAGCTTTTGTTAAACAAACTGAGTGAAGTCAGTTTTTTGCTTGGCATGTTAAGTATGATTGCAATGTCTGGAGAGCAGAGCCTATTCACGCTGTTAGCTATGTTAGCTAATCTTATTAACTGTGGTTGTATTGGCACAGATGCTTGACCAATGAGCAATCTGGTCAACTATATAAATACTGGAAAATTTTTACAGAAATGGGGAGCCGAAGGTGTCTGAATATCTATAGGTCTTGCAAAACTCTATGTAATGTCTTCAAGTTTGTTAAAATCAGATAGTTGTTTTCAGTATTGAAACCATTTCCTGGTTTAAATTAATCAAAAAAAAGACTTTTGGACCCTACTTTTTCCGTGGCATATCATTATCTGCTCTATGTGCCAGCCACTTAGTCCTGTAAAAAGCATTGTGACTTTAATTATTGTCGTTTATTAAAGGTCACCCCAAAGCAAAAGCCTTTATCACTCATGGTGGGACGCATGGAATCTATGAGGGCATTTGTCATGGTGTGCCCATGGTGATGCTTCCCCTATTTGGTGACCAGGGTGATAATGTGCACCGTGTGGCCACTCGAGGGGTGGGAGTGGTGCTCAGCATCCATGATGTCACTGCAGAAACACTGGTTGATGCTCTCAACACAGTCATTAATGACAGCAGGTGAGAGTTTTAACAATTTATATACATAAAATGTATTTTCTTTCTTCATAACCTCCATGCATTTCTTTTACTGTGTTCTGCAGCTACAAGCAAAGAATGGAGAAGCAGTCAGCCATACACAATGACCGTCCCATGAAGCCCCTGGATCTTGCCGTGTACTGGACAGAGTTTGTTATGAGACACAAAGGGGCAGACCACCTGAGACCTGCTGCCCATGACCTGAACTGGCTTCAGTACCACAGTCTAGATGTGATTGGCTTCCTGCTTTTTATTGTATTGATTGTAACTCTAGCAACATTTAAATGCTGTGCACTTTGCTGGAGACGCTGTTGCCGAAAATCGCGGAAGAGGAAGGAAGACTGATCATATAGAGATTTAAAAAGTGGTATTGCTTACAAAAGCGTACATTTTTTCACATCTACAACGTTACTTTGATTACTTGACAAATGAGCCAGTAAAAACTCTTTAAAAGCTGCAGTGTTGTAAAGGGGAAACGAACATCAAGATTTTTAAGCAGTTTCACATGTAAAGATTTTAAGATATTAGTCTTACATGCTTTCATTTTGATATCACAGACCACTGTTCACCAAAAACTGTAGCCACCAGCATTTGTTTTTAAACCATTCAGAGCAACCTAACAAAGTGCAGGTTCTAGTTTTCATAATCAGCAGAAATTTTGGATCATAGATTTAGATTAACCTTAATTAGGTTAGATGCTGAGTTTAATGACGACACAAATGGAAGGCTGTGAAACAAAAAATAAGCTAGTTTTAATAACCAACGTTTTGTGTGTTTATATATATATATAAACACACATTTTTTTATTTTATTTTATTATTATTATTTTTTTTATATTAATCTAATGGCAGTGTGTTCCCAGATTTTTCTTTAAATTTCATTTTTAAATGACCAACAATACATTTTTTGTATGATCAGCAAATTGATGTGCACTTTAGCCATGATCTGAAAGATCATACTCTTTAAACTTGAAAAAAATAAATAAAAAAAATATGAACACAGTAATGTGCTTTTTGTATAAAATACATCAAAATCTTTTAAGAAATTATTTTACAGTTTGTATGTTTGTATTATTTATTTATTAGTTGAAAACTTGCATCACAAGGCTTTTCAAACTAATGTTTTAGTTGCACTTCTCTGCAAACAGGGAAAACGGTAAAGCCCGACTCGAGTTTTATTTCTACAGAAAGGGCTGCATAAGAAGACAAAACAGATCTTACTGTTGTCTATGCTGTATGTGTAGTTTCATTGTAACTTCAGACATTGTAAGCAATGTGGAATTGAAAACCTGGGGCCTTTTCCATAAAACAAGTTTTCCAAATAAGCCAGGCTTGTTTTAATTAGTCGGACTTATTTTAAACCAAATCAAAGGACAGTAGGTCAGACTAACTGAAATAAACCTGGCTTTTGTACTTAGTGTCAGTAAACTATACATATTTCAGTCATGAACCAAAATAGATCGGTTGGCCCTTATGTAACATGTATTTGTTATTGCTAGTTATAGCGAGTTTTATCATTCTGATAATTATTTTATTATTGCATTCATTCAGTCAAAATATTCATTGTCTCACTCTTTTTGCAGGCTATTGCTATTTTAATGCAAGTAGGTGCTGAAAGGTGACTCATTAAGCAAGCCAGATAAAAACGAATTACGGACAAAAAGACAAAAACACAAAACAGATTTTTAAGATAATTAATTACAAATTCTACATTTATTTAACATTCTACATATGCACTAAATACTGATCAGCCTTCATGTCAACGTTCAAAGATCTTCATAGTCTACTCTAGAGATTAAAGTCGCTAGCCTACTGATACAGTACCTCAAACATCAAAGCTATCAAACAATAAGGAGATATTTGTTATGATGTGTATATAGTTTGTTACAGAAGGAGTACATATACTGGATTACTGAACAAGATACTTAAATCTCACAGCTTGCATATTAAAAATGTATTCAGAATGCACACTTTGCTTTTCTTGCACCATTCATCCTTGGATTTGGTCATGTCGTTTGAAAAGCCGCTCTGAGACAATATGTATTTTCAAAAGCACTATAAAATTGACTTCACATAGCTGGACTAATGACTGAAGGTATTTCTAAATTAATTAGCGAGGACTGCAACAGACAACTTTGTATTAGCTGCCAGAGGAGGTGAACATAAATAAATATAAATAATAATAATAATAATAATGATAATAATAATAATAATAAACATAAAACAGAATGATACAAGATATTATGGCAGTATTCAGCTATCCTCTGATTATTCCTTCATTACACATTTCCGTTCTAAAAAAACAAGTACATTGTGTGTGGGAGAAAAACACACATTACAAATAAAGGTTGTTGCGTAGTGTGTGAGATAGTTCAAGGTGGTACGTATTTGCAGGATTTTGTTGATTGTGACCAAACACGTATCGGTTAACCTCGGCCATGATTTCCAATACAAGCATCTTTCTGTAAAAAAAACAAACAAACAAAAAAACAGTTCATAACACTTATCGATGAAACATTTTTGCATTGACCACTTAATCACTTTCTGTCATAAACAATGACCTTACCTCTGACGTCCCTTCAGAAAGGTACAATTTAATGCACGCAGGTAAACCGACTGGTGGTTAGACCCTTCCAGGAGCTTTGCCTCTGCTCTGCACACGCTCCAAAGGACATCTGCAGACACTGGGATACTCCTAGAATAGTGGCATGTTGGCGCATCTGTCTCAAGGTATTCATCATCCATTGAGACCTCTGTGGTCCTGTAGATCTGGGTGAAGAACAGTTTGGGTTTTCCACATAGAGAGGGACATTTGGTTGGGTAGAAGAGCTGCTTGAGATCCTCCAGCCTGATGCCAGTGCTGGTAGAGTCTGTAGCCAACAAATGGGTGTCCGTTCCCCTGCTGATGATGCAGCAGACAAAGAGATTGGCCACCTGAAGGATCCTGTTGCGGGTCAGGTCTTCCAAGACCTTCTGGGTTTCTTTTAGACCCAAGAGAGGGTGAAAAATGACCTTGAAACCAAGACACGCGAATGTCTGCTTCATCATCTCTGAAAGGGCACAATGGAGATTTTTAATTTTAGCACATTAAAGAGCTACCAATTGTTTTCCCAATTAAAAAAAAAAATACTCATTTTCAATTTGTAATTAAAGGAAAAAAATAACTTTCAGTATAAAATCAGAGGTGGCCAATGGGAGTTTTTAAAAAAATTATTTATTTTTTCTAAAGATTATGACATCGTTGTGGTTGCAATAAAATTTCCCCCTCCGAAAAACAAAGGTCAAAAACAACCATATTTGATACGCGACTCTTAATACACACTCTATATGACATTTTCATTTTGATACATTATGACACACTTACCTCCATCAAAGCCAACGCAATCAATAATCACACACAGACCCCTTTGCTCAGGATTCATTTCACACTGCTCCATCAAAGCCTAGCAGACATACATACAGTGGAAGGAACGTCTTATTACCTACTCATAAATAAAATAACCATCAGAAAAGATGATAAACTTTATTACTATTTACAGTGATAATTAAGATGCTAGTTTCTTGCCTGTTGATGTTGTGACCCCGTTTCAGGTACTGAAAGCTTCAAATTTTGAAAGTCTAAAAAAAATAAAAAATACCAAAAAAACAAATGTGCAAGTCTTAAATTTTATTTAAAAGGTGCACGCACGCACGCACGCACGCACGCACGCACGCACGCACGCACACACGCACACACACACGCACACACACACGCACACATATAAACTAAAACTCACCAAATTGTAGTGTTTGTTTCCTTTGTTGAACAGAAGACTGACTTTGCACAGGGGTTAACTGAAATGGAATAGAGAGAAATATTACAATAACTAGTAAAAAAATAACTATCATGCAGCATACAGTATTAATCTTTTTATTTAGTATAAACATTTGTTTCCTTAAAATCCATGTCTTACCTTATAGGATTTCTGAGCTTTAAGGACTGTGCATGGTACATTTTGACCTGAAATGGTAATTATATTATATATATATATATATATATATATATGTGCATTAATCAATTATCATCATACATGTACAAACACTTCATACCTGTTCTCGCTTTAATGTCTATATTATTTATTGTGTGTTTGTGCTACTTTGTCCACTTTTTTTGTATATAATTATTTATATTTTTTGTGCCTTGTCTTGTCACTGTCATTCTGTTGCACTGTAGAGCTTGGTCACTAAAACAAATTCCTCGTATGTGTAAACATACCTGGAAATAAAGCTTATTCTGATTTTGATTATTTGTTTAAAATCTTTTCCATTCAAGCATCTTAACGGGTCCCATGAGCAAAATCGTCTACAAATGTCAACCATGAGTGCACTAGGTGTTTCAATTAAAAAAAAAAAAAAAAAAAAAATGTATATATATATATATATTTTTAAAGTCTGTAACTTTAAGGGTTAAGCAGAACTGCATGCATCTTGTGGAAGAACATTGTAATCGGAGCTACTACTCTCCGTTGAAGTCTCTGACGAATCATGCAGGTCCTGGGCTACTCCGTATTTATTATTGCAATTGTGTTATTGCAAATGTAGGACACATCAGTGGACAGTATTTAAAGTTAAGTTAATCAATTAAGATACTTTTTCCTGATCTAACAAATCGCACGTCAACCAAAACGTTTTTGCAAAACCTCTTCACTAAGATAGGATCTCATGAACCTTGCAAACACATGTAATTCCCCAACTGATAAGCAACCACCAAAAGAAACTGACCTCTATTCTTGTAGGCCTGAATCCTTTTGACAAGGTCTATTCTTTTAATGTTTCTCAAACACTGTTCGAGCAGGTCTAGTTTATCACATGATAGTTCGTCTAATTTCTCCAACTCCACCACTACATCTAGAAAGCTCTTTGAGAAATCAAATCAAACATGAAATAAACATACACATTACATAAACGCATCAAAAAACAGACAAATTGCAGTTTGGTCTCATGTCTTACAGTAGCTCTAACAAGTCTTTCTTTGGGAAGAGTTGTGCTCAGGAGGAATATAAGAGACTTTAAGTCCTCATTCCCCAGGTTTTCGCTCACATCTGCCATTAGAACCCTGTAAAAAAGAGATCAGTTCAAAATAATTGTGTGGGTGAAAATAACATTCAAGGGGTATTTCTGCTTGGGTTTTTCATAAGAAAGTGACTCTAAAATAAGGCTTTTCATTACTGTAAGTAACAGTTACACCACGTGGGTTTTTCTCATACAAGAAGGAAATATCTTAGACACCAAGATGTGCTATTAGTATAAATTACCTGTAATCTGAGAGGACAGCTCCTTTCTTCAGAGTACTTTCTACCTGTTGTCTGTTGGTGTGAAAAACTTTTTTTAGGATATCAAAGCGCTTCATTCGGAACATGAGCTCCATCAGAAGGGCATCACCAGCCTGTGCTTGACCTGCTTGAGCTTGTGCCTGTTGGGCAAATGCCAACAAAGCTCCTCTCAGATCTTCTACGCAGACGCTGTTGAACAGATCTGTACAAAGGTACAGGAGGGTCTTAAACTCCTCTTTTTCAAGAGATGCAGTCACATTATTGACCATGTTAGAAAATCCATCCGCCATTTCACTGTATGATCCTGTATAGATGCTGTAGGTTATAGTTTGGGTAATGTTAAAAGGTGGGAGGGCTGAATTATACAATGCATTTTAAACATGTATTTGTTTACTTGATAGTGTTTAGGGAAAAGTGGGAACAATGTGCTATTTGTCTTTTTTTTTGTGCAATTATTGGATGAAAATTGCATTTATCAAGAAAGCGAAAAGAAAAATCCACTGTAGCCTCATTCATCACATTCTTGTAGAAATCAATAGCCACTTTGGATTTACACCTATAAAGAGCAAAGCACACACAAAACATTACAGGTTTTTTTTTCTCCATTACAAACAGCGTGAACAAATGGAGGACAACTGCAAGGGTCAGACATACCTTCAACGTCCTTGATTTAGAGAGCCAAAAGTCTTGGAGGTGTTGCCTGCAGACAGGCTTATCTCCTGGGGATATGAAAAAGTTCAAATGAAAAATACGGCACATAATGTGACACTCAATTTTGATGGATATCAAGTACCTGCATATCCTCCAGAAACACACAGCGCATTTGAAAATCTACATACACTTTATATTGCACATTAGGGTGGATTGTCTTGCTTGGGATTTATTTTGCATTTTGGACAACATATTCACGATTTGTGTGTACAGGTTATGACTTCTATTAGTAGTTCAAAAGCGAAACAAGCCTTCCCTAAGAATTCAAGGGGAATTCCGTGAAGGGCAGAGACTTTGCCTTCCAACGGGATCTGATCACATAACTTGGCTCATGCCCACGAGCGAAGAGAACCCACGCACATTTCTTTCGTGCTTTATAATATAAATTAGATACCGTTCACAGAACCAGTTCCACAAAAGCTCGAGCGATCCGTTTGCACTGTGAAAGCTTGAACCGATTCACTGAAAAGATCCGACTCAAAAGAATGATTCGAGCAAAAAATAAGAAGTCTTTACGAGTCAATAGAGTTAGTGTCGTGCGCACAATTTAAAGCCAACAACCTTTAACCACTGCTAAAATAAATTAGATACAACGCTAACGTTATGGTCTATAAGAAAAGCACATAATAAGCAACTACGTAATGAACTCATGCGTCAAACAATATACATATATATTGTAAGTTACTTTTAAAACAACTAACGTTAGATCAAATTACCTTTGACTGACTAAGTGACCTTTGTCTGTGTAACTACGCGTTTTATTGAAACGGCATGAAAAGCAATAATATAAACAAATAGTAAGTTAAATTATTACAATATTACTAAAATAGCCAAATACAACTAACAGAAAGCAAAACACAGCGTTTGTATTACCGTTGACGCTGTGTGGCTTCATCGCTCCAAGTCGACGAAGCAAAAACGAAAGTGACGTGTGCGCCTCACGCCCTCAAGGAGATTCATCTAATCGCGTCATACTGGCGCGCTTACTAATTCTAAACAATATTTATTTTCATTACACTTAATCAGTGGTGATTCTTTTACAGACCGGTTGAATTAAGGAGGGGTCAAGGGTGTGACTGTTGTTGACAAGCTGCGATAACGTTTGTAAAAACGGTTCGGTGATGTATACAAATTTGGCACACCTTTCACGGTTCGTGGGAGCGCTGTATAAACCTTTAAAGTCTTAAGGTTCTGACCTTTTTTGACGGTGGAAAAATTACACCACTGAAAGAACGAAATATTCTTTATTATAAATGGTTGAAAGCTGAAAAACAAACAAACACCAAGTGCATACTTGTGAATGTTTACAGATAAACAGGAGACAGTATTTTATGTGATGTACAATAGGCTATTAAGTGTTGTGTAATAGTTGTAAGGCTGTGAACAGGGTCAGGGTCTTGAGCAACCTGATGAGAGCTGGAAAAGTCCCAAAAGATAAACACAAAGCAATGATCTCTTGTGCATCAGACTGAAACTTTGATTACAAGTATTTACTTCAAAGTCGGTTGACATAATGATTCAGATCAGATGCATAGATCTCTGCTAAGATATTTGGTCATTTACAGGGTTCCCACAGTCTTTGAGAGACAAATTTATATAAATAATTTGAATAAGAGGTTTAGGCTATATAAACTTTGATTCAGAAAAAAGTTTTAATGAATAATGAATCATTCCTTTGTAACTTAATTGTTCTCACAAATTAGGAGGGTTTTTTTAGTAAAGGAAAACATTACAGCTCTATACAGGGAAAATACAATTTTAACATTTCATTTACAATGGGAAGCCTGTATTTAGTAATGTTACTAAAACAAAAGTATGCCTAGCTAAACAACAGATAAAGCTGTAAATGATGATGGTATATGAAGAGGGGTGCTATAATTCATAACTCAAAGCTATCAACTATCTATCGCAGTGGTTCTCAAACCAGTCCCGGAGCACCCCCAGCACATTTTGTACAGTATGTACAACTCATCAGCTCATTAGTAGACACTGCAAGACCTGAAGTGTGTGTGTCAGATATAAAGACACAAACTTCTGATTTGGGCTGCGTTTCCAAAAAGCATTGTAAGCTTAAGTATACATCATACACCCATTGAAACAAATGGAGCTACGATCCACTTAAGAAACGCAGCCCTGTTGGATTTGAGTTTGCAAAATGAGAACCAGACATTTCCCCATCTGAAGTAGATGTATCATCCAATAATCTGTGAACTTCCTTGATCTTCTGGGACAACTGAGCCATTATCTTTAATGTGTGTAAAACAGTCTGTGTTTTTAATGGCTGACATCCTTGTTGAACACTATTATAGCACCATTGTCGTTACACCTGTAAAAAAATGCAAAGCATCACACTGTTTCAAACACTAACACAACAGTTTAATATCTTCAGACATGATATGAACAGAGTAAAAAAAAAAGAAAAGTATACAAAGTGTAAAATCACAAAGTGTAAAAGTTAATTTGCCTGCTTTGAGTGTAGAATGTTGCTGTTTGTTCAAGTGGATTCAAGTGAAAGTATCGATCAGACAAAGAGGAAAGATTATCTGCTTATCAAGTATCATCAAAGAGTGCGTGGAATGTGTATTACACAGGCTAATATGTAGCATACTTCTGATTGCACAGAGATCTCATGATAAATTGTCTAAAGATGAATGGCATTTCCTTCACATCGTTTCTCTAAAGAGTTTCAGCCTCAGATCCTTTATGGTCATTGCTGTACATAAAAACATGTAATAATTTTATGCTACTCTTCTGCATAGAGGAATCTGAGGCTTTGAAGCATAAGTCGCCTTTAATCACCATATCAGAGCTGACTGACGTAAGATTACTGATAAGTCCTACAAGATATATATTAGTGGTGGGCCGTTAACGCGAGACTCTTATCGCGCGATAAAAAAATATCGCCGTTAATCTATTTACAAAGTTGGGTTGGAGTCTATACTACAAGCTATGGTGACTTTCACCTTTA
>JAUCMU010000013.1:18516809-18528118 GCA_032275025.1 Enteromius treurensis
TGATAAATCTCAAATGAGCCATTTTAATCTAGATTAATCTAGATAAAAAAAAATTAATCTATGCCCACCCCTAATATATATATATATATATATATGAAAATAATGTAGTCTAAGCAAGAAAGTCTTTGGATAAAATCTTGAAGTATGAAACCAAATTGAACTTGAATGCTCCGAATATAAATCAATGCTGCAGGCTGACCACAGTTCAGATTAATGCTGTAGTTCTAACCCCATTTACACAGGTTTATTTTTAATAAACTTACATCAGAAAACCTCTTTAGTGAATTACATATAATGTTATAAAACGAATTATTTAGAAATTAGCTTTTCGTTATGATCAACTGCATCAACATTAGTGTTTTGGCATTCCTTTGTATAATATTTATTATACATGTGATATGGAAAGATAATGTGCTGAATTCTCAGAGTAACTTGACCCTACTTTTCAGTTTCTTAAAACTTTCTTAAAATTTGCCAAAATGGTTTACTGACTATTTCATGGATGATTCCCTAGCAATATGTAAAACTCCACAAAACTGTGCAAAATAAAAGGCAAAGGTCACCCAAAAATGAAAATTCGCTTATTCACCCTCATGTTGTTCCAAATGACTGTTGTTGTTGTTCATATTGAAGTTGAATGGAACAAAAAAGGTCTAGTTATCAACATTCTTCAAAATGTTTGGTACAACATAAGGGTGAGAAAATCATGGCAGAATTGTTAATTTTGAGTGAATATGAATGTTCTGGCTTGGGAACAAGTTAAATGCTGTTAAAGATCATTTTGACTGGTTATGTTGAAAAGAAAAATCTTAATACTCATACCCCCAGTTTCACAGACAGGGCTTAAGCTAGTCCCAGACTAAACTGCATGTTTGAGCTCTCTCAGATGAAAATATCTTGCTCTGAAATATCTGAAAACATGTCAGTGTCATTGTTCTGTGTTAAGATGCACACCTGTAATACTTTCTTATAAGGCATTTTGGTAAAAGCTGCTTTAATATCTTAATTAAACTAATGCCTAGTCCTAGCTTAAGCTAAGCCCGTTTATGAAACCGGGCCAAAGTTTGCTAAAAAAAAAAGTCTGGTCTATCTTGTCCAAGTCAAAATGAACTGACAAAACGTAACTTGTATTAACCCAGAACATTCCTTAAATTAAAAAGCTCCATCTTTTCAAGTTCACAAAGTAGAAGAGTGCTCATCATCTTCTATCCTCTTCCCCTGGAGTGTCCCGGACAGAGTGTCAGAGTCCAGCAGCTCAACTATATTATACGGGGCACAGTCCTCCAACCCCAACTTACCACACATCCACCCACAGAACCCCTTCTCCAGGTCCCTCACCGCCAACCACCATTCTCCGAAAACCCAGGACAGCTGGGTCACGGCGGCGTACACCCCCATACAGACACACAACATCATGATCAGCACCGGATATAACAGAATGAGCAAGGGACACACCGTGATCTTGTGCAGAAAGCTGCGTTCCTCATTGTAAACCAGGAAGACATTGTACCAGGTGAGCGTCCCGTAGTAAAACGATGTGATGAAGGAGAGAAGGAAGATGAACGGGGAGCAGGAAAGGCTCCAGAGGAGAACATGAGGGCCCTGGCTGACCCCCAGTGCACAGGGTTTTTGCTTGGCTTCCGCGACCCCGTCACACTCCGCATCTAGACGCTCTTTGGAGCGTGCCATGTCTCTCAGCTCTTTGTCGGTAAGCGTCATATAGATGTCTACCATTTGGCCTTTACGCTTTCCCCTCGTGATGGTGCCAGTCAGGGTCACAAAACGGCTGTCAGGAGGGATATAGTCTTCTTCTGTGAATGAAAGATAAAAACTGAGGAGGATATTGCACGAACAAAACAAACAATAACTTAATCTATCAGTTATATGGGAAAGACAGAGGAAATGCAATATACATTGGAAGGTGTACAGTCCTTGTCAGCAGACACAGACAACTGCCTTGAATTAATTACCAATTACAAAAAAAAACAGTAATGCTATAATGTGCTTCATTTGCATTTACTAAATAAAATGTATTAAAGATTTACTGACAAACATTGCAAATACTAACTGCTTTTATATACATGTTTTGTTTTGTCAAAAAAACGCTCCTGTTAAAAGTTTGGGATTGGGAATATCATACCCACCATTCATTTGATCAAAAAACAGAATAAATATTATTTTAAAAAAAACACTGTTATAATTTAAAATAACTTTTTTTATTTATTAATGTGATGGCAAAGAGACATTTCTATTATATATATATATATTTATGATATGATGTATAATGAAATTGTTCTAATAATTAATTTAAATTGATTTGGTGTTTAAGAAACATTTATTATCAATGTGCGGAGTAAAACTCTTGTGCTGCTTAATATTTGGAAACTGTGGTACACTATTTTTTTTTAGGATTCTTTAATGAAATGAACAGCAGTTACAATTTCAAGACACCTATTTTAGGACTAGAAATTACAAATATATTATTTCCTAATATTGCAAAAGGTTTTGCTTGAAATAAATCTGTCGACTAGAAGATTGTAACTCAATACCTAGATCATTTTCAAAAACTGATCTGCAAGGTTAAAACTAAAAAACAATATCATGTCATATTTAATATGAGGCCATTTACTCATGGTCTCAATCTGGTGAGTTCTGGGAAGAAGGCACACGTGGTATAGAGCTGGTGACATCATCTGTTTTAACCCATTACAGCAACCAAACAAAAGATGAATTGAACAAACATGACAAAACAAGTTTCATATTTTCACCTTCGTCAAGTGGAGGACTAAAGGCTCCATCCACATCTGCAGAGGTTCCCTCCCCAGCATCTTCCACCTCCAGGTCAGAGCGGTAGATGATCTCTTTCTTTTTCTTTTTCTTCTTCCTCCTGGTGCTGGTTCCCTCCTCATCTGCGGACCTCTCAAGCGTGTTCACTGGAGTCTCCTCTTTCTCAATTACTGCCTCCAGCTCAAAACCAGTTGTGTCTCCAGACGCCCCTTCTCTCATGACTATGAACCCTGCAGGATTCCTGTATGATGTCTGTTTACAGCTGGACACACCTGCTTGGTGTTTATCCCCCTTTTAAGATCCTTCCTTCTAGAATGAGGGGGGGAAAAATCTAAACCGCCTGTTAGATGTTACTTTGTTTTGCATTGCATTGCAATGCAACACATCGCATTTTAGGACCTGGCACTGTCTGAAGGCACACCCCACGCTTACTATCTGCTGTTAAACAATGCTGATGTGAGAATTCACGGTCCTTACCTCGAATCAATTCCCAAGCTAATGCATGCAGCAGAGGTCGCTTGCGTATTCAGTTGACCATTTTCAAGTGCTCACCACGTGCAACATTTTGGCGCTGGGTTTATTATTTTTTCGGACAGTGCCACACCGAGGACAACGCATCCCCCTCGCGCCGCTAATGCCGTTGTTTGGCCAATCGCCGGCTTGCGCGCAGCGCTCAGTGCGCATGCACGCGTCATTCTGCGCTCTGCCTAGCAACCGGTGCTCTGCGGGGAGCCTCAATTTTTAAACGAGTTGAGCAAGATCCCAGAAAAAAACAAAAACGATTAATCATTTATCATTTAAATGACCCCCCTCCCCCGCCACTGAAATAAAAAATATAATAATAATTTGAATGCAATAATTATTTCATAAAAACAACTACACTGCCATATTTGGATATCACTCATAATTTCATAAATGCAAACTAATTTACAGGTATTTCCCGTGTCCCGCGTAAATGTTTTTTTTTTTTTTTCAAGGGTGTCGGATGGGGTAATAGTGGTATTGAGTTACAGGGACCTTCAGGATAAATCACAAGCAACAACAGTGCAAACGCACGGTGCGATAAAAGTCAAATTTATCATCTAACGTTAAATTATAAGAAAAGTTATGAGTGCTTAAACACTGGCTAGTCTGGCTGCTCATTAGAGTGCGTTCACTGCACGATTCATTAAAATAATATTCAAGACGGGGGAAGAAAATATGCATATTTTTAGAATTTCATATATTAATATCACACGAAGAATGTCATTTTTTTCTGCAAAAGTAACAAATGTGATATTGATTTTATTCAACAGTTCAATAAACTATAGACTTACGTTTCTTTCATTGTGGCTATTTTTGCACTATTTAGCCGACAACAAAACAAAAGTTCCCGAACACAGCCACAGCACTGTTTTTCGTCTCCGAGCAACATGACAGTGCAATGTCCTACCCTTTTAAATGACTCGGTTCATTCGAAATGACTCACCTAATACCAGCGACTTCCTGCCACCTACTGGCGGCTTTTTAAATTCACTGTCATTTCAGATATCATAACATTTATGTGTAACTGCAGGTTAAATGCATTCATGTCTTGCAATTAAAAGAAAATTTATTTTTTAAACAATACATAACATACTGTCTTTGTAATCTCATTTTCATAACTGATAAATGTTGCTTTACGCAAAATCATACTATTACACATATTTACACCGCTTAAAATATTAGAGTTCTGTTACAAAATGATGATAATGAAATTCAGTGAGCATCGCTCAAGGGCCACAGTCAAGATGTGTTAAAATTTCCTAGCAAAAAAAAACCAAACATTTGTGGTCCACCCACACTTTACTGAAGAGCAGCTGTTTGACAGTCTAGACTTGTTTTGTTATGATTCACAGCTTGGATTTGGTCATGTCCAGAATTTCTCTCAATATGTCTGTATTTTCTCCCTCTGGGGCTGGAGGCCAGGCTGTGTGATCTGATTGGAGAGACAAAGTCAAACAGAAACACACACGAATGGCCAACATCCGTTTTCAATTTCAAAACAATGATAGAAAGAATGATCTGATTAGAAAATGGGTACCTGGTATTTCCCAAATAGAGTGGTAGAGGCTCTGTCCTGCATCGACTTTCAGGGTTGCTCCAGTAATGTAGCTGGCAGCCGGAGACAGCAAGAAACATACAGCTGGCGATATCTGACACAATTTAAGTAAATATTTGAATCTCATGATATTTAAACACTGTTATTCTGCATAAGAGTGCATATAGTGTATACTCTCTGATTTGTATTTTTCATCAATAGGGCACAAGATTATCCTATTTAAATCAATATGTATAAATGAGTTAGATCAAAAATAATCTCAAAGTAGATTATATTTCCTAAAATGTACATGGAATGGATTACACTACTAATATTTGTCAAGTAAATTGGAATCAGTAATGGATTACAATTTGTAAGTAATCTAAAAAGCTTGACATACAGCTATAAATATTATATATGCTTTTAAAATGTCAACATTATCATATGATACCTCTTCAGGAACCCCTAGTCTTTTGGCTGGACTGAATGGCACTGACATCTTAAACATTGTTGGACCAATTTCTTTGTAGTTTTCCATCGCAGTTTTGGAGATGATAGTTCCCTGCATTCAGTAAACACAAAACAAATGCACATCATGCACTGTTTATGTGGTATGACACCTAATGGAAGTTTACACTGAATCTTGCATTACAGTTACATTACAGATAATAAACACGGGCCTTTTAAGTAAAAACCTATTTGAGGCCATAATACTTGCAATATTTGCTTATATTTATTTTAGTTTTATCCAAAGCAACATCAAATTAAGAAAATACTGTAAATCGAACCCTTTTTTAAACATCCCTGATTAGCGAGCACTATCCAAATACAATACATGCTTTTAAATCGGTGCAAAACTGGCACTAACTGGAGCCACAGAGTTGATCCGGACCCCACTGTCAGACCACTCAATGGCCAGGCTCTTGGTCAGGTTGTCCACCGCTGCTCTGGCCGCTCCTGTGTGCCTGTCATAAAAGTTTTAAAATAAAAAAAAGAGGATTTAACCAGCCAAACAATGTAAATTAACAAACCATAGTTTTATTATATTGCTAGAACTCACGCCATTCCAGGGAAACCCTTCCACATGTCTGCAATGATGTTCACAATTGCTCCTCCGTGATCTTTCATCCATGCATTATATGCTATGAATTAAGAGCAAAAATTGACTGAGTAGCCTTTGAATTTGTCGTGCAGAATTGTCAATTCAGAAATAAAGTTTACAATTTGCACACTTCGATCAAAGCAAGCAGCAGATGAACTGTATGCTTCGAACCTTCTTTGCAGCATAAGAACGTTCCATTGAGGTTGGTGTCAATCACAGCTTTCCAGCCTTTTGAACTCATCAAGTTCACTGGGCTGGAAAACTGCCCACCTCCATTATTCACCAAAAAGTCAATCCTCCCATGAAGCTTCAAAGTGGAGGCCATCAGGTTCTTCACCTGTTAAAAACACGAGCTAAATAATCACACCACATTATAATCCGGACTTACAGTATACGGCTATTACTTAGAATAATTTTCCAGCTGGAGAAACCCTGACAGAATGAACATGCTAAAAGCAAAGACTATTTTACACACTTTTTTGGTATAAAATACAGGTTGATGAGACTGTCACCTCTTCTTCATTGCGGATGTTGCACTGTATAGGGGTCACTTTAGCTGGACTAGATGGGGGGATTTTCTGTACCAGCTCTTCAGCTGCTGATTCCAGACGCTCAAGCTTCCTGGAGGATATGACCACACTGCAACCTACAACATTGATGTGATATTTGAGACTGTATATCGTACTAATCATTGAGGTTTTTGTTTGAATACTTTAGGTGGAAGATATTTATTTAATAGTTAAGGAAAAAAACTATGGAAATCCATTTCTGCTACTGAATAAAAAGCAAAACAAAGTAACTGAATTTTTAAACTCACAATTCTGAAATAAAAACAGGAAAACAAGGCAGAATTGCGAGGTATATCTATTATATTTTTTGATGATGACAAGAAGTTCTCGCAAGAAAAACTTTTGCAAGTTCAAGCTCTTTCTCAAGTACTGGTAATTTTTTTTTCATGCACTTCAGTAGCAAATATGTATACCACACTTTACTGTTTTACAGGTATACATATCTACAGTCTGGAGATATTTTATATATGATTTACCTCATTTACTATATCATTTTTTTTCCTAAAACATTATGCCTTTTTTTCTTTCTTTTTTTGGACATTGATAGTATTTAAGTGATAAAAACTATTCAAAATCATGTATAAAAAACTTAATATATGAACAAAATGAACGAAAAAAGAAAACTAAGCTTGAAATGCATTAAAATTAATAAATAGACTGTGATGTGTTACTTGCATATTTAAATGTAACAGAAACGAAAATCATAATACAAAACATAAAATATATTGCATTGATATTCATTCAATACTTTATTACTAATATCTGGTATGTTAAATGTGAAAATGAATATTTTATTGATTAACGTTAGTGACTGATTGCTTTGTGTGTTGCTCAATATCTTGACTAAAGTTCACCGCAATCCCCAACTAAACAAAAAAAGTCGAATCCATCTGTAAAACGTCTAGTAAAAGCATACCTAACTGTAAGAGCTCAGAAGTAATAGCTTTTCCTATCCCAGTCCCGCCTCCCGTCACTATTGCGACTTTGTAATTGAAAAGACCTGCTTTAAAAACAGTGGACGAAGCCATGTCTGTGACGAAACGGACTGTGAAGCAAGCAAGTAGAGTCCGTTGATGTTTTAAAATAAAAGTCTTCTTCCGGTTGCGTTAGTAGCTTCCTGTTCTGTGCGTGATGATTTTACGAGCTTTTAATTATGAATATTTGCGTTTCCTTACTGTCAGTGTTGCCAATTTAGCATTTTTGTTGCTAGCACTTCAAAAAGCACCTTGCAACAAATTTAGCAATTTTTAACATTCATTTGGCTACTTTCAGCAATTTTCAACACACACATATCATATTCAAGTTAAATTGCGAGCTCAAATGGTTTTTCATAACTGCTAATATTGTATTTGTTAACATGTATAATTGTTGGTAATTTAGGTAGCAATAAATTCCAATAGTGCTATAATTGTTGTCACTTTCACAGATGTGTTAGTTTCACAAGTAAAAAAGAGTAAGTACTCAAGCCGTGATTGTTTAAAAGAATGCAGCTGTTCATTATCAGTGTTATATATAAAAATAAGAAATTGAATCAAAAAGTGTTTGTATTACTTTTACAAATAGCCAACTATATTTTTCATATAAATTTAAATGGACATATTTCAAATAATGTTTTTGCTGAGATGGCCAGTCAATTTTAGAAAACATTTATTATTTTGTATACTACATAAAGATTTAGTTTATGAGTTGCGATTACGCAATGAGGTCATCACGCAAAGTAATATGTTAATAAGAACCTATTTATTGTGCATCTGGATGTAATTTTTTTAAATATAATATAATATAATATAATATAATATAAAATAATATAATATAATACACTGCGTCTCAGAGAGTAGAGACATGACATGTTAGATACTACGCGATGACGTCACTGATATGCAAATTAGTGCGTGACGTCATCTGGCAACATTGAGCTACTTTTCGGGCAGGCTTTAGCTACTTTTCATTGGAAGTAGTTGGCTACACTGATTACTATAGTAGCATTTTCAATACAATACATTTCCCTTAAAAATCCTAAAGCAATTTATAATAATTATCAGTGGTATATAGGATGGACATTAAGTTAATTAAGTTATAAATAACACATAAGACATCTCAGTATGTAAAACCATGTGATTTTATTTTACAGTATGTACATAGACACAAAACGAAAATTTATTCCATAACCGTATTACCTTGTCAATCATGGACAAACAAACTAGAAAAATTAGGAAGCAGTCTTTTTCTTATGATGGAACCTCCTTTCCTTTTAACAACAGTTCTGAGAGTGATTTAATGCCAGTCCATGTAGCTGAACAAGTACATTGTTTGCAGAAATGTACAAATTCCAACATAATCTTCTAACTAGTGTGTACAGCACTCAAATTACAAATGAACAACTGATGTAGACAGTGATCTCATCTACATAAACCTGTGAATGATTTATGGGGCAACTTTTTGTCAGCAATATTTCCTGGGCACCGAGACTGGACACACCGAGATACAAACATCAATCTGGATACATTGCTCAAAAAGTTCCCCTGCAATGCAGTCCGATTGATTTACAAGGACTTATGATTTATTGCTTATTAGGGTTATACATGTATACACATTTACAAAAAAGGAAAAAAAAATGCCTCTGTATATATCTATATATGTTATTATCGGCATGGTTTTAAACATACACTTTCATATACAGTACACACCAACATTTTAATAACCTTGTGCAAATTGAATGAGTGCATACCACAGAGTTAAATACAAATAATAGGGCCACTGAATTTAAAAGTTGCTAAATAAAAACACCATTTGGCTTTATATAAAAAGATTAGGGTTGTACAATAAAAACAAACAAATAAAACAGCAATGTTAAGAAGGCAAGTCTTGGAAAGATGGGCACTTCAGCTTTGTGATTCCTAAACTATTGCATATAACAAAAACGATCTGGCCCTAGAGGTCATTTAAAGTCGTACCCAGCGTCTCAAAGTCCTTTACAACAGCCAATGCTGCCACGAACCTGTACAACATAAATGTGCTGATATCTACACATCCAATACAAAGATTAGGACTTAACCATACTATGACTGTATGTACATGAATTAAATACGTGTCTTCAAGCACTTGTGTGGTTAGCGTCAAATGTGAGGAGTGGCCAAAAACCAAAAAAAAAGAGAGCGTATGTGTTTGTGTGTGTCTTTCAGGTAAAAAATAAATTAAAACTGCTAGAAGCCAAACCAAAACAAGGCCTCTAAAACAGGTAATGGTGAAAGTGCATACTGTAATATATCATGCGGTTACGGCCCGCTCTACTTTGAGTTCCTCTGTGCTCTCAGTGGTTCAACAACAGCGCCTCTGTGGTTCTTCTGAGACGTGGCCGTCTCTTCGGGACACATGAAACTAAAGGCTCTTGGAACGTTGCATACATGTAATGGCATGTAGTGTTTTTGTCCCATGATACATTGCAGTCAGTAGCTGTTTTCGTGGCCAGCAAGGATGTAGAGATTGCTGTGTGCTGTAGGGTTGTCTGTTGGTCGGCTTTCCAAAACCACCACTCTATAAAAAATGAAAACACATAAAAACAAATACAGATGACCTAATGCCCTTCCTGTGTATGATATTAATTACATTACATTCTCACCTGTCTGAACCTAACAGCCTGAATATCCTGGAGTTGTCAGAAATCTCCTGTGTAATCTGGAATATAAAATGTGGACAGAATAATGGGATTGCACAATATGTCATTTCATTTGTTTATAAAATATGGTAGCTTTTTGGTTTTTCTTACACTGCTCTCCGAAATGTGTGCCTCTGATTGATTATATTTAAATATTATATTGCAACATTCTATTAGTGTATGTTTCTGTCAAGAATGCTTTTTTTTTTTTTTTTAGATATTATGGACAGGCTTTCTGTATATAATGTCGCATAAAGATAACAGGACTTGCCTCATTGGACTTGAAGCTGCGTCCTTGCATGCCATGCCTCCAGAAGGCCAACACACTGTCTTGAAGGCAAACTAAGAAGGATAGATAGATGCAGAGAGATAAGAGAGATTTAAATAATTTTCCCCATTAAAAATATGACTAAAGGCTAACCGGTAATTTAGTGGGCTCAGAAAATGTTGTTTACTGTACCAATGTCTCATACCTATAGATTCGATCTGGAAGTAAAAAGTCAGTTCTGCTGAGAGTTTTCGACTGGACTTCAACCGACCTTGCAAATTTACAATCTTAATGCACCCTTCAGAGGAAGAAGAAACACAAATAATTCTCATCTGTTTTACATATATGCATGCATCTGCTGTTAACCTATCAATGGCATGTTTGTACTTACGATCTAAGCACACTAAAATTGTATCTCTCTCCAGCTGGGTCACATGGATCACGCAGCTCTGAGGGGTATCTGAAATAACAACAGCAATTCTAGAATTTTTACATTTCCTAAATTAAAACGACAACAACAAAACAATTCAAACAGGAATAAAAAGCTCAAACAATATATTAAATTAATTGTTAAACACTGAAATCTTTTACATTAAGAGATAACGGGTCTGAAGGTTGTCCCTGATTAAAAACCATGCTGTGTATTATAAATAATAACACTAATAATTAAATAATTGTGCAAGTAGTAAAAAAACTGAAAGAAACCTTTTGAAATTACATAAAACACTGTTGAAATTGATTAAAATTATTGTATATATTGTCCATGTTATAATAAAGACAAAAAAAAGAGGGGCTTTTTTATTTTTTTGTTGTAAACTGAAATTTGAAAGTGTATAATTCAGGTTCTGAGGGCCTCAGCTCCCTGCAAA
>JAUCMU010000013.1:18528218-18538232 GCA_032275025.1 Enteromius treurensis
AAATAACTTTGTTACAGTAAAATAAATATACAAAGTGATTCATATCTGTATAAAATAGAGATTCTAAGCTTTCAAATAGTACCACATATGGGGTTATTGGTGCATGGAAAGGGTTAGAAATTCAAGGCACAACTTGAATGTAACTCTGCAGAGTTTAACAGGTTAATTTAAACATTATATAAAGTTATTATTTTCTCTGTAATACAGATAATGCCAATGTATTTTTCAATGAGTCCGCTTTGGTAGCTAGAACAACATAACACCAGGGGCCTGTTCCATAAAACAAGTTTACCAAATAAGCCAGGCTCGTTTTAATTAGTCTGACTTATTTTAAACCAAATCAAATGACAGAAAGTCAGACTAACTGCAATAAACCTGGCTTATTTGGTAAACTTTTTTTTTTGGAACAGGCCCCTGCTTGTCGGAAAGGGTTACCAATTGCTAGTCAAAACTAGCCCAAACTAACCGTGTTTCGAGGTGGGTCACCCGGTAACTAAAATACACATTCCAGGGGCTAAAATACACTTTATTGGGGTCGCATCAACCCACGGACATGAAAAACAACTGTTTACACCCCTGAATGGTGTCATGTTTTAAAGTACCCACCAGAATCAAACCAGTTGGAGGTAGAGTTGGGGTTGAGGGTCTCAAACCGCACCACCTGGTTGAACTCCGTCCCTTTGCTCACAGCTATGCAGATGAGGGGATACTGATGTTCTGGAACCACCAGCATCTCAAACACCTCCAGCGGACACGGCAGGGGGAAGTCTATGCTCTGCAGGGAGTGAGTCTGTGCTTAATTTGGAACAGCGTGCGTTTAAAAATGCCAAGTAAAGCTATTTTAATTACAAGCCTTAAGTAGAAGATCAGCAATTTTAAAAGCTTAAAGGAAGCATGAATAGCTAATGTGGCCTACATGCTACATGCTGTTTTTAAAACCCTGAGTTAAATACATCTCCCATGGATTGTAGTGTAATGCTAATTTGCATCGGAGACTAACAAATGTCATTACGCCCTCTGGAGGTCACATTTGTTAGCCACATATTTCATTGAGGATGTCAATGTAACAACTATTATGAGAATTGACTATAATTCATTAACTGCAAGGCTTAAATGATTATGTCTTTCCCACTTTCCAACTGAAACGAGGCAGCTATGTTTCCATTCCCCCTTTATTTTGGGTATATTGTCATAAAAAAACAACAACACTGGACGGAAACTCCAAGATGCAAATAAATTCTACAAATGTGATTTTTTTTTGTTTTTTTAAATGCAAAAAAATTCTGATCCCGTAAGAAAACCTGCACATAAAGTACGATCGAAACATCTTTACCAAATAAATTCCTTAAATGCGCATTAAAAAGAAAGACATGACTTTGATATGGGTTAGCATTTTTTAGCACAGTCGTATTGCTTCATTAATAATTAACTCCCAGAACGGCATTCCAAAACAAAATGGTCAGAAAATAAGATAAAATGACTGCGTTTGGTATGAAAGCTCTGAAGCTCGTAATTTATCGCACATGAAAATGATTATATACAGTGCCGCCTTCTATAATGCAGTAAATGAAAGTTTTCCTCATGATATTCTTCATGTTAAGGTCCAAGTTAATCAGGAAGTGACAAATTTGTCACTTCAAAGCACTGGATGGCACTAAGAGTTTTATGCAATCCTACAATTTTTTGCATAAATTTAATTTGTGGCTATGGATGGAAACATAGCTAATGATACATGCAGCCTTCGAAATAAGACAAAGCTGTTGTTTTGATGATGGGAACCAGTGACTTACCTTGACCAACATGAATTTCTGCATGGGCTCCACCCACTCAAACAGGACAACACTGGACTGAAAGGCACCGCACAGGTACTTGTGACCAGTATATGGATTCCTCACTGAGAATAAACAAGACAACAGATGGAAACAAAGCACAGTATAAAATCTGTTTGATCACATCATCAAAGTCACCTGATTTAAACGGTTGCTTCAAATGTTTGTGGAAACGGAGATACACTATAATTTAAAAGTGTTGATAAAAAGATGCTTTTCATCAAGAGAGACAGAAAAGACATGATCAATGTTATAAAACTATTTCAAATACAAACATGTGTGTGTTTCCATAAAAACATGAAACAGTTTCGAAATACTGAATGCTTTAACCGTTTAGGGCATACAAAAGAATTCAAAATCAGCATATTACAAAGATTTCTGAAAGATGAGCTTTTACGTTACAATCTCAGGAATAAATTTGACTTTTTTTGATATATTTAAATTGAAAAGTTATTTCAAAAATGTAATATTTCACAATATGAATGTATCAAACAAATATCTTAATTATTACAAACTTCTCCTGTTGTCTACAACGTTCCTGTATATTTAGAAATACAGAAAAGGATGGAAATGATGGGATCTGCTCACCTACACAGCACTTTTGACACCCTTTTGTTTCAGGGATCTTAGTGGACACTGAGTACTTCCTGAAATTCAAATAAAAATGTAAAATGGAATATTTTCATAAACTACTGGTCACATCCTTAAACATAGGATCTGAACATTTACCTGGGGATTATTTTGTCAGGGAATTTATGTGTTGGTATGGCAACAGGGAGCTTCTGCATTTGTCGCGCATGTTCAAATAGGCCCGGCAGACTGTGAGAGTACAGATGACATGCTTTTCCTGCCAAAAAAAAACAACAACTTCATTTTTCAAAACATGGATACAGGACTATGTCAGGTAACGCTTAAACATATGACATGTTACTCCGGCTAACTATATTAAAAGCACGGTGTTCTACCATGTAAAGCGTGACTCAAAAATAAAAATATAACACTAAAAACTGATACTAAAAAAAGCAACTCACTCTTTATAATCTGTAATCTGAAAAGCTAAACCTGATTTTTTTTTTTTTAAGCACAGCTTACCGGATATTGATAGCAGGCTGTTGCTCATGACATACAGCCAAGTGCATCTCCTGGGGAAAAGCTGAGAATGACACAAAAATAGCTTTAGCACAAGACAAAAGCACACCGTACCGAGGCAGTATAAGGATATACTTCACACAAAACATGTTTTACAGACACCTTTTTATTTTTTCTCTTACTACTGTTATGTAGGAAAATTAATATCTGTTTGGAAATATCTGAAAAGTAACATCACACCTGTTCCATGGACGTCTCGTGCAGCTCATTAAGGTTTAATGTGTAAATACCTTCTTCTGCTCCAAATATGAGATACTGGTCTGAAATGCATGAACGGGGAAGAACAAAACAGACTTAAGAGGCGGTCTCAGCAAATCCTTCTGTAGGCAATGTTAATAGATATAATAATAAAATCTTATATGTGACCCTGGACAACAAAACCAGTCGTAAGTGTTCATTTTTCGAAATTGAGATTTATACATGATCTGAAAGCTGAATGAATACGCTTCCCATTGATTGGATGGATAGGGCAATATTTGACCGAGATACAACTATATGCAAATCTGGAGTCTGAGGGAACAGAAAAATCGAAAAGCTGAGAAAATCACCTTTAAAGTTCTCACATGAAGATCTAATCAAAGCATATTACTAATGAAAAAAAGAAGTTTTAATATGTTTACAGTAAGAAATTGACTAAGTATCTTCATGGAACATGATCTTTACTTACTATCCTAAGGATTTTTGGGCAAAAAAAATAAAAATCTAAAATTTTTGGCTGTTGCTACAAATGTACCCCAGCGACTTAAGACTGGTTTTGTCGTCCAGGGTCACATAATAACATTTCAGAGTGGGCAGGTCATCTAGACAAGGTCACCTCGAGTGTCTGGGTTGATCCATGAGGTAGCACAGTGTATTTTTAATGGGCAGCCATTGAAGACTTTAGAGAAACATGCTCCCATCTGGACATGGAAAAACAACACAGTAAGTAGCTCAGATGCAGCTGAATAAATCACTGCTCGAAAAGTTCATACACAAGAAAACAAACAATGCTACTAACGCACATCAATTTAAATATAACTCCCAGTACAGCGCCATAGATCCGCATGACTGAGTAAACTATGATGTCCACTTACATGAACCTTTGGAGTTGGTGGGAGACCATTGCTGATGGGTTTCTGTGGAGGAAAATACAAAGAATTCATAAAATTTTAAAACAAAAATTTTTCACTAAATAAATTTTCACTTTTATATGAGCTTATTATTGCTACATATTATGTTAAAAAAATTAATTGTATGTAGTAGTATTTGTATTATTATATGATGAGATCAATAATATTATGTAAAATTGTAACAATGTATTGTATACATATTTAAAGACAATAACAATATATTGTTAAATAAAATTATAAAGTTTAAAATCATTTAGTATGACTGTATGTAATACAAATATGTAATTACATATTTTATTATTATTTAATAATTATTAAATACATACAAATATATGTATTAAATTTATTATAATAATAAAAACTTAATTTTAAAAGGAAACATTAAAAAGAAAACAGTGATTTAAGAGTATTAAAATATAAAATTATATATTATTATTATTATATATATTTCCTCCAGCATCCATAAATGTTACTCATTAGTGGAATGCAGTAAAATGAAGCCATACTGGAAAATCTTTTTTGTCCTTTGGTATAGGAACAGCAGGGGGCATTGTGGACTGTCTCTCTGTTGAGGGCAAGTGTTCAGATGGGCTCATTCCATTGCCTGTGGGTGAGAGAAGATAAGACATAAAGTTTCGTTTTCTTAATTCTATGTTTTTACAAAGGTGTCTAGCAAAAAGTGTACATGAATCACATGTGAAAAGTATATGCTTTTTTTATCTACGTGCAGTTAAGTAGTTTAGCATTAGCAATATTGTTTACTAAGCTAGTGGTTACAGCTGCCATACTACGACATAACAAAAACTAGACAAGCATAATGAACTAAAAATGAGGGTTGCAGCAATAACTGGCAGGAGAACAATCATTTGACAAGGAAAAGAATACAAGGGTGGAGTGGGTGACTCATGATGTCTTCAAGTGGGTGTGTGACATTTTCACATGCCAACACTACTGACTCTATTTTTCTTAGAAAGGGCAAGAGGAAGGAATGACATGTAATCTCACTACAGGCTATCTAAAGAAACTAACAATGGGGCGGATTGGAGACAGGTTTGGTGACTGGGGTTGAACCAAGGGGAGGATCTGTCTTACTGTCTCCTTCCTCCTCATGGTCTTCTTCTTTGTCAAACGAGACCTGCAGCCTCTCGTCGAGCTGACTACATATCCCAGCATCCCCCTGGGTTTCCCAAGTGCCATGTTCTTCCCGACTGGTCTCATTACCTAAACTGCTGAGCTTGTTTGCGGGCAGTCGAGGAGGTGGAGGTCGAGGGGGTACGTTGGTGGAAGATCGAGCCGGGCTTTCCAGCCCCGGGCAGCGCTTTATAGTGCCCTGGTTACCGTCATGATCACCGGAGAGGCTTTGATGCGTTCCGGGACTGGGCTTTGGCTGGAAATGGCAGAACAAAATTAGCAGCACACCACCCTGTCAGATCAATACTGTGATTAACAACAACAAAAAAAAAACAGCAGAAGCTGTTCACTGATTTCCAATAAGCTTGCTTCAAGGCAAAGGAAGGACTTGGTTGCTCAAAATAAAATCAAAGCATCTAAATCAAAGCATCACATCAACACACACTACCGTTCATAAGTGGATAAAATGGATAAAAGTCATTTAAAAAAAAAAAAAAAAAGTCCCAAGCCGTTTCATGTTGACATCAACATGAAACATTAGCGTATTTCCCATTAACTTGGTCTTTTAGGGTCGGCCTGCAACTTCTTTGCCACGAGGTGCCGCTTTTGAAGCATTAAAAGCTCATAAACACCGCTTTAAATCGGCCAACACTGGAGGGGTTTGAAAAAATTAATTACTGAACGCATCCTTTGGGAGTTGTGGAACAAATAAAGGTAACAATAAATGCATATTATAAGAAAATTAAAGTGTGTTTTGACCTTGCATGCATGTCAACCTGTTGTTTGGGACCCATAAGACAAAATTATGTATATATAACACTATTTGTGTTCTTACTTTGGGAGGAAGCGGTGGTGGGACCTTAGGCCTTAACGTGGAGCTTTTTGTGCTGAAACAAATCAGAAATCCAATTAGGCGAGTCACAATGCTAATAACGTATGCTAATTATGCTACGACTAACTAACATCATTTGAGGGCATTAACAGGATGTTAATGGACCTCTGTGGTTGGTTTCATCAGATACTGGATCAACAGGGGTACAATATAGGAGAGGAAACAGACAACAAACAAACATGCAATCAAATGCACCAGAAATAATTCACTCTGTAATGAAAATGCTGTTTTTATCTACTCCTCCTCATGGCATTTCAAACCTGTATGCTGTTATTGTTTTTTTTTTTTTTTTTAGAGAAAAACAAAAGGAGATTTTTTTTCTAGAATGGAATACAGTGCACAAGTCGTACTGACTACTTACAGTACCTGGAGCTTCATTGTGGGTTTTTTTTGGTCATCACTAATAACAGCATTCAATTCGGAACAGGAGGAAGAATAAATAATGACGACATTTTTATTTTTGAGTGATCTATTTCTTTTAATATATAAGCTTGTCAGCACCACTAAGAGAGGGCGCTATGAATTTTATGGTAGTGGTTGACTTGCATTTGAACCAAAAAAAAAAAAATGTAAAATTCGCTTAAGAGGTATTTGGATGAACCTTGATATTCTAAAATAGCCATGAAGGGAAAAAAAGAGATGATGTGTGTAGTAAGAAAAGAAAACAGATGATAGCATGATTCCCATGGAACTAAAAAAGCCATGATACACTGGCAGCATTTTCAGGGACTGAAGTAGAAATAGTATTTGATTCAAAAGAAAAGCAAAAAATTGTAATAAATAAATCAAATTATATACAGGCACTTGAATTCTTGCCAGTGCATCATGATCTAGTGTTGTAACCTCTAGAGCAGCAGGAAGAGATTGGCTAGAGAATCAGAGGAACTTACTGTTGCAATTCATCATCATGATCATCACCATCATCTTCACCCTCATCATCATCCTCCAAATGAGCCTCATGCCCCCTAATGAGGATTGAGAAGGTTGCGACGCTCATTCATTAAAGATTATTCATTTGAAGCAACACTTTCCTCCACTTCCCATGGGTAAAATTAAAGGTTAACGGGTCGTTCACATAGGACATTCTTTGGTTCAATTGTTAGTATATGTAAATAAACACTAACTAGGCTCTTTGAGTGCTCTTTGTGACATATGTGTGTTTTTTCAGCATCTAATGCTATGAGCATCAATATACATTTCCTTGTCTCAAAGAGCATGTCCTGTATGAACAAACCCATATACAGCGATTTTAAAGTAAACATTTAGGTACTGTAACGCAAATACTACATTCATATAATCCAGCAGATCAGGATGTTTCAGTGACATTGCCTTTGAAGGTGTGTGACTAATTAATAACAGGTTCCCAAAGACCAATCTAGACACGCATCTGTAGCAAATTTTATTTAGAGAGACTAACTGGTTAATTCCCCCCTGAGGAATGGAAAACGAATACTGTGGCAAAAATAACACAGATCTCCAACACAGCTTTGCCAAGCAAATCAGCCTTTGGTTCCACTCGGACAAGCACAAAAGGGCAAGGTTAGGTCACATCAAATATTGATCAGATGAAAAACCAGCTATGCAGAGAGAGAGCGAGAGAGGGGGATGTACGGGTAGAGTTTGACAGAGCAGCAAAAGATGGAAAGATAGAGACTGAGAGAGAGAGAGGAAGCCAAAAGGGGAAAAAAAAGCTAATGAAAGAGCACAGGAGTGAAGGACACAAACAAAGCAACGGCATCATACCTCTGATGCAGCTCCTCTTCAACGGATTTCAAGAGGCTCCTATAAAAAATAAGGAGATGGTACATAAACAGGTGATTCTTTCACTGCAAAGCACATGTGAAACACACGATGAACCGTTTTATAACACATCAAGGGATCCATTAGTCTCATTGATTTAAGGCTAAATAAACAAGCATTTACTGCTAATTTGTCTCCAGTGACGCTGGGAAACGGTCCAATGTTTAGTTGTTAAATTTTAAGAGAATGTCTGCTTCCGACTGTCTGGAACCTCTATTCAAAGTTGTTTATCTACACTGCACGTAAATTATTGAACAGTAAGGTTTTCTGGACTTAAAGGGATTTAAAAGAAAAGAAAAATCAGTAGACAAAACTAGCTTCACATTTCCTCAAAAAATAGAGCTGCACACAGTGACGAGAGGTGAACAGAGGAAAAAGATGGTTGGCTTTTTAACATTACTTGAAAACCCTTTAGTAACACAGTACAAGACATACAAAAATATTCACAATTTGGCATCTTCAACATCAAAATCGCCAAAAGACATATAGTATCGCTATAGCGACGACAGCCACCCTAAACATGAGTAACATTTCTATGATGGATACCATGAGGGATTTCTCCAGCATGAAACTAGGACCTTTTTTGGCAATTCCTACCTAATTATTACACTAAAATATTCTTAAAAACTGAAAAAAAGTATAAATATAAAATAACAGGGCAATATATAATATTTAAAATATCCAGTCACACATAAAACTGCACTGTATATCAGTGCTCCCCTATTATCTGACAAATACATTAACATGTAGTTATTTACCAGATTTGCGCCTTGCAAATGGGAATAATGGAAGCATTCAAAATCAGCATTCAACAAGTCTCAATTAGCTTAATGTAGTACATGTAGCAAGTTTCTTCCACCCCAAATGCATCTGTTAATTTAGTATTTCTAGAGTACATGTCTCCTCCACACCAATAGGTGGCAGACCAATAGAGTATTGAGTCATTATAAAAACATACTACAGAATGCCATACAAAATTTCCAGCTACGACGCGTGATTTACATCATAGAATAATATAATTCTATTGTTTTTCTTCCAGCAAAGAGATGATGCTTAATTTTTAACGGAACTTAAAAACTGAGTGCTTTATGTTTATTTTCATACAGCAGTGCGCACTTTAGCCATATTCACATTAAAGCACAATCATGATCAGGAAAAAAAAAATTGAATGATAAATAAATGTTGCGACTTATTAAATGGCGAACAAATTAAATGGCCTTCGAGTCATTCCATTCAATACTGAATGAGAGTGGATGACAGCTCGTATCTGGCGAATTGTGATGCTGAGGGGGAGTCTCTCGAAAGTGCTCGGGACCCATCTGTTGACGAGAGCTGAGAGCAACACCTCTGAGCACACGCACAGGCACTCACACAAACACAGAGGGAACGGTTTCACTGCATCACTCCATCTGGTGTACTCGACCTTCTGTTCACTATATGGCAAAAACAGTCAACAAGGCACAGGGTGTGGACATTATAAAAGAGCGGCAGTCAAATAGATCCCTCACAAGCTACCTGCAACATAGTGTCACATTAGTGAGACAGCAATGTCAGGTGTGAGATAAATGGATGTACAGAGAAGCACGCACACACACATCATGAACAAACCCTGCATGTGTCTTTACCTCTGAATGAACTCATGAATAAAGGGAAAGAAAAACATACACAGCTTGACATACAACTGAACTGAATGCATCATCAAGCTGACAACAGGATGATGCAGTGTTTCCTCAAACCCACAGGTTTCACAGGACTCAAGGGCTTTATATATCAAGTATATATATTTTCTAAAATATATTTGAAGTGCATTTTCATTAGAGCTGTCAAACAATTATTGATACATTATATATATGTACTTGCACGGTGTATATTTATTATGTATATATAAATACACACACATACAGTATATATATTTAGAATATTTTTACATGTCTATACATTCATATTCTTACATTTTATAATATATATAACTATATTTTTAATATATTAACATAATTTCCCATATATATATTGTGGCGGGATTCCCCGTGTGTCATCAGCGTCGCCCTGGCATTCATCTGGATCACCTGGATTCAATCACCGCGGGCCAATCGGTCACGGGAGA
>JAUCMU010000013.1:18550768-18568827 GCA_032275025.1 Enteromius treurensis
CTTTTTCTTAGGGTGGCAATTGGCACCCCGTGCCACCCTGGTAGATCCGCCCCTGATAAGTTGACATATACTTGCAAAGTTTCTGAAAATCAGTTTGTAGTATGTTTTGGACCCATCAAAATAAAGTGTCAGAAGATAATAAGCAGACAGTTTACTAAAACTCTGACTGCTAGTTGACATGCAGTTGCAAAGTTACTTACTGTTAGAATGACTAAAGCGGACTATGGAAATAAAGTGTTACCAAAAATAAATCTTAAATCATTTAATTTACTTTTTTCTTTGTCTTTTTTTTTGTTTGTTTGTTTGTTGTTTTTTTTTTTTTGTGGGTTTACAATAAAATTTTAGTTTTTATTATTAATATAATAGGATAAGACAAGAAAAGCACTGCCCATCAGCTAAATAAATAAATAAATGTTTATGTTTCAGAACATGCTACCTTTTATCTGTTTTTTTTAGAATTAAGAAAATTAATAAACCTATGCCTATGAAAAAAAATATGCAAAAGGCACAAGAAAAGCCCTTCCCATATGACAAAAAACTAAATGAATAAACAAACAAACAAAATTTAAGCTGAAATGCTGCGTCGGTTTGTTTTAGCATGAATTAAGTTTTTCATTTCTTTTAGCTATAAAAAATAAAAAAGGCAGAAAAGCGATATTGCAGACAAACTAATTAATATTAATGTAATTCAATATGCTGTGATTTTATTATTATTGTTATTTATTTTATTTTACATTTACCAAGTAGGTAGTTGCCACTTCAAATGTTTTTTCACTGTGCCACATATCTTAAACTATTTAATAATTAAAGCAATGTGATTAAATATTTTGTGAAGTTTTAAACAAAATAGTGATCAGTCACAACACCTAAAATACACATTGTCTCAAATACATTCATATGAAATTAACTTTTTAACTCTCAAGTATATATATAATATATAATTTGGTTATCAGATTTCTAGTGAATTTTTTTTTTTTTTTTTTTAATAAATTATACAATTAAGATACTGGACTCACCAGTCATCGCAACGTCTTTTTTGGTATGGTCCTGTGAGAATAACCCAGAGGATAAAATGTCAGAGTTGTTTGCTGAAGGCTTCTTTATACCCTTTGACGGGATGTTGTTATATCCTGTTTGCCTAAGCCTTAAAGGTTACTTCAAGTACACAATCTCAACTAAGATGCTCTGATTTATCTATTTATTTCTCAAACATATATTCACAGTCTCTGTATCTGGAATCATCTTAGAAAGCTTTTATCCCTTTTACAGGACACAAGCTGATAGGTTTCCAGAATCTGAATGAGATGCAGAAAGTGAGGATGTTTTGTGATGTTGCTTATATGTGGCTACAAAAAAAGCAGAAGATTAGAGATGTTTGTTGGGGAATTTAAAAAAAAAAAATCTTACTGGTCACAAGATCGTCACTCGTGTTCAAAGACATAAACATCAACAAAACGCTAAAAATGAAACTAAGAATCATGTGGCCTAAAATCATCCAAATATATGATATGAAGTCATGAGTCTATTTTCTGAAACCTAGTTCAAAGCCGAATTTTATTTACATTTAAATGACACGAGTGAAAGAATTTTAGAATTTTAAATTTATGACTAGAACGTTTTTTGATACAGTGATTAGAATTCAGGAGATAAGCATGAAGTTTATAATTATCTCTGAACAAAAAGATACAAACTTCAAGGAGAAAACCTGACATATGTAATATGGAAGTGATTTGTCAACATCGGAAGAAAAGATGTGTCACATGTGAAGAGATGCGAGGCCACACATCATCATTTACCCACATTTATCCAGGAAATTGAGCAAATCTGTTCGGCTGGGTTTGTCCTGAAGATGCTGTAAACAAGTGTGTTTCTCACATGAGAAGCAGCCAGTTGTATTTCATTAAATCTTTTTGTATGCAAGTGCTACATGGGAAAAATCATTCAAATTAATTGATTAACAGACATTAAAAAAAAAAAAAAAAAGAGGTTGCATCTTTGACACTTCATTTAAAAATCATGTGTGTACGGGATAATATCATATCGTATTATTTACAATTTATTAAAGGAAAAGTTCACCAAAAAAAATAAAAAAATAAAAATTGATTTATCTATTTCATTATTATTTATTCACCTTCATATCATTCCAAACCATAACACAATACTTTAAAGAATATTGATAAGCAAATCATGTAACACTTTCTATGAAGCCTGTGTTAACAAGACATTATAAGTGTATTCTTAAGGCATTAGAACGAATGCAAAAAAAACTGCATAATGTGTTATAACATGTTATTATTTATCATTAAACCTATATAATACATTTTAATATTTACATATTTGTGATTATAACTTTTAAGAGTAAGATTTTTTTTAAAACACACAATGAACGCCATATTAAATCGACTATATCTTTGACCTGCACAGTAAGCAAACATGTCGTATTATACATTCATCTGATCTGATATGTGATCTTACGGCTGCTTGAGAGAAACAAATCAGTATAAGTGGTATTTTGCAGCTTTAAGTAAAATTAAGATTTGAGACTTCCAATGCATTATAACTAAATATAATCTATTGTAACTTAAGTGGATGAATCATTTTCATTGTGTTATAAAGTATTATACTCTGAAAAGCTATAACCACCAGTAGGTAAATATTATAACACTTTAAAACAATTCTGGTGAATATTCATGGGATGATACAACATATCAGTACATACATACAGTTATTTATAATCCATTATACATTTATTATAATGCCTTGTCCCCTTGTAATGTATTGTAAATACAAATCAAAATCAAATCCCGTTTATTGTCACATCACCACAGCACATGTGCCTAGGTGAGTGAAATTCTTAGGAGCGTGCTCCAGACAGTGCAGGGACGATTTACATATAGACAATTAGACAGTTACATACCTAGGTTTAACAGAATTTTCAGTATATACATACATAGTACACACATTGTACAATTTTACAGTAGCTGTATTTTCAAAAAAATCACTAAAAATAAAATAAAAAATAAATTATTAAATATATGTATATGATTAAATAAGGGTGCAGTGGAATGGATATGCAGGTGACATGGAAGTGTATTTGGATGTTTTGTGTGACAGATATATTGTTGTATTAAGTGCAATGTGTGCAGAGAGTCCAGTGATCAGGCTGATATAGTGGGAGTATGCTGCTAGGTGTGCTTGTTCTGACTGTTCAATAGCCTGATAGCCGTGGGGAAAAAGTTATTCCTCAGTCGGCTAGTGCGGGATCGGATGCAGCGGAAGTGTCTTCCTGAGGGCAGCAGAGAGAGCAGTCTGTGGGACGGGTGGCTGGAGTCACTGATGATCCTCCGGGATTTTCTTATACACTGCCTGGTGTAGATGTCGTGGAGGGAGGGAAGCTCAACTCCGAAAATGTGGCGGGCAGTTCGCACAACCTTTTGCAGAGCTCTGCGGTTGCCAGCGGTGCTGTTTCCAAACCAGGCAGTGATGTAGCCAGTCAGGATGCTCTCCACAGTGCAGGTGTAGAATGTTTTGAGGACGCTGGGGCTCATTCCAAACTTCCTCGGAAAAGGAGGCGTTGGTGAATCTTTTAGTAAATTTGCTTTAGAATGAAGCATTTTAAGTCAACATACAAAAATATAAATATATTGTGAAATCAGTGTTGGGGAAGCTACTCTGAAACCGCAAACTACTTTTAATTAAATTAAAGTAGTTACAACCAAAACTATTTTTCTGAAAATGTAGTTAGCTACACTATAAGTTACTACCAAAAAGTAGCAAGCTACGTTAAACCTACTTTTTTCCACAATGATGTAATAGATAGGATGTGTGGAACTTGAAAAAACTCTCTCCTTTAAAAAACCCCAAAAGTTCTTATTTAATGTTACTTGCAATGTGTTAGAATACTTTATGGACTGATTTTGAACCGCTGATTGCAAAATGTATTTATATACGGGGCTTGGCGTTAACGTTTTGCTCAACAGGCACTGTGGTTAGTGGTTTTCCAAATTTACTACCCACTCAGCATTTTCACTGGCCACAATTTTCTTGTTGGGAAATTACATTTTATATTGATACTGCCAGTGGCGGTTTTAGGCATGGGCGAACGGGGCAGCCACCCAGGGTGGCACGTTTTCATGTCACGTGGGGGGCGGCACAAGTACTAATTGCGGAAAAAAATCATCAGCGCCCCAAAGTGGTTTTCTGTGACAGCGCGAAGGCGCAGTACATTACAGCCAAGATAGCACCAATTGAATTTTTTTTTTATATTTACTGTTGCACTAAAGTCCAAAAGTAAAGAAAAATTATGTTATTTATTGATAGTTCAAGCTACCTCATAGAAGTGCTCTGTTTGTTAACAGAGTTGTATGTTAAAATAAGTTGAATTAAAAAAATAATGAACATCCTGTATCTGTTTCTTCGCTCTTCTTTATGCTTTCTTTATGTATTATAGAAGTATTGGATCGGGACTCGGTATCGGTAGATACTCAAAATAAAATGACTCAGACTCAGCCTCAAGGGCAAAAAAACCTGATCGGGACATCCCTAGTATTTATCATAATGGTTATTATAAATAAAAGAAAATTAAATATAGAAATATTACCATTTCATTTTCTCTGTGTGTAAAAGAAAAGGAAAAAAGAAAATAAATCTACATTTTTGCAGCATTTACTTTAAACTGAGCTGCTCTGAGACACTGAAAACACTGGATCATGAGCAGCTTGTGTGTAAATAAACACAGTGCTGTGCTTTGCTATGAAATATGCAGCATTGGCAATGTGTATTTAATTAAAATGCTGTCCTTTTGGATCTGTAATCGTGGTAAGATATATCATAATTTCAGTTTTATTGTCCTGCTCTTAACGAAACAGTTGAACATTTCTTGAAAATATCATTTTGTGTTTCACTAAAGAAACAGTATCAGGTTTGGAATGATATTAGGGTGAGTAAATGATGACAGAAGCTGTATTTTTGGGTGAACTGTGCCTTAAGGACATCCAGAACAGTGTCTCTCCTGTCCCAAGGACCACTGTCACCTTCTTGTCTGTGTCAAACGATATCAAACAGATGCCAACTTCAAAGAACAAATACATTAATCACAGTTTCTTGTCATGGATGACGCCTTACAGAGGTACAAGAGTGGAAACTCGTGCCAAGAACCACCCATCTTGTACATAAGTACTTTCCCTCAGGGAATGCACATCAACAATCCATACAAAAGAGCTTTTCTTTATTATATCAGTCCTTGCCATTGTCCCACCCAGGCCTGGTATCCTATCTTTTCACCAGGCCGAGGACACGGCGGTCTCACTAATACTGTATCTCCTCTCGCATCCATGGAGGGGATGAAGAATGATCAACCTCATGTTACAACGATTCCTTCCTACAACTTGATCTCCTTTGCCAGCCATGCGAGACAGAGAGCAGACAGAGGAACTGGCCACCGTCAGACACAAGAATCAAACACTTTATGAAACCCCATCACTGCCTGAGGATGCCATATCATCTGTTGCAGACAACACAACCTCGTCTGCCGCCACGAAGGGAGTCGGGCCCCTGTGCCAAGACCTCCTCACAGTCCTCGTTCACCCGATGAGGCTCATCCACTGGCTGGAACTGCTGCCCACCTACCTCAGTGTTATGGAAACTGCGTCAGGAGGCCAGTTACCAGGCCTGTTTTGACTTGTTGATGGTGGTGTTAGTGAAGTTAGCTGAGGTTGTCCTCACCGACAACTTATGCACGTTAAAAAATAACCTTGTTATTCAAAACCTGTTTGACTTCCTTTCTTCTGCACAAACAAGGTACTTTGAAGAATTTTTGTCCATATTGGTCCAAAACATTTCTATAAAGGAACAAAGCCACTTAAAAAAAAAAAAATAGACTCCTTTTCCAACTCTCCTAGAGATAAACACAAGTTTTACCTTTTTAAGCCATTCTCCGGGTATGGCGGTAGAACTTTTATCTGTAGCTTAGCATAGATCATTGAATTTGATTAGACCGCTAGCATCATGCTCAAAAATGAAGATCTGAAATGAAAAAATGAAAAAGAGTTTCAGTAATTTGCCTGTTTAAAACGTGTCTTTTCTATAGTTACATTGTGTACTAAGACCAAAAAATGTAACTATAAAAGTTTTAAAGTTGTCATTTTTGAACATGATGCTAACGGTCTGATCAGATTCAATGATCTATCCTAAGCTACACCTAAAAAGTGCTACCACCTGATATGGAGATCGGCTGAATGGACTTGAAAACGATAAAACTCAAATGTTCAATTCTAGAGGAGTTGGAAAAATAAGGCTATTTCAAAAATAAAAACAACGTGATGTGTTCCTTTAAGCTGACATTCTTGCATTTTTCCTGGAGATTGTGCACAAGTGAATTCACTATTTAAAGTAACTGTAATTTGCAAATGAGTTGCAACAATGAAGTGTTTCCAATCCCTCCATTGTTTGACAAAATAGATAGGTTAGCTGTATGCCTCATTTTGGGACTTGGGACTCCCTTTTCAGGCCCGAAGTTCCCTGTTTAAGTTATTTGAGGATCTGTTTCTGAGATATTTCTCATCAAGGAGAATCGTAGAGAAGTTGACATCTCATTGGAGTCTTGGTCTCTTTTTCTCTGGGAATTTCTTGTCCGACTTTATAACTGAATTGAGTTAGTTGTATAATCAGCGACTGTGACTAACCAGGCTATATCTCCACTCTCAGCCCATAGAATAAACCGTGTGGGAGTTCCCTTAATGACGGACTTGCAGCTTTAAGCCCTTTTCCTTCCTCCCCACACCTCATCCTCACAAGAGAGCTGAAAAAGACATGCTGATATTTCCAAGAGGGAAGTACAGCAGAGTTTCCTCACTTCATTATGGAGGGATGCTCACCCAGAGGAATTCTCTCAATTCTTATGTAACATCTAAGTGTGATGATCAAATGAATTCCACATCAAGGCCTAGTAAATATTGGGTTATGCCGCTCTGTCAAGTGTGCGGGAAATGCACAGAGCTCTCCTGTGTTCCTCAGTTCCTTGCCATCATCAGATGAAAGCCCAGATTGTTGAGGGTCTGGAACTTACAGATGAAGATTAATGATGTTTGTCTATGCGTCCAATCATTCATATCAACTGTCCTGAGCTTTAAAGAGAGAGTTCTCTCGGAAATGACATTTATGTCATTGTTTACTCACCCTCATGTAGTTTGGAACCCGGATGGTTTTATTTCCTCTGTGAAACAGTAAGGGCGGCAGTGAATAGTGAAAAGGACGGTCAAGATCAAAAAGCAACAGAAAAGTACCATAAACACAGCCCATATTTATACTTTTTGAAAGCAATTTTCAAGCTATGTTTAAGTGCTCCGTGCTGACTGTTCATCTCTATTTTATTGTTGATTTTATGTATACTGTTTAGTTATATATAAACTATATAATTAATTTATTATGACTTTTGCCTTTTGTCTGTCTGTTTGGTTATCATGTGATCTTATAAGTGTGGAACAACAACCAGTGGTGGAAAGTTGTATGATCTATCTTTATTAAGTATTGCATGTTTGAAATGTTGAAATGACATGGGCCTCCAGGCTTCATTTACGCAAGCCTAGAAGTTCGACACTGTATTTGAATCGGATGTGATAATCTTCATTAGTTTTGTATGGGGATATGGTTCCTCTCAGCTGAGCCTGTTTCACTGGGGTGTCACATGTTTGTATGAATGCCAGAATGGTCATGTGTGTGAAGAGAGGATGTGAGGAGGGAGTCTCTGGAGACGGATAACTTTCAGTTCTGACTGAGCACACAGAGGCCCACCCTCAGCTGTGTATGTGCGTCTGTGTGAAACTCAATCTCCCCAGTGTTGCTCTTAAAGAGCTCAGAGCAGCTCACCTGTTCTGTTCACCATCTTGATGATGTCACAGGATGTAAATACGATTACATGTGCATTACATTAAATTCCGGTTTCTCACGATAGTGAGAAATGGATAGTAATAGGAGAATAGTGGATGAACAGGTGGGATAAATGATAAAATTACCTTTGATTGGTCAGCCTTAAAAAATGCCAGTGTTTCTACAGTTTTCATGTACATATTATAATTCTTTCATTAACATTTACATTTAGGCTACACATAAGATAATGACAACAGCGGTGTTTGCATGTGAAATTAGGCACAATTAGTAGAAATTTGTACTTCGTTTAGTACTAAGATCTAAATTTGCAGACGCTCCCTAAAGCAGCATAGGCGAATATCGGATCTAAAACTAAATTTACCGTGCTCCGTTCACACCAGTGCATTTTCTTTTTGAAAACAGCGTTTAGAAAAAAAACGATCATCGTTTCAACTGGTGTTAAACCTTCCCCGGAGTTTTCAAACTACAACAGGTTCTGCAGCGTTTTGAAAAGTGTCCATTTTTGAGGGTGGAAAACGCCGGGATAGGCGCGTAAAGTTATGCATTTTAAAACGAAAACGCCCCTAATGTAAGCAACATATCTGAGTTTTCCGCTGAACAGAGCAGACGCAGAGAGAGGAGAGCAGCGGGAAAGATCGGGACACCTCGCGGTCGTGCGGCAGACAGGTTCAGATACTTAATATTTACACACACTAATATATATACATACATATACATATATATATATTAGAGCCAAGACTTTAACGCATTAATTTCCATTATTTAATTACACAAAAATAACATGTTAAATTTTTATGTGGGATTAAAATGCAATTAATTTCGATCAATTAATTACAAAGCCTCTAATTAATTACATAATTTTTTTTAAAAGAGTCCCGGCCCTATATATATATATATACACACAATAAAAATTGTAAGCAATGTTAATAAAACATCTCAACCATGAAGAGGTATTCAGCAAGATTACATTTTTTGTTCAGTGCCTGAGAACATTCCAATTACTCAGATTTTCCCAAAGGTTCAAATATGTACTTTCTCCAGCTTCTAAAACTATTTTCATAGAAACTATGTTTACCATGTAATTGATAAGTTCACATAATTTTTGTAATTTTGCATAGTGAAACTTTCCTGAACATCAAAAGGAACAAGGAGGATTTATGTGTTTGAAAAGAGAAGGCTGTGGGTTTTTGTTTCAAACTAACAAAAAAAACTAAACGAAACAAAAAAAAGGTTTGAGGTCTGCTATTGTTCCTGCAGGTCCTGATGTATTGCAGAATTGCTATAAAATCAAAATGTAAGTCGCACTCCACTGGTTTCCTTTAGGCAAGAAGATGTCATTCATCAATCCAGGTGGCTGGTGGATAAAACAGGTACATCCTTTACTGTGACAGTGATATCCAATATTGTCAAACCGTATTAAACCCCAATCCCCATTTGATGTTGTCTCCTGCTTTGGTCTGGGTTTTATATCAAAAGCTTTTCCACTGACACTAATAATCTGGGTTTGCCTTGATCAGAGCGTGAAGCCTTCGTCGTGCCTCTGGACACAGCGGATGGCATCCCAACTCAAACATTTGGCCACTCTGATGAGTCCAGAGCGCTTATGTAATGAATTCATTTCAAACTTCCTCAAATATTTCAATACATGTAAATATTAAACTGTAACCTAGAGTTGAGTCAATAGACGATGCCATCGTCCATCGCCGAAGGCCAATATACATCACGATGCTGAGCATGCACAGCGATCCTCCGCCCCGCCGCAGCAGCACCAACTTGCTTGTGAAAAACACACTTAATCTATGGCGGCGAATCTATGCCATTAATAAGCGAGCGCACCACTGATGCTGGCGAGCGTAGTAAATCATTTCCGCGAGAGGAAAACAGATGTACATGCAAAGAAACGGGGCCCGCAAGATAATTTTTAATCCTCGCACGCGCTCAATCCTCTCTCACCTGCACGCACGAACACTGTTATGTTTGTCAGTAGTGGGGAGGGGCTTGGTGTTTTAGTAACAACTAAACAAAACCCATCCCCCCCGCCCCCCCAACAACCGCCGCCTACGACGACGATGCCAGCATCCCTCGAGATGTTTCACATTAGACATCGTACGATGCCAAATTGTTCGACATCGCCCAACCCTACTGTAACCCAATACCAAAATGAACAAGGAAGAAACACAGAATCAATTTTCCAAAGGACGGACTAAGAGCAAAGTTCCAGGTTTTCCTCCTCATTTAGTAGGGAAGCAAAAGGTTTAGCAAATGCTCTTATCCAAAGTGACTTACAGTACATTTACCAGGTAAAACCCCAACAGACCAACCTGAAGTTAAATGCCTTCCTCAAGGACACTTGGTGAAAGCTCAATGCGCACTCCACAAAGGCCTCAGCTATAGCCACTCCACGATAGCAGTTCCTAAATCAATGTTTTCCAACCTTTTATGTCCAACCTACGCCCAAAACCTCATCATTAATGCTCAAGTAACTCTTCATCAACACTTTCAACAATTGTAACATAAGCCCAATTTCCACCACAGGAACTTTCCCCAGGAACTAGGCAGTTTTGGACCGGTACTCTAAACAGGAACCAAGATCTTAAATAAATTTAGCCCTTAGAAAGTCCCTCTGAGAAGAAACTCAGAAAGGTAGTACTTAAAGTCAGAAACATTAAGAGGCGGGATTTGGGTGCTAAACCTGCTGATTGGTTCATGCATTGAATTTTAAACACTATATATTCACACAAGTTTTAAAAATATTACTTATTGCGTCATGAAATGTAGTTTTAAAATTATTACACTCGAGAATTTAGTTGTTTTAAATTAAATCTGCTGTTTAAATGAAAATGAAAAAAGGCAGTGGTGTTTGATTATTGTAAATACACAGTGAGGAAAAATTATAGCAGCTGACTGACGTTATCAAGTAATTATCGGACTAGCTTTATCCCATCCACAGCAGTTCACACTCCTGGGTCGAACTCATGAAAGTTGAACGACAGAGGACTCAAGTCCACAATTTGCATTCTTGCACGCAGACCTGCGTCACCAGACTATTTGCCTAATCTTCTCTGTACTTGTGAAAACGCAGACATTAAAAATTCTGGGGGAAAAAAGTTCCTAGGACAAATTGTTTCAGAGGAAAGCAGCTATATTCTCGCCTGGAGAAAATCTTGATTTACACAACGTTAATAAATAACCTGCTGCTTTTGTTTATGGTAATTAAAAATAAAGCTGAAAAAAATAAAAAAAATAATAAGTTAAAAAATTAGAAGAAACATTAAATGGAAGTAAGAAATATTGCCTTATAGCTGGGTATTTACTTGATTCATATATTCCATCTGATAAAAGCTACAGAGTAATGCGATCACAAAATTATGCCCCTGGTAGGAAATCCACTTCACTTCAAAGTATTTAATATGAAAGTCATAGATATGAAAATCAAAATTAGTTACTTTAATAAATGTAGTATAACCTAATATCAGCTTTGAACAGGTAAACAGCAAAATGAAAAACCTCAAGTACAACTTGAAACCAGATTAAAGACCCCCTATATATAAAAGTCTGTCTAGAAGTGTATATAGAAAGAATATGATAATAAAATAACAGAACAGAGACCAGATGAGAACAAAATTGGTTTTCTCTGAGAGGGAAGAGATTTTCTTACCTGGCTCCAGTTTAATGACCTTGATAGCAGCCAGCTCTCCTGTAGTAACATTACGGGCCTGGAAGAGAAAAACAGCAGCACTTACTCAACCGATCTCTCAATGTTAATAACCATTATTATGCCTGAAAGTCTTCAGATGTGATCAGAGCAATCGGCAAACCCTGATTTTACAGATGAGTTTTATACATTTCCAATTCTACTGAAAAATAAGTACACTTTTATTAGTATCAAAAATCATCACAAATAATCATTAGCCAAAATATAAATGCAACAGTGCTTTCTGTACATGTTTAGCTTGAGTCTGTTAATGGGGTAAGAATTAGCTTAAAGCCTTACATGAACACTGATTTCCAATAGTGCAAGTGTCAATAACACCTATAACTAAATTGCATGTTTAAATAGGGTAAACATACAATCGAATATAGATGCTTACTGCATTACCAATGTGCCAATATGTACTGTGCATACTTTTGCAATTTCTTGTTGTTTTTAGAAGACCGCTGATCAGTGTGCGTAGACCAGAATGCTAATTCATCCGCATGCCGCAAATCTGAATAGTCACATGAGCTGAGGCACAGATATTTCACGATTCAACAGAAAGTTTCATCACCTTTAAAATCTAAATACAAACAATCACTGCTCAGAAAATATGCCAGCCTCAGTATCCTCACCAATGGACAGACTAGTTTTGGCTATAAAACACTGTTGTTCAGTGCATCAGGATATTATTCAATCATGATGTGGCAGCAGGAAAAACATTAGACAAAATTAGCCCAGATTCAATTAAGATGTCATCGGCGAAGTGGTCAAAGTATTTCTTTTTCTTTCTCCTAGCAACAGCGTGAGATCTGACAGCAGTGAAAACAGGGGTTGGGGGTAGACTGAGCCGAATATTACCGGGCAGACCACGGCTGACGGAGTCCCATAGGAACGATACACTGATGAAGTACACTTTGATAGAAAAAAAAACGTGAAAAAGCCTGAAAATATCACAAAATGTCGGATGGATGGAATCAAAAATGTCAAATTAAAGGGTCTAAATACTCACTGACAGTTTGTTTGGGCTGCAGTGAGTAGTTTTCAACCACCAACCAAAAGCATGTTTAAAATGCTAAATGTGCAACTGCATATAAAAGATTAAGCATGGGTATTTTTTTACACTGCAAATAGATTTCTTAAAGGAAACTATTACTTATGTACATATTAGAACTTTTTGAACAAGTACCACTCCAGTGACCTTTTCTTTTTCAGAGAGTGGACCGACTAATCGATAAGTATGGAAGCCCGTTTACTTCATCGAATAAAAAAATAATGCAATTTTTTTTTCTCACAATTCTGACTTTTTTCCCAGAAGTGCGAGATATAAAGTCACAAGTGCAAGATATAAACTTGCAGTTCTGAGAACAAAGGTCTTTTTTTCTGATCAAAATCAGACTTTGTAGCTCGCAAATTGCAAGTTTATATCTCACAATTCTGACTTTATAATTCTGAGTTTATATCTCGCAATTCTGACTTTATATCTCGCAATTCTGACTTTATAATTCTGACTTTATATCTCGCAAATCTGACTTTATAATTCTGAGTTTATATCGCAATTCTGACTTTATAATTCTGAGTTTATATCGCAATTCTGACTTTATAATTCTGAGTTTATATCTCGCAATTCAGACTTTATATCTCGCAATTCGGACATTATAATTCGGACTTTATATTTTGCAAATCTGACTTTATAATTCTGACTTTATATCTCACAAATCTGACTTTATAATTCTGACTTTATATTTCACAAATCTGACTTTATATCATGCAATTCTGACTTTATAATTCTGACTTTATATCTTGCAAATCTGACTTTATATCTCACAAATCTGACTTTATATCTCGCAAATCTGACTATATAATTCTGACTTTATATCTCACAAATCTGACTTTATATCTCGCAATTCTGACTTTATATCTTGCAAATCTGACTTTATATCTTACAAATCTGACTTTATATCTCGCAAATCTGACTTTATAATTCTGACTTTATATCTCACAAATCTGACTTTATATCTCACAAATCTGACTTTATATCTCGCAAATCTGACTTTATATCTCGCAAATCTGACTTTATAATTCTGAGTTTATATCGCAATTCTGACTTTATAACTCGCAATTTTGACTTTATAATTCTGACTTTATATCTCGCAATTCTGACTTTATATCTCGCAATTCTGACTTTATATTTTGCAAATCTGACTTTATAATTCTGACTTTATATTTTGCAAATCTGACTTTATAATTCTGACTTTATATCTCACAAATCTGACTTTATATCATGCAATTCTGACTTTATATCTCGCAAATCTGACTTTATATCTCACAAATCTGACTTCATATCTCACAAATCTGACTTTATAATTCTGAGTTTATATCTCGCAAATCTGACTTTATAATTCTGAGTTTATATCTCGCAATTCTGACTTTATAATTCTGACTTTATATCTTGCAATTCTGACTTTATAACTTGCAATTCTGACTTTATATTTTGACAATCTGACTTTATAATTCTGACTTTATATCTCACAAATCTGACTTTATAATTCTGACTTTATATTTAGCAAATCTGACTTCATAATTCTGACTTTATATCTCGCAAATCTGACTTCATAATTCTGACTTTATATTTTGCAAATCTGACTTTATATTTCTGACTTTATATCTCGCAAATCTGACTTTATATCTCGCAATTCTTACTTTAGAATTCTGACTTTATATCTTACAAATCTGACTTTATATCTCGCAATTCTGACTTTATATCTCGCAATTCTGACTTTATAATTCTGACCTTATATCTCACAAATCTGACTTTATAATTCTGACTTTATATCTCGCAAATCTGACTTTATAATTCTGACTTTATATCTCACTAATCTGACTTTATATCGTGCAATTCTGACTTTATAATTCTGAGTTTATATCTCGCAATTCTGACTTTATATCTCGCAATTCGGACTTTATAATTCGGACTTTATATTTTGCAAATCTGACTTTATATCGTGCAATTCTGACTTTATAATTCTGACTTTATATCTCGCAAATCTGACTTTATAATTCCGACTTTATATCTAGCAATTCTGACTTTATATCTCGCAATTTTTGACTTTATAATTCTGACTTTATATTTTGCAAATCTGACTTTGTAATTCTGACTTTGGAATTCTGACTTTATATCTCGCAAATCTGACTTTATATCTCGCAATTCTGACTTTATAATTCTGAGTTTATATCTCACAATTCTGACTTTTTATCTCCAGTTCTGACTTTATAAAACACAATTCGGAGGAAAAAAAAGTCTAAATTTTGAGATAAAAAGTCGCAATAACTTTTTTTTTTTTTCAGTGGCGGAAACGGGCTTCCAGGGATAAAAGAGTTCTTAACTTGATTTTTTAAATTTGCATTAACTTGTATTGTATTGTTCTGTAATTAAGCATTTTAAGACCATTTCCACTTTAAAACCCTTTCAGGACACATGTGAAAATTCATAATCATAATGTAAAATATGTGCTAACTTTAAAGCGTTAGGGGGCTTTTTATATTTCATGTTTGAAAATGGTGGGATGCAGCATTTTTAAAAATTTAACTATTTTTTATTTTTATTTTACATGAAAAACCCCCATTCTTGGTGCAAAATGCTAAAAAATGGGAATGCAATGGTCAAAGATGTCCATGTATCGCATGTTTATACTGAAAAACAACAGCAGCTAAGTGAAACAACTTTGAACATCGTGCATCAAGCATCTACAGTTTGTCTATTAAAAACACTTCCATTCAGTCAAACTATTCGAACTCAAGAGTCATGCATATTTAGAAACGCCTTTAGGTCAGGCAAACCCAAAGACAGCCTAATTATACAGGGCCTCCTTAAGACATAACTAATCATTCTGGAAATGACTAGCAGATATTGAACACATGTTTTGCATATTCCTACTGATCACCGTAATTTAATCTAACATGATTCCAATGCTTTTAATTAATTAATTAAATCTATTTTTGGTTTAAACTAAACAGTTGCAGTCTACAAATGAAACGAGTGAAGCGTCCTAACACATGATTAATAATGAGAATCTTTCAAAGACATTTCGCTTATTGAAAACAACTCTGAAAAACATCAGCAACTGAGTGATATGATCTGAAAAGGATGCTGCAAAACACAGAGACATCCTGGGTAACTAATGCGAAGATGTCAGGATGGATGCAGCTCTGCCGAGATTGTGCGAGAATTCACTCTGAGGTGCATGTCAAAAATGTTAAAACACAACTGAAAGCTCCCCTCCAGAAGGCTGATGATTCTCCGCTGTATATTCAAATTCCTGTTGCGAAATGCTTTGAAGGAAGCCCACATGCTGAATCCTCTCACCTCAAAGATATAAGGTGCTGAAATCGAACCTAGATTATAAACACAGAGCGCCTGGTATGTTACACTGAGATGTACGATATGCATGAAGTGTTGGGTCATATCGCCACATTACATCACATCCCCAATTTAAATTATAAGTAAACACACAGCTAATATATATAATTAAAGAATGCTTTTCAGAAACAAAGGACGGACTTTCTTTGGTGGAAGATTAAAAGGATCTTTTGAATGAAATGCACATCTCCATGCAGTTATAATAAATGGATTTTAAGATTGCACAAAAAAAAATACCATAAAGCTAATAAACAAATATGATTTGTGTACTTGTTGCAGCTCTACTGAAGCCTTGTACGTGAAACAGATTGAAATTAAAGTTTTATGTAAAACAGCAACCAGCGACATTATTCAAATTTTCTTCTTTTGTGTTACTGAACGACCAGGGCAGATAATGTCATAGTATTTTTTCTCACATTCCACTATTTACAACTCAGAAGCTGCCTGCTGAAATGTTTTTAATTAAAATGCATCATAAGTAGTAAGCAAAAAAAAATTAATCTGGGTATAAAGCAAAGTACAATTCCTTTCCAGGATAATCTTCTTATGTCTACATGGTTAAGGGGTGCAGATTAGTGCTGATCAATAACTTCATCAAGCATCCAGGCCGAGCGGTCAATACCTCGGCTTGCAATCAGGCACATCATATTGTCTGGTGTGGTTTAAAATGATGTGTTAATGATCCTTTATAATGAGCCCACCACCAGCCCAAGAAAGGTGAAAGCTAAGGATCGTGGGAACCAAATAAACTGACAACAGCTGATGTCCTGATTTGATGACTGTGAAAGTGTGGGATTAAAAAAAAAAAAGTAGCCTATGTAAAACTGTGACTCATCCTGACAGCTCAGGGTTTTACAACTTTTTTGCTTTTAGAATTGTGATAATGGTTTGACGTATTACACTGCAGGTTACAGGAAAATTTGGGGGTCAGCATAAGTCAAGCTAAATTTACAGACCTTGTGCTGTAATTACTACAAAAATTAATTTAATATTCTATATTTGTTTTAAGGTAAGCTGTTGCAAACTATTTATTTTAGCTACATTTAAATAAACTTAGTTGAAAGTTAGTCAAAAATAAATTAATTGCAATTGCAACCTCTTAACATGAAATAATTTAGTAAATTCAATCATTTATTTTCAGTGGCACTGCCACTGAGTTGCTGTGAAGCCTACTGTGAAGCATAAAATGTGTTTTAATGTCATTATCGATGACGATTGTATGATCTTTAAATAACATCTATATTTAAATGCAAGATATTCTCAACGTACCTGAAGTATACTTTAACTTTAGCACAATTAAGTTATTAATTTGTCAATTAATTTATATCTTACAAATCTGACTTTATAGCTCACAAATCTGACTTCATATCTCACAAATCTGACTTTATAATTCTGAGTTTATATCGCAATTCTGACCTTATAACTCGCAATTCTGACCTTATAATTCTGAGTTTATATCTCGCAATTCTGAGTTTATATCTCGCAATTCTGAGTTTATATCTCGCAATTCTGAGTTTATATCTCGCAATTCTGACTTTATATCTCGAAATTCTGACTTTATATTTTGCAACTCTGACTTTATAATTCTGACTTTATATCTCACAAATCTGACTTTATATCTCGCGATTCTGACTCTATAATTCTGACTTTATAATTCTGACTTTATATCTCACAAATCTGACTTTATATCTCGCGATTCTGACTTTATAATTCTGACTTTATATCTCACAAATCTGACTTTATATCTCGCGATTCTGACTTTATAACTCGCAATTCTGACTTTATAATTCTGACTTTATATCTCGCAAATCTGACTTTATAATTCTGACTTTATATCTTGCAATTCTGACTTGATATCTCGCAATTCTGACTTTATAACTCGCAATTCTGACTTTATAATTCTGACTTTATATCTCGCAACTCTTTAAATAACATCTATATTTAAATGCAAGATATTCTCAACGTACCTGAAGTATACTTAAACTTTAGCACAATTAAGTTATTAATTTGTCAATTAATTTATATCTTACAAATCTGACTTTATAGCTCACAAATCTG
>JAUCMU010000013.1:18574234-18593220 GCA_032275025.1 Enteromius treurensis
TATGGTTTCATTGAATAACACTGTAAAAATACATAATGTAATACAATGCCTGCAAAGGGCACCAAAGGCCTGATAATCGACGATCCAATCTTTGTTTAATATTGACCAAAGATTTAATTTTAAAATATCCACTTAATTTATATATTTTTTTTTATTTGGCCACCTTTATATATTGTTATAGAAATGCTAAAGCCTATTTAATTTATTCAACAAAAACGTGGACGTATTATTTTGTGTGATTTCTGAATGCTTAAGAACATAAAATCAATCACACTGTATTAGTAAAATCATATAGTTTCTGTCTAGGGCTACAAATGTATTTTATAAATAATTAGGGCTGTAACAATTCCCGATATGTAACTGAAATTGCGACACTTATCTGTGATGAGGGAGAATCGCGACACAGCACGTGACTACCTTTCCAATCATGTGACGCCTGAAATTTTGCGAGCCCTGGTGCTGCATGACTTACTCTGTAAAACAACATTAATTAAACTAAACCGCCACAGACATTGAGGAGGCCACATACCACCAATATTCAGAACAGCAGTCAATCAATGTGGGTTTCTCACACACTGATCATCTTCTGCGATCTACAATATTCGGTTACCTTCTAGATTACAGTTGCTTATTGACGAAAAAAACACCCAAGGACTGTAAATAACTGCACAGCTAAACTGCACTCAATGCTGTTCAACCAGACAGTAGCCAACATAATCTGTTATCTGTTATCTAAAATCCTTCCAATCAGCACAAACAGAACTGTACTTATCTTTTACATAATCCTATAACACGCTCTGTCAGACAATACACCGTTTCTTCTGACATTCAGTATGACATGCTGATCTTATGCTGAAGACGAGACGAATGCAGACTGAATGTAAAAAGCTGGCCATGTGCAACCCTTGACTGACAGGTAAAAGGCTTGCAGGGTTGCACTGACCTACAGCTAAAGATTTACTCGGATAAAGCAGAGGATAATCCAGCGCATTTCACACCACTTGTAACACCTTTTAAGTTTACTGCTCTTGACGATAGTATCTACAAGCCAGCTGTCACCAAACTGATCTTTCTGCAGTGCTTGGTTTAGTTTCAGCCACAACCACAAACTTAAGCAGTGATATCACAAGGCCTTCCTCAAATATCTGCCATGTCTTGCACAATTTTGCAACAACTCTTGGGAGTGACATTGAAAAATAACCACACAATAAATGTTATTCAGTCAAGATCCTGGGAATAAACTGGAATAAGTTGACGTCCCGTCTCCTTTTCTGTGTAAATGAATAAAAAAAAAAAGCCATGCAATTTTTGAAATTGAAATAATGGTCAGTAGATGTATAATTAATGTCATGTGAATTTCAGTAAAGCAACATAAATTACAAATCCCCTACCGTGGACTTATAGGACAAAATCTGGGTGCTTTCCGCTTAATATTTTATGAATACAATGAATTCAAATACTTCTTTTCATCTTTTAAAAAAACAGCAAATCTTTCAGTAAATTAAGTATTTCAAATTTGTTCAAAAGAAAATATATTACGCCATTTTTTTATATGCAGTAGTGAATTCAATGTCCCGGTCATGTGATTTTTAACATGGAGGTCCCCATGGTGGACCCACTCCATGTAGAATAAATCAGCTTTTACTAGAAAAATTATTGGTTTTTAGTCTTTATATTGTATGAGCGTACATCATTCATATTATATTTCTTCATAGTGCATTTAGTGTAAAAAAAAAAAAAATGAAAACATTAAAAAATACTGTGTACACCTTTAAGTGATCAGTGTCCTGGTTCAGTTCAGAGAAGTACAATCTTTATGACTGCGTTTCTAAATCATTTAAACTCCCGTATGCCTCAAACTGGGTTTTATTATAAAGATCGGACCCTTTAAATGTGGACTGCACTGTCCAAAACAAGGGCCTTGTTTGTAGAAAACACATTTTTACCTTGTAAACATCCCCGTAGGTCCCGCTGCCTATCCTCTGGATAAGCTCGAAATCCTCTTGCGGATTTCGCCTGGATAGATCGGAACTAGAGTTCATCGTGGGGACTCCGGCCTGTGACTATCAATGATAGATTTGCTAGGGGCCCTGACACGGACGAAAGGAGAAAACGGGGGGAAAAAAATAAACATACGGCGTCAGAAGGGAATCTCACTCTCAGTACTTGACTGTAACTTTAACATGGCTTCCCGTGAGCTCCAGTGCGCATGCGCTGCGCTCTTAGCGGGGGGAATGTTTGGAATGGGAGGATGAAGAGAGGAGGAGGATGGGTTTGGGTCAGATGACCAGAGGCGCACCAGAAACTGCCCTGCTCTTGAAATATTCTTGTAGTCTATTTGAACAGCGAGTTCTGTAATTCATTTTCGTTTTGAATTATAAATATGGTGACTGGTTTGACAGCCTGTTTTCGTTTGATATTTATTTAAATATATTTCTACACACTGCAGAGTTAACTTTTAATTAAAAAAGATACACCATTGATTGACATCTAAATTTGGAAAACTTTTTTGTAGCCTGTTTAGATGAAACTTGACTTGAATGAATCACATAAAAGCAGAAGTTTAGTTCTGTCTCTGACTAACCTTTTCTTGAAAGAAGTTCAACCCATAGAATGACTTCGAATAAAAAGTCATAGTGAGGACTACTTTTGGCCACCAAATAGAAACCAGGAATTACAATGTTTTATTTATTATTATTATTAATTATTATTTTCACATATTGAATTCATATTTTAATAAAAATGTAATATATATTTATATATATATATATATAATATTTACTAGTATTTATTATATAACATTAAAAGGGGAGGGGCAATTGATTTGGATGACCTTAATCGTTCTTTTACTGTTAAATGACCATTTTTATTTATTTATTTAATTTTACTGTTATTTTTGGTTTGTATGTAATGATAACATTGATTGGTTGCGGTTTCCTACATGAATTTTCTTGGGAGTTACCCAAGGCAGTTTGAGATCTGTTTTCTCACATCTATCTCTCCAAATATGTGACAAATCACAGACAGTTGACAAATTAACAGTTGTCAAAGATTCTCCATGTGGTTGTGACTTACAAAACAGTCTCATATTTCTTCCTCCATCTTATTCTCTTTCAGCTCAGACAGGATTGTGATTCAGCGCTATTTATTTCCGAATCACAGAGTGGTGTGTGCCAAGAGTGAGCTTCTGAACACATTTGTACTTACACCATGTGGTTGTTATGAAGGTTTTATGAGCCAGGACTATTCAGTCTAATTTATTTCTCAAATGCCAGGCACACATCCAGGATGCAATTTATTGACTGATTAATAAAGCATGCACTGGCACAGATCAAGGTCTCAGCATGACGGCAGTTATCAAACAACCGAGGCACATACAGCTAGCCTGTATAGCTTAGAGAATTATTATTTCCTGGCTGTTCTAGATGTGCTTTCCAATCCATTGTTCAGGTTTTTATTCAATTAACATAATTTTATTCATTTTCCATTTTTATCTATAGTTTATTCACCACTTTTTACTCAATTGCTTATCAGTTTCTTAATATTTGTTAAAAAATATTACTACTGTAGTTTGAGATACATGTAATTATAGATATATATTTATTATATATATTTATTTGTTATGTCCACTGTATTATGTAAATTGGCCAAATTTTGGTCTGATGTATCAGTCTGACATTAATGCATAATGTATAATAGCATATAAATACATTTTGACCTTCTTGTGTCACTTGTGTTTGTTTAATTGATTAACAAAAAAACTAAAATAAAAAAAAACACAGTAAAATAAGTTTTACAGAATATTACACAAATACAATAAAAATAAATAAAGGTTTACCTTGAAAAATGTGTCAATTTACATAATACATATGTCAGCTAAAGCACAATTACATTTTCATTACATTACAGGGTAAATTACATTTTAGAAATTATAAAATAAAACAAAATATTTGTAGCATTACATTTTTTTACTTGTCTAAAATGGTTTGAAATGTGTTATTTGTATCATAACAGACATAACCGTCCCATAAATAACTGTTTGTTACTGGAACATACCACAAAGCATTTCTACAGAAGTTCCTGAATTGTTGTCCTTTTTTTTTTTGCATAATGTTCTCCTGCTGCATTGATGTTTGGCTGGTCAAACTGTAGTCATCATCATCATCATCATAACAGTTCAGTCGCGCGCTCGCAGGAAACCGCCTAGCCTCTCTCCTTGACACACCCTTAGCTATTGTTGGCACTGTATGCGCGCGACAACCTTGACATTCCCACACGCGCGTTCAGTTGCACGGTGAAATCTTGAGCTACGTGGATGCATCACCCTTCTCAGAAAAACGGAAAGAAGAACAAGCGGCTACTGCGGATAAAGGAAGATGCACAAACGCCGAACAGAGTGCAGGTAAACACACGCGCACGGCCATCGCGCATCCCCATATAGATGCCCACAGTACCGTACGCGCGACACACTCCGCTCATCCACCTGTAATGACAGATCGCTGCTCAAAGCCGTACATTGTCCCGGGAAACGGCGAGGAAAGTACACTTCACGATAGAGATGCCTGAGTGAGTTGCGCGGATGTTGGAGACATGGAGAAACGGGCTCTTGTAACGGCGATCAGCTTGTCCATGAGCCTGCTCGCGCTCATGCTGCTGGTAACGGCGATCTTTACCGACCACTGGTACGAAACAGACACCAGGAGACACAAGGAGAACTGCGACCAATACGGGTCGGAGTCCAACGACCAGAAGAACAGGGAGATGCCCATCTATCACCTGCCTTTGGTGGACAGCGGGAATGCGAAGCGCAACCTGGCTCTCATGAAGCCCATCCATGTAGGGAGTCGAGAGGAGGAACTGCTGGAGAACTGGAGAGCGATTTTGGGCATGGGCATTTTAGAGACGGAGTGCGGGCGCCCGCTTTTCTCCACCTATTCTGGACTTTGGAGGAAATGCTATTTCCAGGGAATGGACAGGGATATTGACAAACTCATTTTAAAGGGTAAGACCCGAGTGGAAAGTTGTTTCAACGCCAAACACAACACACTCAAACGTTTGCTAATAGCTCTGGTTAGGTTTTTTTTAAGTACCAAAACCGAACGACTTTCGAGTTCTTTTCTCTCAGGGTTCTCAAACGTCTAGGCTATTTTTTCTGCATCTACCACAAACAGTGTTTCCTGCATTAAATCTCCAGCGCGCGACTACAGCAGTTCGATTCTAGAACGAATGAATCGGTTCTTTTTAGTTCACTCAATACGCCTTAAATGCATTCCGATTCCCGAGTGAACGATTCAACTGAGCCGACTATTTTCAGTGTATGATATTAGGCGGAGTAGCCAGAACAAATGATTCTTATAGGAGCTGGTTCTTTGCAGTGAATCAAAACACTTATAAATCAATCAGAGAGGTTTTAACCCGCTACTGTTACTCAAGACTCGTGAGGCTTAAATCAATGCAGCTTGGTTGTACGATAAAATGCATTTACAGATACTCATTCTGAACGTTATTGTGAAGTAGCTTATTGAAATCATTTTTGTAAATATACAGTTAGAACTGTATTGGATTATGTCGACTAAATGATAAAAGCTGTAAAAAGAAAAAAGAAACTTGAATTAACTAATAATTGTCAAACATAATGGATGAATCATTAAGGAATCGAAACAGAATCAGTTAGTTCTGGTAGTTAAATGTGTAGACTTTGTATTTGTGAGCGATGATGATGGTGAGGATGATGGTCTGTATGGTGTGTTGCGTCAAAAACATAGGTGAGTGTGGATGAATATTTAGCTTATGCAGACTCGTTTCCTGGAAGAAATATTGATTTTATCCTTTTTGTTCTGACACTTATCCAAACTTAAGCTTAATGGACTTTTTGCTGACACCAGTGCCTGCCGCCCCCCCCCCTCTCTTGACCTGTTTATTTTACTGCAAAGGCACTTTCTGCAAATCAATTTCATGCATGATGGATCTCAACAGAACAAAACTTTATTAAATTGCCAAGTAAGCCAGCTGTTCTGCAAAAGTTTCCTTTGAAAGAGATGATGAAAGTCTCAAGGTGAAAAAAGGCACAGGAAATGAGTGATGATTCATAGTCAATACAGATTACAGAGATCTGATCATGTCAGGATTAAAAGCGGAAGCAGTGTGCCACCTTGCATTTAAATCAAGTCCAAAGTCACACAGATCACTTGACCTTCAGCACCCAGGCTTTGATTTGTGACACAGCCTATTACCGTGAGTCCCCGAATCAGCCCATCAAAGAAGAGAGGCACTCTAAATAGCTTCTCATCAGATCCCAATGAAATTAGCTCAGGTTGAGTGCACCATGGCAACCGGAAGAATTCCTCATTACATGTTTGACTTTTATATGTATCAATAATACTATGCTATATAAAAACATAATCCATTTAATAACAATATTATAGCCTATTTTACAGTATCACAATGCGTATAGATGTATATATATTTAGGCAGCTTGCAACTCAAAAGCATGTCAAATCAAAACTTTTTAAACAGTTTGAATAGACAGAAATCATCTTGCAGTAACCACGATTGTAAAAGTTATGTGAAATTGGTCAACATGTTGGGAAGAGTTTTAGTATTCATTACAGCACGTGGCTGCAACTTAGTATCACTTTAAGAAAACCTACAGAGTTGAATTCATTACAGAAGAAGTGCACATCTAGCCTTTTTTCCTTGGTTTTTCGTTGGCTTGGCTGTGAATTAAAATGCAGTCAATTCAAAGAAGGCACATTTCAGTTTCACCCACACAGTTCTAAGCAACTGATATGATCTGCCAGACTGAATTCATTCTTCAGAGTGAATGAAAAGTCATGCAGCTGACCGCATCTTCACGTTGTGTTGTTTATTCTGTTTTTCTGCACCGAACTATCCATCACAGGCTTGCTGCATAATCGCTGCGGTCTCAACATAGCTCTCATAATTAGCTCACAATAGCAGCCAAATATGTGTGGTGTGGTGTGAACCCAGGCGGAAATAATGACAGAAGGTCACTCTGTCGGGGAGGCGGGTGTTTCAGCAATGCTTGGCTTTATACTCAGTCTTGGCCCAGTGCTGGAACGTCCCGGACACAACAAACAGAGTAGCTGAAATTAGTGCAAACATTATAACAGCAACAAGATTGCAAGAATATTAAGCAGTTTTTATCAATAACTAGCAACACATGCCAGAAGATTTGGGAGGGATTTCATTGGTAAGATATTTGCAAAGCTGTATTTGAAGGGCAGAGTTTGTCCTTCGATCAGGCATGTTAAACCAGTGTGTGATCTCTGTGCAGGTATTGCAGACCGATGCACATCTGTCAAGTACCATTTCTCCCAACCCATTAGACTCAGGAACATCCCTCTCAACCTGACAAGGACCATACAGCAGGACGAGTGGCACCTCTTACGTAAGTTGTCCAAAGCTTCCTCACCGCCTTCTACAGCTCTTGATATGCATTGAATATTAAGCAGAGCATGCAAGCTGGAGCTAAGTGTGCTTTGCATAGCGAAAAACATGCAGTGTAACACCATGTAAAAATGACACCTGACAATAATTTGATTGCAGTTATGATACTAAAATCAGTTGAATGTATTTGTACAGTGATTACACAATGTACAAAAAAACTGAAGCATCTGTAGCTGGAAGGACTGTATACCGAGGATCTGGATTTTACCAAGTAAAAATAGATTAAAATGTATTTTAGATGGTATTATTAAAGAAAATATTTCTATAAAATATTTAATTGTGAAGCATGTCATCTATGTTTAATGGTTAGGCCAGATTGTTATGTAAATCTTATGTTCATAGAGTCCATGTATGTTAGTTTTGAGGATGTTATAAACCCTCAAATATAAAAATTCACTTGTAGGGGATCATAAACCTTTTGCATGTATAAAAACTCATCTACAACTCAAATTCAGAATAATACGTGCTGAAAATCTACACTGAACAGAGAAAGTGCTAGTAAATTTCATTAACAGATACAAAGAAACTACATTGAATCAAAAATTTAATTATGAATATAGTATTTATAGTATAACATTTATTGAATATTTTCTTGAGAATGTACTTGAATGTTCTTTGGAAAAATACATTTTTAAAGTGAAGTAAGTTTTTTTTTACCTATTATAAATGTACTGATAGATGTAAAAAGCTGAAGAGAAATATAAAGTGATAGCTTTTAAAAGTGTTTTTTTTCCCCTTCTTATATAAAAGTCTTTCTCTGCTGGAAAAAAAAAAAATGTCTAAAAATATCATCACCACAACTGGTGCTTTGTAGAATGCCATTAACTAGCAACGGCACAGAGCAAATAAAAGTGTGATGTTACTAAAGGCTACTAAAGTTGCGCATTTAGATTTCTTTGCCTTTTAAGATCTTTAGTTTTTATTATCTATTATTACAGTGAGAATACAGCTCATGTGTACATGTGTTTTGTGCTAATGCGGTTATTGCATGTCTTGTCATGAATATGTAATCAGAACCTTTTCCTGCATCTCCATGAGATGATTATGTGCCCCACGGTGCTATTTTGTATACACAACCTTGACAAATGTCATTTTTTTGTTGGCAGGAATCTTATTAGCTCTTATGATGTTGTAACTTAGCAAGTCTTGAGGGACACTGCAAGCCTTAATTACAGCCCTCGTTAAAATGCCTCCTAATTAAGCTTTTCTTCCTCTGTGCATGTATCCCAATCAGATTTGATAATGTGATAAGTTAAACGTACTGAATCAATATTTGCAATCAGCAGCTCCCAAACTTCTTTATGCATGGTGATTATTGAGCTCAGTGAAAGTTCCTAAAGATAAGGTGTTACCCATAGCTGTATAGCGTTGTTGGTGAAGTGGGCGGTAGTCATGGAAACAGTGTGTTTTTCTACGGTGTTCAGATCTGCGGCGCATCACGGCGGGGTTCTTGGGCATGGCTGCTGCCGTGATGCTGTGTGGAAGCATTGTGGCCGCCGTGGGATTTTTCTGGGAGGAGAGCCTCACCCAGCATGTGTCTGGACTCCTCTTCCTTATGGCAGGTACGCAGTTCTGCTTATTCGCTTTTATTATCTAACTTTCTCTTCGTTTTTGCTCAGCTACTTGTTACTCGTTTCGCCCAGTAGCACACACTTTCTCGTAGGTGGTTCTCTTTCCTTTCCAAGTTGTTGTCTACCTTGTACATTCTCCCACGTCTTGTCTATTTATCCATTTATCTCCTTCTGTCTTTTATTTCTTGCCTTGCTTATATATATATATATATATATATATATATATATATATATATACACACACACACACACACATAACATTTCACTCAAACTGTCAGTAAATCTCACATATAAATGATATTTATTATAGTGGAAATTTTTCAGTGAATGTTTTTGCAGGTTATGTTATTACGCTAGCAGGTTTGTAGGTAAATAATTCTTTCAACCAATTCATTAAAAAACGCATACTAAAAACTGTTAAATAAAACATATTATAACAGGTTTATAATAAAATAATATTTAAATGCAATAAAGAAAAACACTAAAATGTATAAAACAAGAATAATATTTTAGTATTTTTTTTATATTTGTATATAGTTACAGATTTTGATTTTAATATTTTTTAAATAAATGTTCAGATTAACTAAGATTAATAAATGGTTTAGAATAACTTTTTATTGGCATCTTAAAGTGTGACTGAATAATACATTTTTCAAACAATATCTAGGGCATGTTTAAAAAATGTTTGAAAATAAATAGCCTATTAACAGCCTATTAACAGTTTTGGGCACGTTAAAGTAATTAGTTATAATTACTAGTTACATCACTATAAATTAACTAAATACTAATACTTGTAACTATTGTGTTACTTAGAAAGGACAAAAAAGTCAAATAACTTGGATGCCCACAATATTAAATTAATGAAATGGACACTATATAGAATGGTGCTTATGATATTGTTTGTCTTTTAGCATTTCGATAAAAAAGAAATTGTTAAGGGGGAAATTGATAAGTTTACAAAACTACTACGAAGTCTACTCATTTTTATTTTTATTGAAAATCTAAACAGGGCCCAGAGCCGCTGAGAAACATACTCAACGGTTCTGACAGGGACCATGATACATAGGTGAGCGCCAACCAAGGAGATTTAGTTCCGCCCACAACCAGAGAAACCAGGAGTTCTTAAAAGCTGTAGAATTCCAAAGGAACTCATTTTGACAGGAAAATACAACAAAGAATGTGTTTTACAGCTACATTGCGCATCTGCTCAGATGGACATAGAAAATACAATTCCAATAATATTATAATAAATGATAGTACAGTAATGCCGCATTTTATTGTCAGTAATGGTAACAGCAGGGGGGAAACAGCAATTTGTTTAATTGCTTGATTCGTTTATTTATAAGGCCATTATTCCCATTAGTGCCTATTAAGTCTTACCTATTCATTGCTGCAATGACACAAAATTCTGATTGGCTGTTTAAAGGCAGGTTCGAAAACATTTACACTGCTTGAAAGTCTTGCTCATATCTCCATTGCACTCATTAAGTTAATTGGTCAAAATGTGTTCTGCTGTTCCATCAGCGCCATCTACTGTAACAGAGTGAAAGTGCATTTTAATTCAGCATGTCTCTTTCACTCTTTCGGCCTTGAGCTTCTCATTCGTATTGGGTTTGTTGACATCAGAGTGCACATGACTCTTAGATGCAGCATACAGAAGTGTTGTGCCTCAGAACCAGCTGATGGGAAAAGTAGACTGTTCTGAAAATGTATTCTTAAAATTTTGTTCAGGGTTTTCCTATTACCAAATACATATCTAGAATGAAATCATTAACAACTTCTTTCCTGTGGCCTCATAGGATAATATAGGGTTTCTTTAGAAGCATACTGTTTTTCGCCTACTGACATATAGGCTATTTATATTCAGACACAGCTCCCTTTATGAATGAGTCATTGAATCATTCATTAAACAGATTAATTACACAAATTCAAATGACTCACTTCATCTGCCTTCTTCCATAGTATGGGTGCCTTTCAATCAGAATGCTGGGACCTAGTAAGGCTGCATATCTCGACTGCCATGTCATCAAACCCCATCAAAGGACGTCTTAATCTTAAGAGTCTTTAGTAGACAGCAGTCTTTGTTTCACATCCTTCATTTGGCCTTCATTTGAAGAATGTATCAAGTGTGTGAAAATGAATCTGCACTAAGCTCGTTCAATTTCATTATGTAAGGTAAGCCAAAAGGATGCAGCCTTCTTTTTAAGAAGCACTCTATACTGTATGGAAAAAAGAGTTGCTTATGAGTATGAGTATGCTTATTCTTTGCACAAATGTACTGAATCATTCACATTTTCTTTTCTTTCTTTTTTTTTCAAAATACTGAATCATTCAGGGAAAAACAGCTACTTTGTGTTGCAACATTTATGCTGTGCCTCATACTGCATGAGGTGCATACCAAGAGATGATTTGTTTTTTTTTGTTGATTTCCATGTGTTCATTAGATCAGTTACCTCAAACCTTCCTCTTTCCTGCAGGAATCTTTTGCACAATCTCACTGTGCACCTACGCAGCCAGTGTCTCATACGACCTATCCAGAAACCCTCCTTTCATCTACGGTCTGCCCAGTGATGTAGACCACGGGTACGGATGGTCCATCTTCTGCGCATGGGTCAGTCTGGGCCTAACAGTGGCGTCAGGTTGCATCTGCACAACTTATCCATTCCTGAGCCGCACAAAAGCTCTTCGCTCCAAAACGGCAAGGGAGTCGTCTGTATGAGCGCTCCACTGGTGGCCTGGAGGACTCAACAAAACGTTAATCAGCACTTGGCGCTTTATTAAAACAGGTTCTGTGGGACTTCATGCTGTATGGAGCTGTTTTGAATGTCTTGTAGTTTGCAGATAACTTCATTGGGCTCATGAGATGTATTGGTGTTAAACAGAACGAAAACTGTTGCATTTTCCGTGTGTCTTCAACACACATTTGCTTACACACACACACGTAAAAAACGAAATACACATGAATATACAGTATGTGCGAATATAATGAACAAAACCTTTGATTTGAAATGGGTATGTGTATGTTTGTGGGTCGTTGTGATGCAATCATTCTCTGGATCAGGTGAATATTCTACACACTATAAGGATCTGAGCCACAGTTTTTTATGCAAACCCTCTGAAATTCGAATTATTGCTCTGATCATGGTCAGTTTTATTTTTTTATCTTGCGATTAAAGCATATTTCCCTACCACTTGCAAACGGATACAAGTCGACTAACCTTTGGCTCTTAAGCTGACATGCCAATTGAAAATATCAAACAGCTGAAGAAATAAATCAGGGATGAACAGGACGCTTCATGTCACCAAAGTCACCACATCAGACAAATGTATAAAGGCATGATTGCATATATATCACCTTTGGGTAACAGCTGGTGGCTGATATTCAAAAGGATTGAAAAAAATCAAAGAGACACGAGAATCTTGAGATCTAAGACGTGGATATGCAAATTTGTGATTGGATGAAATGTCTCTGAAGATTCAGGACTTGAACTCGGCTGTCACTAGCAGTGCAATCTTAATACGGCAGCATGTTTTAAGCGGATGCTGTCGAATCTAACAGTCTCGCTAACGAATGGCCTCTCATGACGTCACCTCATTATTGAAAATACAAGTCCTTCTACTCCACACAAAGCGACCAGGATTATATTAACTGCTGGATATTGTTTTTCCAAACTGAGCCAAAAGAGTTACATATCCCTGACACTGTACTGTTTGCCTCAAAAACTTCTGTTGTGTTCCTGAAAGTGTATCGTAAATAAAATATTATCATGATGAAATAAAGGTCTATGAAGAAACCAAACTGTTTCATGTGAACTTAGGCAGTATTTAGGCTTAGGATTCATTTTTGACTTTCAGCAGTGCCAGCATATTTTCTGCTTTCCCTTTTCCAAAAAAAAATACAACCTGTGCAGAAATAATAAACAAGGCTGATGATTTCACCTCGCATAACAGTTGCTTGTTATGCATGGTTCAAGAAAAACTGTATTTAAATTAGCAAAAATAGAAAAAAACCCATTATTAATATAGCTGATTTTTTGATGATATCAACTTAAAAAATTGTATAGACTATGTAGACCTATTATTTATAGTTTTTATTGTTAGTAATTTATGTGCTTTTGTCATTTTAATTAATTTTTATTTCAGTTTAGTGTCAGTAATATACAGTAGTATGTAAACATGTAATGCATATTTTACATTTATATTATATATATATATATATATGTGTATAACTTGGGCTAGCTATACTCATTTCTATTCTGCTAAATGTTTTAAAAGTCTCAAAACGTGTTTATTTATATATTTAATCCTTGTTCATTCTTTAGAAATGGCAAGACAAGGTCATGGAAATATTTAGCATTATTCTGAAATAGATTGATATGCAGGATTTGCTTATATTGTAGTTCAAATCCAGGAGTGTCCATTTTTCTGACACAAGGGGGCGCCAAATTATCATCAGTAAACACGCAGACTTCAAACTATAGATTCGATTTTTTTCTACATCTAAAGGTATATTTTGTTGTGGCGGGTAAATGGGGACCGCACGTGGCAATAATATATTTCACATTACCCTTTCGTTGAGTGTGCCACACGCACACACACAAAAAGAGACAAAACTCAATTGCTGAAACAAGGTTATAAATAAAAAGATTGTATTATCATACAGGTAACATTAATCAAAAAGAAACTTACATGTACTGAGCACTCGCACAAGCGAGGGAAAACTACTTCAATGTATGTGTAAAATGTACTGTAAATGAGGCTTTGGGCCGAGTGACTCGTGCTGGAGTAGATACACAGTGCCATCACCCGTGTGTGCACATTATGTCCTGACCAACAGTTTGTGAAAATAAGGGGGGGGGGGGGGAAACTTCTACAAGTGTGCTCGTGTCCTCAAATGGGTAAAAATGGTGAAACATCCTGAATTTTCTATCAGAACACTGAACACTATGTACAATAAAATTAGTTTCCTCGTGTCACAGTTATTTTTCATATCATACACGTGTGTTGTTCTTTGTGAAATCTTCAAAAATAAAGTCTTTTCTTCATAAAGGGAACAAATCGCAAAAACATAGGAGTGATAACATGCATTCCTTGTATCGTAGTAATAAATGAATAAAAACAATTGATTCTGAACTTGCTTTTGTACAATGTCAAAACATTTTCTCATTAATCTTTTTGTCCAAATGCTTCCACAGACATGGGATTTGTTTTGGATGTACTAAAACCACTGGTATCTGAACTATAAACGCATGGAAACCTCAGAGGCCATTAAAAAAATGAAGACAAGTTTGGACAAACACACGAAACACATACATTTGATTTTACTTTTGACTGTCCTCAGAAAATGGCTTCTATAGGATGTCTGTTGAGTTGAGCTAAGAGTCAGTATCCCGTGGAACCAGGCTGGAGGGTGGCAGTGTTTTCCCTTCGCTTAGGTTACTTGATAACACTGAATACTGTGTAAATCCCAAATAAAAGCTTAAAATGCTCACAAATCTACACTTTAATGGCCTAAAATCTCAAAAAGTCTGGTGATGCTGTTCAAAACGGCACTATTTTCCCCTTTAACCACAGATTTTGAGTTCATTTACGCTACCATTTCTGCTTCTTAAACATTCCTCTCCTGCAAAATGTTTAGAGTATTTAAAACACATCAATAACATTTCCATACAACTTTTTTTCCTGAAATCGTTACAGCTTTACAAAAAAATTTGGTAAAATAATAAAAAAGGCTTTAGCTCCACAGCAGAAAACCGTGTATTCACGCACATCAAACATAATGGACAACATCAGGCTGTTTTTTGAACACTTTCCCCCGTCAGTCCTTGGATTTTAACGCCGACATCCTGTTTGCGGCTCCATTTTCTGCCTTATTTAGAAACCCTTGATGATGCAATAGGCCTCCATGGAGGATAATATGATGTACATCAGCCAGAGACTGAAAAACAGTGTTGAGGTGAGGATTTTGGCATTCTGTGGGCCACCCAGTTCCCCTCCGATCTCGGGCCGGCGGCGGTACATGAGGACGGCGACACAGATGAAGGCAAAAATGGTGAAGAGGGTGACGGAGAACGCCAGTGTTCCGGGGTCCACGCGGAAGTACTGGCCTTTTGACTGGTGAAATACAGCAGCGATGGACCAGGCCACTCCGATGCCCAGAAAGACGTTCACAGCATTGCTGCCCGTCACATTACCGATGGAGGCATCAGCGTACTGATCCTGGATGGCTGCCACTTTGCTAGCGAACGTGTCTGATTTTGAAGGGGTGGTGAGAGAAAGATGGAAAGCAAGAAATATTGTCAGGCTCCAAAAATAGGCATCAATACATGGATGACTCTTATATGAATCACTGTATAAAATCGGTAAAAATATGTTCAGCTCATATTCTTTTCAAAATTCCACAACATTTTTAGGATCATTAAGCAGTAACTTTTTTAAAATTTTTTACATTTTTTTTATAATATTTAAACAATTGTAAGCTGTATTTTTCAAATATTAATTATATCATTATCATGTTTGGGGTCGGAACTATTTTTTACTAGTCTTGTATTTGAAAGAAATCTCACAAAGGCTGCATTTATTTAATAAAAATCAAGAAAAAAAGTAATATTGCGAAAATATTTACAACATGAAATGTGCTTTTTTGTTTGTATAATAGCACAGTTAAATCTTCAGCATCATTACTTCAGTCTTCAGTGTCACATGATCCTTCAAAAATTATTCTAATATGCCATCATATATATATATATATACATATATAAAATTTTATTTGGGGGTGAAATGTGACTTATACCTGGCACAGATGTTCCCAACGCAACAAACACAACCGCAGTTACAGAGTCTTTCAGACCAACAGTGCATCCAAAATGGGATGCCAGGTCTCCAATGAAAGCAGTGAGGACGCCAATCATGATGATTGACACAACGAAACACGCCCAGCCATTCCAGTAATCAGTGGGAGGCACGAACGCAAACAGAACCTTCCAGAACACAGTCAGGAAGTGCATGACGTAGTCAAAGCAAGATGGCATCATTTCTTCCCCACACTCATCATCATCATCTTCCCCTTAGGAGGAAAAAAAGAGGAGAGGAGATCTGAATTATGGATTGGTTGTTTGTTTCCTGTGAAGAGACGGGCTGTCCTCTTACACCAGGGAACATCAGTGTGTGAAAAGCATATCACAGTTACACAGAAAGGCTGACAACAATCAAATCTTATAAATCAGAGGAGGCAGAGGCTCTGAAGCTCAGAGGACTGGAGGTCCAGTAACATCTGTGTTTCACCAAATATCAGACTATTTAAAACAGCTTATATCAGGACAGTCAGAAATAAAAATAATTTACTGAACAATAAAAGTTGCAACAATAAGAGGCGGTGCTATATTGTGAATGTAATGGGCATTATTAGATCCATGACCAAACGCTGTGCCAACATTTACACTGGCTTTGGTTAAAAACAAATATTATATTATAATATAATGCAATATAATAAATTATAAATTACTTTAATTGATTTTTAAAATTATTATTTTGAAAATATTTTTAAAATGGCAAAATCCATATTTATATGGATGTTCATCGTCAATTTATATTTCTCATTTTAACTATATTATTTATATAATATTATATAAATGATATATATATAAATTAGTGTTCATGTAATATTTAATAATAGGTTATAAATTATTATTTAATTTTATATTTTCATTTATAAATAAATGAATAAATGAATGAATAATGAATGAATTAAATGAATAAAATAATTTTATACATTTATTAGTTTACAATTATTGAATTATTTACAGTCCTAAAATACAATATTGTACATCGTTTTTTAATGTATAATATTTACAATTACAGGTTATCCACACCATATACATTTAATATTTTCATGTAACGTGTGCAAGAATTCAAGTGTGAGAGCAAAGCAGTCTTTAAAGAGAAAAAAGATCAATGATTCTTTTACATGATAGCCTACAGTGTCATCACAACAGTTAGTTCATTTTGGTTCACAACTGGAATGCTGCAGAGTAAAGTCATCCTTCTAAAAAACACCTACTGTATAATTATGAAAAATATTCCCCAGGAATTTAGATTATGATCATCCCCCCTCTCTCTTTCTCTGTCTTCTTGACTCAGGCTGCACTAACAAGCTCTGTCAGCTTCAGTCAAGCCTGTCAGAATGAGTGCTTGTATATGATCCTGACTGCATGTGTGTGTGTGTGCTCACAGAGCTTTGTGTCCACACATTCCTTATTAATATGCTGTGCTACATGACGAAAGACACTTCAAAAACTGTGCGGACGGAGGGTGAAAGCAAAAGGCCTTGACATTTTAGAGATGAGAAAGGCATGGCTTGTGTTTGGTTATGCTCATAGTGAACTTGACTGATGGCAGAAGGATTCTGGGTAAAAAACAAACCAATAAGAAACACACAAATGTCTTTTGGTTGCTGTTTTCACACTGTTATAGACACTAAATAATCACAACTAAACTTAACAAAAAAGACAGTATAATATTAAATATATTCCTGAAAAATCATAAATAACAATAAAATTGTATCATATACATCATAAAATAATGTATTTTCAAACAATGAAAACACTTGCAAATTTGTCAACCTATCAAAGTTGTCCTAAGACAAGAATAGGTATTGTTTTTGAATTTAGGACAACATTGATGAAAGGTTTTGATCCACTTTGAATGCTGACTACTATATATATATATATATATATATATATATATATACAAGTAACAATATAATAAAACAAAATGGAAAAAGGAAGGGAAAAAAAGGATTTTATCCACTGGGTATTTATGACCCAAAGGAGGAGGAAAAATTTGCTATGTTTGTTTCCTGCTCAAAACTGAGATAAACAGGTTCCTGGAAACTCTACATTAATACTGAGAGCTCTCTGTTTTTGAGAAAAAAAGCAAATAATGATTATCTTCCCTCCGGCACTGCTACGACTGACACTCTGTAGATTTTATGAAACATTTAATTGCACTTCAGTCTGGCTACAAGCATGCATTCAGCACCAACACATTTTAAATTGCAATGATGCTCTAATTAAAGATACGTGGCAAAATGAGCACATTGATTAAGCAGCAATTGCAACATGTCCTTCAGAGATGAATCGGCAAAATAGCCGTGTTATCTAGCATTCCAACTGTCAAGTCTGCAATGGATTGTGTTTACTGTAGAGACTTAATGAAAGGAATTATAAGATTTTTTTGGTGGCTTACCTGAGCTGACAGTGATGGCTTCTACAAACTGGTCTCTCCAGCTGTTAGTACCAACCAAAAGGGCCAAGTTGGTTTTCTTTATAAGTTTGTCAACTGTGCTCTGGAAGGGATTGAAGTCATTACAACTATGATAACAAATTTGAATAATTTACAGAGGCACATTTGTTAACATTAGTTAACCATGAACTAACAATGAAAGGGAGACTATCCTCCAACAAAAAACGACCCTATAGGTCATATTTGCAAGTACCTTATTATGACTTATATGGGTACTTTTATGCAAATGATACTCAGATTTATATTCATTCCAAGCCTAATGATATTAAAGTGGCTGTGTCTTTTCTTTCTCAGTGTCTTACTGAGATTAAAAAATGGTTGTCTGAAAATTTTCTCTGTTTAAATGGTGACAAAACGGAAGTGATGCTTGTCGGTTCTCCTCACCAGTTGCGTAAGGCTGAGTCCATAACCTTAAGTGTGGACGGCTCTGCTTTACAATTTCAAAATAAACTAAAAAATCTGGGGGTGATATTCGATTCCAGTTTAACATTTGATCTTCATGTTCGTAATTCAGTCAAGACATCTTTTTTTCATCTCAGGAACATTGCTAAATTACGTCCCATGCTAAATTTTTCTGTTGCTGAAAAGTTAATCAACACATTTGTATTTTCACGTATTGATTACTGTAATGCTTTGTTGGGT
>JAUCMU010000013.1:18594118-18607135 GCA_032275025.1 Enteromius treurensis
CAGTTGTGTCGTGGCTTGTTTTTGTTGTGTCGTGGCCTGTTTCAGTTGTGTCGTGGCTTGTTTTTGTTGTGTCGTGGGCTGTTTCAGTTGTGTCGTGGCTTGTTTCTGTTGTGTCGTGGCTTGTTTTAGTTGTGTCGTGGCTTGTTTCAGTTGTGTCGAGGCTTGTTTTTGTTGTATTGTGGCTTGTTTTCATTGTGTTGCTGTTTGTTTCTATTGTTGTACTAATGTCATTGTATTGTTGCTTGCATCCGTTGTGTATTTCATTGTGTTGTTCACTACTGGACCACTGTACCTTTAGGTAAAGACAATAAAATAATTCCATACAAGTTTATTAGCATGTTGCTACCTGGTCTCTTGGCATAAATGCACCTGGATATGTCAAGTTTGAACTGCCACAATACATGCCTATATCAACGTAATAGAAAAGCGTCCGAATTTACACGGAAGCTGTGTTTTATGTCTTTGAAATTGCAGTGAAATGTGCAAGGTACGTAAAAACGGTGTATATTACACATATTTTTATGAGACCAGGTTGGCATATTGCATTGAGTAAACACTTTTCACATGATTAAATGCATGCGTTTAGCATTCAACACTTTCTTCCAAACCTTTTAAATAAATACTATAGCTCTTGAATGTATCACTAATGAGCTGATGATCTATTATGATTACTGTCATCCTCACAATCGCTTTATAAAACAATATGTTGGGTTAATTGGCTCACACATGCACACCCCGTATGAGATCACACATAGTGACAAAAGGAGAATGACCAGGAAAAAGAAAGAGAAATGGATGAACAGGAGAGAAAGTGGATACCTGCGATGCTGATAATGGTGGAGGGGATAGGTTTGTCTCTACCCTGCACTTTCCGGTACACATCCCTGCCTGATGAGCCCAAACACATTCACTGAACAGTGTTAGCACATATGCTAACAGAAGGACGCAGCTTTATCTATGACTTTGCACAACTAAATAAAGCTTTATAAAGCAGACAATGAAAATTTCAATGATCACTTTAGAGAACAGAGCAAACACGTGTTTCCTTTTTTAATATATATTAAAGTTCACAGTATATATATTAAAAAAGTGTAGAAAGAGAATTAAATTGTTTAGGAAATATAATTAAATATTTTAATAAAATACACCAAAAAGTATTTTATTAAGAGTAAAAAGACTATTTGTACACTTTTTAAAACAAACAAAAAATGTAATAAAAAGGTGAATATGATGAACACTGTGATGATGCACTAATTATTAGCAAGCTTTAGTTTAAAAGGTTTTACAACAGCACATGAAATCAACTTCTATTTTACGTAAAGTCAACCACACCCTTGTTTGAAAAGAATTCATTTGTCATTCTAACATCTGCGCATTTTAGCATACCCTGTTCTCCCAGTGATTAAATTTTTCAACAACAGATACTCTTTGGACACATTATTCAAGGTGTAAGTGTTTTTTTTTTAGTATCAGTGTGCGTGCTGTCACAGTTGAGCGAGTTTGACAAGACAGTTACGAAAGCACTGACACATTAGTTTAAGGCAGACTAGCTATGCATTCTCAATAGGAACCAGCCTGTTGACTTTGGGAGCAATGCCAATGATGGTTACTGGACGGGTGACAGTGTATTGTGTTGTAGCCCATCACACAATGTCTTTTGTGAAACCTTGTGGCGTGCAGCAAATGTGACATTTCAAAACAATCAGCATATTCAAGCAGGTTCAGGGCACTGCGGCAAAAATCAATCTTAACTTTAGCTTTATATACAGCTTTAAAATTAGGCCGCAATACAGTTTTAAGTGAGTGTACAGGCAAGTTAGTTTCAGAAATCGAAGTTAACATGGTTATTTGCTATTAGAGGGATGGTCTGTGTCTGAAACCTACAAATATTGGTAATTATAAGAAAGTGTGTTTGTTTGTTAGTTTGGCGATTGGCTATACAGGCCAATTCACACTGTACTGACAGATGCTGACCAATGTAGATAACCAGATTATACTACATCACTTCTCAGTGTTCTTAGTGTTCAATCAGCGAAAATTAGCTCCGACAGACAGAGGTAACACACTGATGTCTTTTGCCATCTGTCAGTGTTGGCTGGTATGGTGTAAATTGGCCTTAAGAATAAAAATTGTGTTTGATGAAGTGAATTGCTTTTTTGCATTTATGAAAAATACTGAAATTATTAATTAATAAAATTATTATATTACATTCATTTATAATCAATTTAAATGTTGATTCAATACACATGAATACGCATTGTAGTCATTATTTTCAGCCAGAAACAATAAATTATTTGTAGAATTATTTATTAGATTTCCATTTTGAAACAATAAACATTTTTTACCCACTGTTAAACAAACGCTGTAGGCATTTATGGACACAGTGGTAAAATATAAATTATAAAAAAATCTAAAATTATTTTGTATTCATAATAATACTTAAAAATATTGCACCTTTGATTATGTTTTTTCCCCCCTCCATTTATGAATTAATTTCTACCAAAAAGTTGCACTGTTATCATTTTCATGCAGCCATGATGAGCAAACTCAAATCTACTTGACTGGTCGTGTAAATTATTTTTGCTGTGAAGCTTGCTTAACAGGAAAGAAAGCAAAGCAAATTAAACACTTAGTATCTGTGGTTTTATTCGAGTATATGAGCCTATGAAGCAAACACACCAAGCCCTTAGCCCCTAGTGTGACAAACAAACAAGACTCCAGCTCATCGTTAGGCAAACCAGTTACTAAACACACCCAGTGTTATATTTAGCTTTCAACTAGGTGACAAGTAACATTTAATCTCTTACCATAAAGCGTCTTATCTATCAAAGAAAAGATTATCATCAAAAAGATTAATTCAATGACTGTATGAATTCATTCGCTTGGTTAGCTAAGCAAATTAGCTTAAGTAGCTTGCAATGAGTTAGCTGAGCAGTTCCAGTGAAACATTACTGTACCTGTCTTCACGAATCCACCTAAAATCATAAAAACACAGCAAAAATGAACTCACTTTTTGTTCATTTCACGTTTTACAGATTTTAACAAGGATAGAAAATGATGTTGGCTTAAGCCCAAATGAATGTGTAAATAAGGGTTAGTGTAATTTGATTATTTTTTCACCAGCTTGACCAGCATATAACTGGCATGGAGCTCAGTCAGCAAACTGCATGAAAAGTGGTCTGGTCTTTGCGGCATGGAGAGTGAAAGATGACCCAGATTGGTGGGTGATCTTATCAGCATCAGCAGGCAATGTTTGATTCAATTTGAACAGAGACCTTGTACGTATTAACAAATAAATATCTGATCCTCATGTGATGAGCTGAACATTTTTAAGTTATTTACAAAAAATAAAGAGCAGGGGAAGAAAAGAGACAGCTTACCACATTCATGCAGCAACATAGCTGATGTAGACAAATGAAGAAGAGACAGGACAAAAAATGGAGATAAAGAAAGGGTAAAATTATTATGAATGAGTCAACAGAGTAAAACAGACAAGGTTGGTGTGCAAGAAATTTGTGTTGCTAAATATAGAGAAAGTCTCTGAAATCCGACTGAATTCAACAGAAACTGGTGGAAATCATCAACACTGAGAAACAGCAGAGTTCTGAATACAAATAATATTATAGTACAGTTTATTCCCTAAACATTAAAAAGTTTGGGATTAGTGAGATTATTATTATTTTTTTTAGTTACATAAGTCTCTAATGGCCACCAAGTGTACATTTGATTGAATACACTAACATAGAAACATTAATACAATTGAACATTTTATATTCTAAAATCTAATGATAGCAAAGCTGACTTTTCAGCAGTCTTCAGCGTCATGATCCTTCAGAAATCATTCTAAGATGCTGTTACTGCTCATTTCTTCTCATCGTTGATGTAAACAGTTCTGCTGCTTATATTTGATGTTTTTTGATTAATACACTATCGTTTGTTTAAAATATAAATCTTGTGTAACAATATTAAGGTTTTACCTGCCACTCGATTAATTTGATGTGTCCCTACCTTTGTTAAAAGATTGAAAACAATTATACTAACACCAAACTTTTGTACTTTAGTGCACATGTAGGACATTAAATTGAACATATTTATTTGGCTTGATTCATTAATTAATTATTTAAAAACAATTACAAGGTAATAAATGTCCCCTGACCTATACTTAGTCAAATATGAACTATTAAAAAGTCAAGTCGATCTGCTTTAATAAACATGTCTGACACAATGTCTCAAATTATCTTTATTTTGGGGATTCATTGTGATTCATTAGATGAATTATTGAGCATATCGTAATTTCATTCGATTTTTAATTCAAGTGACAGCCCTAAAGCATTGAAAAATCTATATGAGTTTGACTTTTTTGAGTTTGATGTAAAAAAATAAATCTTTTATCTTATTGCTGAATCAATCTTTTTCTGTCACAAAAAATATTAAATCTCAAAGGCTCATGAAATTTGGCAAGAAACCCATATATCTGCTGCTCATTATGGTTTCAATTGTCCTGGCCTCATTCTGGCCTGAGGGAACGGTCCCTACAGCTTTAGTCCTGGCCAGAATCCTCACATTAAAAGTCAGCCAGGTATGCCTACTCTCCGAGAAAGCTCTTAACCTTTGGCCAGGAGGGAACATGGAAGACAAATCCCCTGAAACTGAGCAGCAAGCAGGAAGAAGATGGCATTTCTGCAACAGTAGAGTGAAAGTAGAGGATCAGCTTTGAAGGAGGAGCGGAGGAAGGGAAAGACAGAAGCCAGAATAAAGGGCAGCTGCAGAGACAGGAAAAGGCTTGTTTCACTCGTTTCTTTACTGTCTTTCACCTGTCCATCCCCTCCTCCTCCATTCTGGTTCCTGCAGCTCTATGAAGAAGTTTGCATGCTTGTCATACTCTTCGTGGTCAAGAATTTTAACCTTTATGGTCTTCCTGTGGGGGAACATAAAATCACATTTGAGGTATGAATGGTGCTTGTGTATTCGATTTTAGGCGTATCAGATGCCTCAAAGCAGCATGTAAACCTGCCAACAAAATCTATAAAGTATAATGACACAAGACTCTCTTCTGTGTTCGATTCAACTCAATTTTTTTTCTTCAGAAGTCAAGTATTGAATGGAATCAAAATTTGGGTCACAAAAGGAGACTGAGATGAGAGTAACTAGATAAAATATTATTTCAAGCATAAGTTAGGTCTAGAGATGTTGTAGACCAACTAACAGAGGTTGGGTTTGGATATTAGTAACACTTCCTGTTCAGCCCAGAAGATGGCAGCACACCGAGGCTGTTACAGGGCAGACGACATCCCACCTTTTCTCTCACTCATTTCCACCAATTGTGGCTCTCCAATCTCCAGGAAGAAGTTCTTATTCTTTTCATACTCCTCATCATCGATTATATTGATCTCAATAGTTTTGCTGAAAGAGAAAGAGAGAAAAAAAAAGAGCACAAGTTTGCAGGCATGAAAGAGGCACAAGGAAAGGCAAGATGCTAGAGAAATAAGCAAAAGCAAAGAAAAGTATGGACAATGTTGTAAGCAAATGATTAAAATCAAAGGAACGGTGCACCCATAAAACTGTCATCATTATTATTATTTTGATTGATTGTTGTTGAACACAACAGTAGCTGATATGCAGAATAGAAAAATATTAAAAGGAATTTAATATAATTGAAAAAAAAAAATGTATTTAATAAAAATATGAGTAATTGCCTGAAGAAACTGGAAAGGTATTTGTGATATATTGTGGTCAGTCTGAATGAATTGCTCCACTGCACATTCTGTGCATGTTTCTGATCTATTCCTTGACTGTTTTATTTGCTCACACTTATATTGAGCAGAATGCATAATTTAATGTGAGAGAGTCAGGGGCAATGGAAAGCATTTGAAAAACGATCTGCAATCACAGCTGTGTTTACTGGAATATACTGGCCTAAAAGCCCTTTAAGTGCTTCTGTCTGGTTTTGAGAATAATACAGGAATAGGCTCTCCCTGCATATCCCTTTATTGTTACTTTTTAAAAATAGCATCAATTTACTTTAACCATTACACACTGCACTGTAACAAGCCACAGCCAATAAATAAATAAACAAGTAAATTAAAATCTTAATTGAGGGGTTCACTCAAACATTGCAGACACATTTGATGAAAATGTACTCTCGTTCTCAGGCCATCTAGGAAGCAACTGAAGTTTTTTCTTCATCAGAGCAGATTTGGAGAAATTTAGTAATACATCACTTGCTCGCCAATTAACAGCACCCATTCACCCAATCCACAGAAATCCAGTTTCAATCCTGCTTCTAGCTAAAATATGGGTCATCTGTCTATAATCTCCAGTGTCTTGTCTTGAAAGAAACATGCACAGATCAAGTACTGTTTACAAGCGAAAAACAGTCTAAAACAGCTCTAAACAAATATGAAGGATAAAGGGAGATACATTTTTCACTTAAGAAAGAGTTATTATGAACTCATATTTTGGCCGTATGATGATGGTATAAAGTTAAATAGTTTCTTACAAAGGCAACGTTTTACTTTACACGACATTAATTAACAAACTGGAGCTGTGTGGATTGCTTGTGTATTATTATGATGTTTTGTATCAGCTGTTTAGGCTCTCATTTTGATGGCACCAATTCACTGAGCAAGTGATGTAATGCTAAAATTCTCCAAATCTGCTCTGATGAAGAAACAAACTCATTTACATCTTGGAAGACCCAAGGGTGGATACATTTACAGCAAATTTTGTTTCAAATTTGCCAGTCAGATCACCTCGGCCAGTTTTAGCCAGCTCTTTCTATTCATGTGTGCATCAGATAATCAGCGAACGGCCTGTGGGCGGCCGGTGGGTGTGTCAGACTAAGACAGAACAGACAGAAAGCTAAAACACGTCCCTTGAAATACTTTTCTACCTTCATCCAGGCATGTGCTTAAAATAAACCCTCCATTCTGTCTGTGGGCATATAAGCTCCGCTTGTCACAAAGTCCTGACTCTTTCTGCCACCAGCACACCTCTGCTAGACAACAACACAGAGGCTGAAAAACATAGTAGGTGATTCTATGAAACGGGTGCCTCTTTCAGCATGATAAGGTGATTTTTAAAGAACATCTGAATGAGATTTCTGTCAGGCGCATGACGGGTCAGAATGTTGTGTCTCAAGATAAAAAAATAAATTTTAGATACATGCTGGAATGTAATTATGCATTCAGTTGATAGTTTAACACTTCTCAATGAACAAAGAAGATCTACAATCATTCAATGTTCGACTGCTTAATATACAAAATCCAACACATTCTCACAACCAGTTCGTATGTATTCGTACGAGACGGCAAATTCGTACAAAATCGTATAACCTCACTCTTACGATTTTGTACGATTTATCTAAACCCCAGCGGCGGGTAGGTTTAGGGGCGGGGTTAGGTGTAGGTCATTCGTATGAATTCATACGAATTGGCAACTCGTAAAATTTGTCCGAGTGAGGTCCAACGAATTTGGGCTGACAAAATCACAATAATGACGTAGAAAATGTGAGGTTAAATACAACCTTTAATGACAAACCATACATAAGAAATTGGATAAAAAGAGGAAACTTTAAAGTCATAAGTCTAAAGGTCATGGCACACTGAGAAATTTTCGTATTCGTCATCCTTTTCTATCAGAATTCTTACTAAGGATGTGAAAGTGCAGAAAATCAAACCTGGTCCGACTCTTTTAAATGATGGAGAAAAGTTTCGGAGGCAATCAAGATGGACACAATCTGATATTCAAATTTCCTTACGAGTTATCCGTTTTTAATAATTATTGTCATTTGGGAAGTTTCCTTTCATAAAATAACATAATTACAGTCATTTTATTTTAATTACATTTTTTATAATTTTGCTTTCAAAATATGTATATTTATTAGAGCAATGCAATGGATGTGGACGGGCTAAAAAGGGTATTTTTCGTGAAAACATGATCTAAAATAGAATCCAAAGCTATATTAGTTAGAAGAAAAAGTTTACATTAACACATCAGTGCTACTCGTGACTGTGTAAATATTTCTGAAAAACACAAACAGCAATGGTACAAATACCTTTAGTTAACATGACCCTGTTTTTGAAACCAAACTCTAGTTAATCTAGAGCACATTCTATAATATTTTATTAGGCATGTTCATAATTATAAGTAAAGAGCAGGCAGGTTGCTCTTTTCCTCTTTCGTGCCAATAAGGCTGTCCATCTGTCTTTTTTTGTGACTGACAGCCTGTAATGACTTAAACCACAGAATGATAAATTGTGACAAGAACACAAAGGACAAATAGAGACAAAGCCCTGCAGATGGAAAAGAATACCGTGTCATAGCGTGTCTCTGTGTACATAGTATAGGTTTATGTAATACTAAGGTTTTAGAAGGACCGCCCCAAAGACATGCTGCACTGTATTGTACTATGGCTTGTTTAATGTGCAACAATGACAGACAGTCTGTTTACATACCTGTAACTTACTAAATCCTAAGAAGTTTCTTCTATCATAAGGTGGAGTGTTTTAAACATTTGAAATTTGCTCTCTGATTCTATAGAAAGCCACATAAGCAGTCTGTCAATTCATTTTATGGGACAATCCACAAGATACCATTCCCATGTTTGATGATATCCAGAAGCGCTTCTACTGCAGCAATGCTTACCAAATATGGAGAGTAAACTAATGTGAAGAGCGCTGGATACTTCCCTTACGCACTATTTATTCTTACTTCCAGCTCTGTCACTTTGCACACAACACCAAAACATTATTCTTGACTAAATGGGTAACACAGAAACGGATTTTCTGATAATTAAAAACATTTAACAAAAACAAAAGATTTGCCAAATAATAAACATTGTATATATATATATATATATGAAAAATATGTTATGTTTGTATATTAAATATATTTATATTTTTAATATGAACTATATGAATATAAATATATACATACAAATACATGTGTGTGTTTAAATATGCATAATAAATATATACAGAACACAAAGATACATTCAATCAAAACATTAATTGCTGCAATTAATTGTTTGACAGCACTAAATACTAATAACCATAATAAAACGGAAAACAGAAATTTAAAGGAAGTTTAAATGGATACGTCATTTGTTTAAAAAAAACAAAAAAATAACATCTATGATTCAGATTTTGGCTTAATTATAAATAAAGATAAAAAATAAGATAAAATAGGTTCATTAGATGTAACAGAAAATAAAGCTTTTATGGCAACTAACTAAAATAATAAATACATAAATTAAAAATAAATGAGTTACAACAAATGAAATAAAAATAATCTATAGCTAAAAGGAATAATTAAACAAAAGCAAATAAAAATGTCAAAAACACAAAAATGCAAACAAAAATCAAAATGAAAACTAAAAGTATGAAAATAAAAACTATTTTCAAGGCAAGAATTCCGTGAATAAACCATTTAATTGCTGTCTTTTTGTCATTGTGTAATATATCCTATAATGAGGCTTTTTGTCCTTTTTGGAACAGGAGTTCTGCAAAATGTATAATTTGTATAATGCATAATGTATAAAAGAAAGCCATACACAATTAAAACAACATGCAAAATTTGCATTTTGTGGATGAAATATTTCTTAAGCACCTGCTATGTTGTTAACATCTTGTTTTAATTAAGCTGTTATGTGCTGTTCTTTTGAATCATAATGGTTTGGAGGCATAAATTATATGATGTCAGCAACAAATATGACTTTAAATGCTACAGTCATAATATAGGCCTTTGGCTGTTGCTTTAATCAACAGTGACCTTCCGCTAGTGTGCAAACCACATGAATGCGTCAATACGCTTTCATGACCAATGAAGAAGCCAGTTCACTTCAGACTTTTCATAAAGGTTTGTTTAAGCAACTGTGTGTGTCTGTGTTAATATTTCAAGCTTGAGTAAAAAAGATGCCAGCTGGTTTTAAACAGGAAGGCAAGGACAGAACTAACCTGCAGCACACAGCGCCATTTGAAAAATCACTGTGACACTGGCTTAAAAAAGCCAAAGAACCATTTTTGCAGGTTATAAAGCAAAAAACATTGTTGAAAAAAATATGCAAGTAGATCTACAGACTAACAGACAAATAGATCCTGATATAACATGCACATAATGCACATATATAACTTTAGCATAGCTGGTTTTATTGTGATGAATGAATGAATGATAACCTGATCTTGAGAGTCTTCTGGATAATTTAAGAAGAATCTGCAAACAATACATATTCTTTAATGCTAGTATTTCTTTTAATGCCATGAAAATGTCTCCACTCAAAAGGCTAATCAGCGCCAGGGCTTTTCAAATCAGAAAGCCCCTGGCTCTTGACTCTCAGATGTTGACTCTGAGCTGGAATATTCATTAGCTGTTTTCCCTGGTCCACGGCTGAAGACCCATGGCTTAGTAAGCCTATTGAACCGATGCGATGTGTAAAGCCAGGACTCATATGGGGCTCAGGGTGAACCCCTGCTGTGTATTGTTACCATAGCCAGGAACAGACTGCTACTTTCCCTTCCAAAAGCTGTAATGGGATAAGATCCATTTTTCTGGCTGCCTTGAAGTTTCTAGCTCTCTCTCTCCCTCTCTCCATCTCTTGGTGGTTGATTACAATAGAATGCCATCTGATCAGTGTTTTCAGTCACAGGCTGAAAGAACTGATTGAAAAATGATCAGGCATTTTATAACCCAGAAGTTAATGGACGAGATTACACAAGCGTGAAGGCTGCTTGTCAGACACAGGTTCAGATCTACAGCAGTGTAAAAGACACGAGACGGGAGAAATATGAGAAAGAGACTGAGGGAATAAAAGAAATAATGGATACATGATAAACGATCTGACAGTTTTATAGAAGCAGGATGAATCCATGTGCTCTTGGCAGAGTAAAGTATAGTATATCATATGGCATATATTCAACTTAAACTTCATATAATGTTATAGAGATTTCAATATAATCCAACTGATCCTATCATAACTATAGAGTAATAAAAGTTATAAAAGTTAAAATTAACTGAAGCTTAAAAAATATAGAACAAAAAATGTTAAAGGAAAGCCAAATCAATATAAAAATACATTAAAAATCTAATGGAAATATTTAAAAAATCATTGATAGAAAACACAAAACTTATTACTAACACTAAAATATAAAAAGAAAAGTCAATTCAAAAGATTAATGAATAGCACAAGAGTATATAAATAATACAAAAATAAACTTTACACACACACTACTTTCATTGCATGGCATCATGGCATATTTTGCTGAAAGAAAATGAAAGACGAAATGTCAGAACAAAATTAAGGTGACTAAATCATTAAAAAATTATCAATTATTTCTTTAAAGGCTGCAAAAAAATAAAAAAATAGGTATTTGATAGCTGCAGGGTGAGGGATGACAAAATCATCTGTGCCTTAATGACACACATTTCTCTCAAAGCTGATCAGCTGGCATGTAATTGAGTGACATGACGCTAAAGACTGAGATTAGAGACAGGAGAGTGTTCTTTGGGACACATCAAGATAAGCCCTTTATCTACCCAACAACACCTGGGACAAGCCACACACACACTCAAATACTGTAGACACATGCTAACATTTACACCCTTGATTTTCCCATTACAAGACATCATTACCCCCATATATAAGAGATTGTCAACATTCAGCCAGTATTAAACAGAAAACACAACTCATCCACCATCGACATTCAAAACATGGCCTTAAATGTTGGTTTTGTTGAATTTACTGCATCAAAGCAACAGAAATAGATAATTTTCTGTTGACCTGTCATCGTCTGTCTGTTCTCTCTCCCGGAGCAACTGCAGACTGAGATTCAGGGATATGAGAGCAGCTGGGTTTGGATCAGTTTCCCCTGGCAACATAAGTATTTGCCCTGGGAATTGCTGCAAGCCCAAGCAGGACCTCCACCGGAGCAAAATCCCAGCAGAGAATATCTCAAGAAGTCTCTCACCCATTTGAGGTCAGGAGTTTTTTATACATTGCATTAAAATTCAACTCCGTTCCAATGTAGACACAAACTCACTTATATTTTGGATGGCCAGAGGGTGAGTAAATTTTCTGCCGATACATTTTTTATGAATGAACTATTTTTTTAAGAATCAACAGAAACCAATAAATGAATAAAAATAATAAATAAAAAATAGATAATAAAATACCATAAAAAGATGATTGCTACAATGACTAGTACAATGTAAATAAAAAAGAGTGCATTTTAAGCATCAACATAAAAAAAAATCCAACAACGTCAAACTTGGCACAAAAGTAATCAAACCTAAATGTGATACTCTGAACAAGCAGCTCTCCAAATCTGGCACATGCTATTGTCAAACCCTTTTATATCCCATCTGTCTGAGTAGAAAGAAAGAAATCAGTGTGCGCACAAGTTTTGGAGTCTATAATCTTCTCCAGGCAGATTTTTTTCCAGCAGGTTTTTACAGTGCACTTGACAGCTGTGAAATGTCTAGCATGCTTCAGAAAGATCTTCAGCCTGTGCTTGGGGACAAAATGACAGCAGGAAAAGAGTGTAAGATGAAATGTCATGCTTTGTACTGCTCTAATCAACTGACGGAGTTGAAGCATCAAACTGTGAAGATGGACCTCAGATTTGATGAACAATGCACCTGCACAAATCTTTTGGACAAGACTAATTATTTGTTTAAATATACACAATACCAGTCTCACTAGATCTCTCTTGCAAATTCTTAAATTTCCAGATAGAAATAATATGCGAAACATAAGAAGCCAGTATATAGCAACCGACTGAATAGGCTTATTGGAAATATGTGCCTCTTAAAGTGGCCCTATTATGCTTTTTCAAAAATTGTTGTTAATGCAGTGTGTCATGTAGCAGTATGTGAACATAAACTATCTGCAAAGTTGTGACGCTGACAGTGCACGATTAATAAAGTTATTGTCTATCAAAGAAAAGAGTCGGCTCACATTCGCCTACACGAGTCGTCAGCAATTTGAATCTTTTCTCTGTTACCGAGCCACATCACTGGGTA
>JAUCMU010000013.1:18610951-18630867 GCA_032275025.1 Enteromius treurensis
GCCTTTACAATTTATTTCAGTGAATGAACTGCATTTGTGCTGAATAAAAATGTGAATTTTTTTTTTTAACAGAAGCAAATAAATCTTCAAAAATATATAATAAGCTAAAAAAGGACGAATGAAATGACTAAAAAGAGGCTGCATGAGAGGAAGGACAGGAGTGAGCATTTGCCTCAGTTCACTTAGGCTATGAACCAATACAATGTGACATTAAACCCAACACTGTAGCATTTCATAAAACTACAACACTCACTGCAAAAAAGAGCTTGTTACTGGCAAAGCTACAGTGATTGGAAAACAGCTTAGCTACTGTCACGCTAATGAAAACGTAGTTCGCTACATTAGCATCGCTACTTTTAGTAAGTAACTCCCCAACACTGTGTGGGTGAAGTTTGATTTGCTGTGTGAAGCTTCCAGGACGCATCCCAGAGCCAGAGAGCAGATCCTGGCCTCTGTTCGCAATGCAATAAATGTTACTCCTTCCACATATGTTTAATTTTAGACAGATTCTCCTCTCTACAGTAAAACATGCAAGAAAACATCTCCGTCTGTCATTGCATTTTATTTTTCCACGGTTTCTAGGAGGATATTTCCCATCTTCCTGCCTGCCCTTGTGTTGCCGTTGGGCTGAGGTCATGGAAAATACATCATGGAGTTTATGCAAGTCTTCAAAATAAGCATGGGGCAACGAGAGGAGAACCTTACAGTAAGAGGACAAAGAGACGGAAGAAAGAGAGAGAGGGAGAGCAGGTTAAAAGTATGAGTGGAACTTCTTGCATTCATTTTTCTTGTTGGAAGACCCAAAACTTTTACAAAATGAATACGGGCTGATAACTGTTTACATTCTTTTCCATTTCTGAGTGAGAAATTCTGCAGAGATTTTCCACAGCTATAATTTTAAGCACCGTATCTGTTATGTGAAAGGGAATATTGTGATAAAGTGATATACTGTGGCGTGGCTGCTATCCATCTACTGTCATTTCCAAGGTTTATATGCTGAGTGAATATTTTTGTAATTAATTCTAAGTAAATGCTGTTGAAAACTAATAAATAAAAAATAAGCTTAATCTAAATCAAATTGCACTTTTTGCCGTAATTTAGAATTTTTTTTTTTCAATCTGTTAGATCTGTTGTTTTCTTAAAAATAAGAAAATGGTCACCAGGTTTACATTTTTGTAACTGTGTGTTTTGCACTAAACATGTTCTATCCAAATCCTGTTTTGTTTATTTAGTTGTTTCTGCTAAGATAAATTAAACAAAAAATTTTCTTATAGGAAAACGCCACCGTTTTTCCATATTCCACTATGCTCTTCCCTTGACTTAGATGAGTTGATACATATCTCTCCCGTCTCAGTGCATGCACTTAATCAGACTAGCGCAAGGTGCGACTAAGTTAGCATTTAGCTTTGCTCCTTTCATTCCTTAGGATCCAAACAGGGATGAATTTAGAAGCCATCAAACACTTCCATGTTTTAACTATTTAAAGATGGTTACATGATTAGTTACATCAGTAAGTATGGTGACACCATACTTTTAATGCGGATTAAAAAAGATAACTATAATGTAGAACAGTGTAGCACTTTGCAGCACTTTGACCTCGGCAAAGTAATATCATTACTCCTTGGTTGTATTTACGGAATTGAGAGGAAGAGGGAGAAGGGGAGTTTTCAGCAGTGATGATATTACTGCGCCGAGGACAAAGTGTTGCGAAGTGCTCTTCCGCCATACATTATTGTATAATCGCCATGTTTTATTTTGTGCCACCATACTTACTCATATAACTGCTCATGTGACCGTCTTTAAATATAGAGAAACTGTGGAAGTGTTTGGTGGTTTCTAAATGTATCCCTGTTTGTATCCTAAGGAATGAATGGAGCTAAGCTAAACGCTAACAATAGTGGCGTCGCGCACTAGAGTGATATGGAGACAGGAGAGATATGTATCAACTCATTTAAGTCGATGGAAGAACATAGTGGAATATGGAAAAACGGTTTCCTTTAACCAAATGCAAAAATATTAAGATTATTGTCAAAATTTTTAAGTATCTCACCCCGTGACCTGCTAGATATTGTTAAATACTATTTTTAGCATAGACCTTTTTAAAGAATACAATAGGAACGTAAAGTGGTTAAAAAAAAAATAAAAATTTGAGTGCTTCAGTGATGCTTTGTAAACAGACACACAGTGCTTTCTCTGTCCTTTCCTCTATACAATCTCTATCACTCAGTGTGTACAGTTTTCATCATGAATGAATAAACTAAACTAAGCAGGCAGAAGTAATGCTAAGAGATTCACTAAGATTCTTTAAGAACAAACTCACCTTCAAGGGACACCGAGGGTTATTCTGATGGTGACTGTTTCTCTGCGAGCCAACTGCTGATTCATGTCACCATGCCCCCCCCATAAAGCACATTCCATATTTAATACAATTTTTATGACCTGCCATAAGAAGAAGAACATTCGTGCCAATATGGTGTCCTAAAGAATTAATCCATTAATGCCATGCACAATCGTGTTATGTAAAGCTACATAACCTGACCTCTGTACTTCGCCAGTAGTCATAGACTTAACAGGCTTCATTGTAAAACTATCATCAAGTGGTTTCAGAAAAAGGCTGTTCTCTTAAATAAAATTAGGAAAACACACATACAACACAAAGCCATGAGCATTAAGCATGCACAGAAACCTCTGGAAATAATCTGAATTAGTCACAGATGATCATAAGATAATAACTGGCCAAGAGGGGCTACCTAATATAATTAACATTCCCAGCAGAGATGGGAGCAGTGATTTAATGGTGCACTGCTGCTGACTCTATCTTTGCCTTGTGCAACGAGTCACATGAAATCAACTGACAGCCTGTTTGTCTGGGCAGCTCTGAGCTGGCAGAGGACTGTGGTGACAGAAGGCCCTCTCCTCCTCAACTAGGGGGAAAAAACACGCTCCAAAAACATAACGATAAACCCGGGAGCATCTTTCCTTCTCCTGCAGAATCAGGACATAGTTCTTGACCAATAAAAACAGAAAAACCAAGTCTCAAAAAACGATTTTTGCCGCTTGTTAATTTATTGAAACTAAAAGGAGCTAATGCAACGCAATTGCTCATGACATGCAATCAATTTGAATTTGTAAACCAAGTATTTATCTAATCCATTCTCACAACATGAATATTTTTTGGCCAACTGGATGTACAGAGCGCAAATTCCGAATAAGGGTTATCATGTCACATCAACTGTTTTCAAAGTTAATTGAACATTGTTAAAAAAAACTCCCTTCATCCCTAACTCATCAGCTGAACAAGTCTTTGTTTCAGAGTGCTCATGTAGAGATACACTGCCCAAGGTTCACTGTTAGTGTCACATGACCACTGAACGAGTCATCTAATCAGCCATGGGCAGAGGCAAGAACTCTGGCACGGGGGCATAGTGTGTCCTTATAACAAAGGTCAGTTATAAGGTTCTACTAAAGACCCTAACTAAATATTTGACAGTAAAATGAATTAGACTAAGGGTACTGTAAGCATTTTAATGAAAGGCCGAATCAATTGTGAAGTCCCTACTATATGAAATTTTCCAGCTACTATTAATGGAAATTCCCACCCCTCTAGAGACTTTGTCCCCTCCATGTACAATGTTTATGTGAGGTCCAGTCTTACTTAAGCCAATATAAACATGCCTTACATACTGTTTTTGGTGTTCTTTGTTTGTTTCTTCCCTGTTTTTTCCAATGTCTAAATTTCTTGTTATACTGTGTATTCAGCAAAATGTCCAAATAAATGAGGACTATAGCAAGATTGAGATCTAAAACTTGCTCATTAAAAACATTATATTCATTAATCAGCATGACAAAACCCTAAGAAGACACAGGCGGTTTTCCCCTGTCTTTGACAGCCCCCCATCAGAATGAAATTCTCCATGCTAATACATCAATAACAGGGATCCAAGAATCCCAACGGTTGATTTAATCTGAATAACAAGCAAAGGACACTGATTTGAAGTAGCACCATATAAAACCTCCACCAACAGTTGTCTCCAAATAGGATCCGGGTCCTGAGTCGAGACCTGTCCATATATGGAGCTTCATCTGTAGGCATAGCCAGATCAGCATGGTGTAGGTTGCTTACTTCAAAGCAATGCATTTACCTCTGTTTACATTTGTGCATGTCTTCCCATTACTCAGCTTAAAATAAGCACAAGCAAGAGACTTTTCCATTTCAAGATCTTGGAGCAAATTCAGAGCTGTTTATCTACAACTGTGTAAATCTGTTATCATTATATCCTCCCTGTCATGGAAAATATCTGGGGTTCAGGCCACCTTGTCAAGTATGTGATCATACCAATAAATGATCTGAGGCAGAGTGCCAGAAGAGGAGATGGGTGAGGAGAGCCTGTTCCCTGCCAGAAGTCCTAGCGCTGGAGCTCAAGCTCAAGCCGAGCATTGCAACGGTTATGGAAATGTAATTAGTCTTCCAAATGAGCACTTCTGGAAGTCTGAGACATGTCTTTACACAGATTACGCAGATCTGACTTGTGGAAAGCTTCTACTTAGCTCATTCACTCCAAACCAGATGCTTTTTCATTCAGGTCAGATTCAAGGAACACATTTATCAAAGCCTTTATTGTGTGTCAAAGGCCCATAATTTTAAATTTATTCACCTCAAGCAATAAAGGTATCTCTTACTCTATTTTGATCTAGCTCTAAGCGGTTTTGCACACCGCTTTAAATCTGAGGTGAAAATGCATGCTACTGCAATGACGTATTAATGACAAAATTATATAAAGTGAATGTGACCATATCACTACACTTCCTTAAATCACAATTTTTCAGATGAGTGCAAAAATGTCTGGTAAAAGCCATGAGTTAAGGAGGACTGGAAAATCTAGACCAGATTCTGAAAAAAACTGTGCAAAACAGAAATAGAAACGTGAGCAAAGCTAGTGGGTGAAATGAAAGAGTGAAAAGAAAGCAACAGGAGAGCTACAAAGGAAAATGAGTCTGAAAAAAATAAACTTTCAGCAAACAGACACATCAATCGGGTAAAACACATTGTACAGGAAATAAAGACAAAGATTGAAGAGATAAAATTAATCGTCTGACTTAGGGACTATATGAATTTGTCATTTTTGATTACACAGTTAGGAGAGCTCAACAGTAAAGAGTTTTCATGCCTGGTCAGGCCAGTGGTTCAGATTTCTACTTGTATCGCACACATTTTATATGTATATATATATAATTAATTTGTATACATTTAAATGTAATTAGATTTTATAGAAGTTATACATTAAATTTATTATTTTTAAATTATTTAAGATGTATTGAACAATTTTAGCAATGACATTAAACAGTATTTATATTATTATTTATATTCTAACATTTACAGTATCAAATGTTACGTTTTCTTCATTCAATTGTAATATCATGTGTACATTCTAAAGTTGTAAATATAAAAGAAACTGCAAGGCAGAAAAAAATTATCAATAGCATAGATGACAACTGACGAGCAGAATTTACAACCATATCACAGAAAATAAACTGTTTAAGTTCACATGCAATAAATGGAATTTACACCATTAAAAAAAGCTTGCTCTAATATAATAAGTTAACTGGCCCAAAACTCTCATATTAGCACCAGGCAAGCAGGCCATCCTTATTGGTTTTCTACTATACAAGATTCTTTTTTGAATTGTGAATTAACAATCTGCCATTGCTTATAGCTTCTAATTTTTACCACAACGCAATCCATTCTGGCTGAATAGTAAAAAAAATAAATAAAAATGTACACTTACGAAATCTCATCATTCTGGAACTCCAAAGCTCCATGGGTGTCTTCAAAATCCTCTCCTCCACCTTTTGCTGTGCCTTCAGTGGTTTTATAAGGGATTACCACAACTCCACGAGCTCCAGATGTACGTGCCACCTTCACTTCCATCATGCCAATGCTTTCACTGACATGAAGCACTGGTTCCTCAAATGTGAAGATGCCAGCATGGTCATCATCAAAGATAGTCACAATAGCTGTTGAAGGAAGGCCAAGGCTAGCTAGTGTGTCAACATGATTGGCACCTGGGTTCCCATTGTCAGTTCCTTCAGAAATGACCTTGACCTTGCTAAGATGAACCAGGAAGTGCTCATCTTCTTCAAAAATGTCATCGTCGATGATGTCCACTCTTATCTCCTTTTCTGTCTCACCTGGTTTGAAGACTATAACACCCTCGGTGAACTGGTAATCAGAGCCTGCGTTGGCAGTGCCGTCCTCAGTGCGGTACTCCACTGACACAGTGCTAGTTAAGTCACCGCCGCGTCGTACCACATTCAAAGCCACAGTCCCGCAGTTCTCGAGACACTGATATGTGCCGGGATCAAAGAAGATCTTGGAGGAAATATCATTATCAGATACTTCTGATCGAAGTTCATGGTTGCCTAGTGCTTTTCTGGCTTGGTCTGCGGCATGCTTTTTTAGTATGTTACCCGCACCAGTCATAAGTCTAGTGGCCTGGCAGCGATAGAATGCACGACTCTTCTGTTGCTGGCTGAGGACATGGTAGTTGGCGAGCTCAACCAGCTGCTCCATCTCTTTTTCTGGATGTTTCTGTTTCAGTTCCTTTAAAATCCTGGCCATTTCTCTTCTGGCCTCATCCTCATCCATGTTTTTATCTTCAGTATTCACCGTGCCATCCAAGAATTCCTCGCCGTGTGAGTTAAGCATCCCGCCGTCCATTTCGATATCTGCCTTTGACTGGTGCTCCGGCTCACCTTCAGTCTCAATGATCATTCCCCTTTGTTTTCCGACTCTGTAACGTTTGTACACGTACTTGTAGAATAAAAGTCTGCGGTCTGCAACCCAAGCAAATAGGACGCATATCGGAAAGAAGAAGAGAGTAAGGAGTCCTTCCCAGACTTCCACGATACCTGGGGAAATCACAGCCAAGATCAGGTAAAGCCACGTATATGCAAATATACTCCAAGTGGCGGTGACGAAGAACACGCGCAGGTGTTTGACCTTCCGATGCTCTCCTTCTGGTATCACTGATACACAGAGACCGATGATGACAAACATATTAAAAGCTGCGCTTCCAACAATGGTGTTGGGGCCCAGCTCACCTGCGTTAAAGTTGTGCCCACACACTTCAACCACGGAGAGTAGAATCTCTGGGGCTGAGGAACCCAGAGCCATGAGCGTAAGATTTGAGACAGTTTCATTCCAAATACGAACAGTAGTGGTTGTGGTTTCCCCATTAGGCTTCTTGATGGTGATCTCTTTCTCCTGGGATGTGATGACCTCAATGGAAGCCATAAAGCGGTCTGCAACAATGGATACCCCAAGGAACATGTAGAACAAACCGACAAAGTACACAGTGGCTCTGGCCAGCTTATCCCCAAAGGAAGGGTTCTCCGGCGTCCAAATTGGCAAGATCACTCCCTCTTTGCACTCAAAACTCCCACCACATGTCTCATGTGAAGAGGTTTTGTTTGGAGAAGTATCTACATCTAAGCTTGGTTTTGAGCTGCCTGCATTGGCCGGCGTGAATTCTGAGCAGAAAACTATGAGGAAGATGCTGAGTTTTAGCGCGAGAGAAAAATAGCATGAAGTCCCAGATTGGCCCATGTTCCCAGTGAGGTATTTTGTTCCTGCTCTCCCGTATCCTGTGAGGAAAGAAAAAGTGAGGTGAATTTTTGTGAATGACACAACACTGGTTGATCAGAAATTACATATTAGTTGCTTATATTTCATTGTTAATGCTATTTTCCGAATGAGCTGATATTTACAGTTACAGCACTGGGAAATTGTAACATTTGTATACAAGCTCGTCTGTGCTCATGGCATTCCAGACCTGAGTATGCGAACGACGCTGAGTGTAAGCAGAGTTTGCCTGGAGCGAGGATTGTTTTTTTTGAAAGTCAGAGCATCAGTGTTTTACCTCACTCTACAGTCACTCAGAATGGGGAAAACACAGTGAGGAAATGGAAAACCTGGAGTGGAGTTAGCCAAGAGTGACTGAAGAAAGTGTTGAGTGGGGGAGGTCCACTCAAACGCACTTTTCCAGCCTGTTTTTTTAGACTGCGAGCTGCTTGGTGATGCCAAAGCTTGATCTAACTATTTTCTTTGGTGGAGAAGAAACATACAAACCAATCAGTCAATTTTACCTGAAAAATAGGATTCAGTATACTATATAAAACTGTCTTGTAAAGCCAATATCACATGTACAGTCTTGCTGTAGTACTAAATATCGATGCAGCCCTGACTACCTTAAGTTTTGAGTACTCTCGCTTGTGTTTTATTGTTTAATTACAATATAAGATGTAGAGAAGTGTCTGTTAATTAATTCATTTATTTTCATTTTCCTTTATTTACAAAAGCACAACTGATTTTATTGTGACTTTACACAAATAAAATAATTTTTTAGAATGGTTTCAAACAATGCCTTATTCTTAAGTGAGTATTGTAAGCTGTTTCCAGTTTTATCAGGTGAGACAAGTTTCATCTTCAGAACAAAATTAATGCATTATAAATCTCAATGTATTAAAGCAACAACCTATTAAGAAATGTATGTTTGAGAGGTAACTCGTCGTAATTTTGAAGCGCTAAATATTTTTCCATAAAAAGTCTTTGAATGGAAACCTTATATAATGATCAGATCTGCGCGGAGCACAGACAAGACTCTAAATGCTAGTTTAGAGTAAAGATGAGGTTGAGCTGAACAGACAGTAAAACAGGGACAAGCAGTAGTCCCTTAATTTGTTCATTAAGTAATGGTGGTTGTTTTTGCATTTTCAGGTACAGTAGTTAGTTTGGAGTAAAAAAAGTATTTAAGTCTTACATTACTTAAATTTTATTCACACACATTTTTAACTAAACGATAGTTTTAGTTAACAACTTCTCAAACCAAAGTAACACTCTTGGCCACAATAAATTTGCAAAATTTGATTGCAAAAACTTGCTTCTTTTCATTTTATAATGTACTGATTATTGTTGTTTTACCACTTGCGCGCCTTTGGTGACATATTCTCATGGGTTAGACAGACTCTGCTTGCATTTACATGATTTGTCAAGGTGAGAGTTAATTCATGGTGCCTTTGCCTATCAGTGTCCCCTAGTCTGATTTTTATAGTGCCATTTCTAATTACCCTGATACTGACGTTCTGACTCTAAAGCGCTAAAGATTAAACGATAAAAGTGCCGGTAATGTGTACCGGATTGTCCGGCACATTTCAAGCATTGGCTGTGTTATGAAAGAGTGCTCACTTTGACTGACGTCTTCATTCGAAGTTGTAGTTGAAGAGGCAGTATCTATCTCACTCTCGCAACAAAGCAGGCGCAGGCGCAATCATCAATCACATTTAAAGGGAAGCCGGCGCGTCCTGATCGCATCGCTATCTTCACTGGGTTTTTATGCAATATTTGCATTTATTGTCATGATTTGGCTAATGCAGGGCACCACGGAATTTAGAAGTGGGTACGTAAAGTCGACCGATAAAGAAGTTGGTATACGCCGTACACACCTGCGCATACCCTGCACTACACCACTGAGCCTAACAAGACCATGCACCAACATGCATCAAGAGATGCTGAGCTAATGGACCAATATCTTGTAAGATGCTCTCCCTTTACTCAGCACTGTACGCGTGATCGCCAAATCGAAAGTGAAAGTGAACAACCAACCTGATCTCACAGCAATTCGTATTTTACGAGGTGGCTAATTTGTACGACCTCACTGGTACAAATTTATACGATTTATTCTAAATCATACGTATTTTACGAGATGCCAATTTGTATGACTTTGTACAACTGACCTAAACATAACCCCGCCCCTAAACCTACCCATCACGTGGTTTTAGACAAATCGTACAAAATCGTACGAGTGAGGTCGTACGAATTAGTATGAATTGGCACAAATTTGGCACCTTGAACGAATTGCACGTGAGACTGTGTTGGAACAGTGCAGGCGCTAATTCAGAAGGATTTAAATTCAGCACAAATTGATAGTGGCTACCAGATGCACAAAAATTATATGCATTGTTTGCAGGTTTGTGGGTGTGGGCTGGTGCACTGCGGAAAGAAAGCGGGAAAAGAAAAATATAGGACTTTTTACTAAATATCATAACAATTTTGTCATTAGCTAATTAGTGTGGGGCACCCTGACCCCCGAGACCTTTGCTGACCAGGTAAACCAGCTGAACACCAGCTTTGTCAGGATGTGTGACCATCTTATACCAAAACATTATTTTACTTAAATATATTTCCTAAATGATTAGATAAACTAAAAATAGATTGGTGTGGACAGAGAAGTGTTTCTGAATAGAAACGAGTGGAAGATTTCATAACTGCTCTTGAACTTTCATCTCAAAGATGGTTAACCTGTGTTAAGGAAAACTGTAAAAGAAAACATATTACTATGCATTTTTAACCCTTAATAGGCTATAGCACTTACGCGCATCCTCTACTTACATTTAACTGCAGACAGCATAAAACATAAGCCAAGTCAATTTACCTTTTAAAGAGAAATGCTGTGTTGATGTGAAAGCCGCGACATGTAGATAAAGCTGTGGTGGTGACGCTCTGAAATTCCAGCAAAAACAACCTTAGTCAAGCCTAGCGTTTACGGGCAGCGCTCGTTTGCAAAGTAGCCTACCGCGACCGTTCACTCTCATCCTCCTGGAGCTGAACCATTGCAATAAGAGAGCTGTGTGTGAGACAAGCGATTCATTGAGAGCTGCACTGACAGAGTGGGCGGCAGAGAGTTGTAGGCTACTTTTCCTAAGTGCTGCAAGCATATTTTCCGCTCTCCGTACGGATACGCATGTCTGACTGGAGGAGGAGAGGCTGTGCTCGGACAGTGCGGTGGCTTCTTGCTAGACCCTTAAGAGCTGATAACACTGACACTGAGAACACACAATACTCTAACTAAGATGAGATAAGCGCCAGAAATTAGGCGACATTGTCCATTAAAACCATTTATGGGCTATGCGATGATTTTCAGAGGCAAGTTTAAAGCAAAATAACTGATTAACAATAATTCTGAATATTTTGACTGAACAATGGGCAAACTCAACATTAAAAAATTAATTTTAAATTACATTAAATTAAAACAACTAATGAAAAAAACTTACTCTAAATACCTTTTTGCCATCCTATTTTATTAAATAGGTAATACAGTTTCATATTTTCTCAAGATCTGTGAAAAGGGTCTGTGGGTGTTGTGAATGGTCACTAAGGCGTTGCTAAGGTGCTCTGGGTGGTTGTTAGGAGGTTGCCAAGGCTTTCTGGGCTTTCTCTCACAAAGAAATTTTTACAGTGTTTTAGTGAATATTTGCACACAAATATCTCACACAAGCCTTCTGTAATCAGTCTCTCGAATATGGCTCCAAAGGAAGTAGTTTCACTTATTATTAAACTTATAAAACTTTTGATGTCTGATGTCTCTACTTTCAAAATTAAGCTTCCTTGCTCGAAGCAATGCTCTGCGTTGACTCCATTTTGACACCAACGCCATGACCACAGTGGAGCTATAAAACAAACTTAAAACGTCAGTAGGCCTATAACTTCTTAAGCCAATTGGTCACCACACAGTCAGTGAGTACATGTATTTCAAAACTGATATTTCAGGCAACATTTCTTTTTATGAACTACAATAAATATAGCTAGCCTAAAATTGTAATAAAAGCTAATGAAAGCTACAATTAAAATAAAAAAGTTATTTAAACATTTCTCGTTTTCATAGTGTAAACTTATGTACTAAAATAAATCAGAAACTTAAACTGTAATCTAAATGAATGAAAAATAGGCTATGCAACCAAAATAACAATGGAAATGTCAAATATAAAAACATGTGTACATGTTATACAATAGGGCTACTTTGGATTTCTTCCAATTGGTGGATAGGTCTTAATGCTTAAATGAAATGGCCATGATATGATCATTAGATTGCTGCATATTTATAATTATAAATCATGCTGGATTTTAATTGCTGTGATATTTATTTAAAGCATGTACTGTATGTGCTGTTGTTAATTATCTCTACAGATCTGTGCCATTCAGCTCCCTGTCTGTGTTTGTGGCGTAGAACTGTAATTGCAGAAAAGACACTTTTGTGCCCTATCTTGAGTCATTGTTATGGCATGCCAGGTCACATTTGCCAGCGATGTGATCTCTGTCGTGATGTGTCTCCCTGCGTTAGACCAATATAACCTGAAGGGGCTCCATTAATTTGAATCATGTTTCTTATTGTGTCTTCCCGATGGCTCGCTAGACGGATGCAACACGGGCGAAAATAAGTGGAAATTTAGGCATGCATACAGTGTAGAGACTGTCTTGCATGCTCATACACAATCTGTGTGTAATTGGTTTTGTGACTAGACTTATGATTAAATAACGGCTAAATGCACACATACAACAGATTAGAAGCAAAGAGAATGCATAGTGACTCCTGGAAATTTGACTTCTGTGACCTCTACGCATAACCCGTTACACATGTGTCACATGAATCAATTTTATATTAATGCTACTCAAACAGAACAATTCATAACATGTTAAGACCTCATTCTGGATTTCACTCTGTTATTCAGCCTTGATCTTAAGATGTGTGCCTATGCAGAAGCAAACAGCTTGCAAAAAAATGCAGCTTGCCATGAACTTTACATCTTGCGGCTTTTGCTGTTGCGCGCAGCTTTCACCTCACATAGCTCCACAGCTGTGCTGCGAAACATGGAGGGGAGGCCCTGAGACGAAGTGAGCTCACCGTTGTGTTATTCCCTCTGTAGGATGATTATTTGTGCTTGCAGTTCCACAGACATGCTTGCCTCTCATGCTTGACCTGGCTAACACAATCTCTCCACAGTAAAACAAATAAATAAATAAACAACAGCATGTTGTTACTTGCTCATGGGCAGTCAGTCGATGTACAGTAGTCATGTCACGGAACAGACTGTTTCCATACTCTCTCACCTCCCTGACTTGAAGTCATAACCATGCAGCATGCATGAATTGTACAGTTTTTAAGCCTGAAAGATTTGGATCTGAGTATGTTTAGATGGAAATATTTTGAATCTATTTATCAGCTGGGATGATACTGCACATGCTTTTTCTCTTTCTCACTCGTTTCCCCCTGGTTTGCCTTGGCTAAGCAGATAAATGGTATCATATAATGTTTCCTATAATGTTAATGTAACTCACAGGCCCTTAAAAGTAAAGTCAGCTGTAATTAATTTTAAAAAATTGCCCCTGTAATAATAATATTGCTTACTTACTTTGGTGCCAGTAGCAAGTAAACTGAGAAAATGTATCTGCCATGAATTAATTATTTTTTAATTAAATATTTCAATTTAATATTTCCTCAGGTTCAGCGAGATCAAATCTGGGGAAAATTGTTTAAACATGTCCATATAGATTAAAGGCATTATAGCTTTTATCATAGTTTTGCTAAGAAAATGTAGAGTAAAAGTAGACAAAACAAAAAATCTTGGTAAAACTACACCATCTCTTGAAGACACAGTGTTATTTGGGGAGAGTAATGAGAACAGTGTATATGTCGTTCTGAATACAGAAACTTCACTGTGGACATTACTCTGGTAAATGTTCTAATGAACTAAATCTCATTAAAAGATATATGGTTTACATTAGCGAGCATCATATTATCATTTTATAATCCGAGTCGAACCATGCACTATAATTCAGTTCCAAATAAAGTTATGGGCCAGGCGAGTAATATTTTATCTTGCTTGCCAAAGCCATTTTTTTCTCTCATTTAGTGCTTGGCTTGTGTTAAATAAGACTGTCTACAAGTACTGTAATAAGCAAAAATTAAGCTGCATTTTCAATATTTTCCCAATTATTCCTTAAAAAAAAAAAGTATCTCCCTACCTTTTTGCTATTAGTTGATTTCTTAATTACTTAATTTCACACAGCAACAATCAAAATAGACCATGATCCCACTGCAACAGATGCCAAAACAGAAAAGCCTCTTCATTAATGACAATGACATCACTTTAACAGTCATTACAATTTTTCATCCAATAAAATGGCTTTTGATGGAAATTTGGAACCTACCTAGAGATCCCCCAATCCTATTGACTCCTCTCCGTATTCCCTCTGGTGCTGTAAGAGACTGTCTAGGGAAAGAAGCGGTGGCCGATAACCTGTCTAAATTTAACAGAAACAGGCATTGTTTCTGGCCTGGTGGGCCCAATGAGTGCCTCTAAACATGGACAGCATAGTTGGGTTGTTGCTTATCGTTCTCTTCTCCCCCAGCCATTTCCATACAAGGCTGTGCTCGGAGCCTGTCACTTGCTACCCTGCCTGTGAAGCTCTCCTATCTGCCAGCTTCTTGTCTTTAACAGACACGTGCAAGATAAAGGGGCTTTGCTGGCAGGTAGCTTTCTTCTCCCCTTGTGTGTGTGGTCATACTGTATGTGTCTGTGAGTGAGTGCGTGTGTTTGCGAGGAAGGTAGGAATGCACCGTGGACGTGAAAAGCACTCCTGGTGATTTTCCACAAATCCCAGGACCCCAGTAAGAGGATGTGACATATTTTGGTAAGTTTTATCCTGTAAGGTTTAGAGATGTTCGCTTACATAAAATGAGACCAGATGAAGATCCTAAAAAAGAATCTTTATTGGCATCTACTGTTCCAAGAAGAACCTAATAGCATCAATGTGACATTTCCATTGGGCAAAAAGCATCCATATATACGCATCCCACCGTCATATCAGTGTTTACATTCAACATGCCATCATATGAGTTTGGTTGTGAGGGCAAAGTGATATAACACTTTTGGCCGCTTTAGACATATTGCATTTTGACATCTGTCTAACTGCGCTCTATGAGAAGGGCAAAAAAAAAAAAGAACGTGGACTCGCAAGCCCATGAATCATGACCGTGTTTGGCTAAAATGCAACATCCTATAAACATCAAAGCAGCAATGGCTACATCTCAGTATGTGACAAATGTACAGGAATAGCATCATCTATTTGACATCATCTATTCTCCTCTTGTGAATTTGTTAAGGGCTTTTGGCAGTATCTTCACTGCTAGTTCTGCCCTTTATCACAATCAAGTGTTAAAATGCACTTAGGCAAGTACTTTGTTACTAATTTTATCACACAATCAGCCTATAGGGGGAATGTATCGTGAATCTAGGATACAGCAAAAGAATAATTCCCAAATAATGTTGATATTCCAACTTAATTTTTCTCTCATTAAAAAAGTGATATATTTCTGAATATTTGACATCATCACTTGACAACTGGACTTTCATATTACAAATTAAAATGTACTGGTTAAAAGCAATGTCACATTTCACTAATCAAACTAATTACAGCTTTTATTTGGTTTTCGGTCTTTGAGATGGAAATTAATTAATATAATATAACCCAATCAAACATATGTAGATTTAAGCATCCTCCTCTTACTCTGAACTTTGATCTTGGAGGTTTTGTATTCACCAAATATGAATACAACTAATAAAACCAATAACAGGAATAAATAAATAACATTAATAACAATTGTAATTATTTACAGTCCAACCAGTTTGACTGAACATTAAACAAAATTGTGGGTGCAGGACACTATAGTTCATTTATGTATGTGAGTATAGCAAAATAAAGTAAACTTTGATGAATTATACCCATAAAGGCTCCATACAGTTGACTACCAAAACAAAAACAAAAAGTATTTAGACTTTGACCTGACCATGTTTTCCTTAAGGAGTAGTTCACAGAAAAATTTAAATTACGGCATATTATACTCACTCCTAAGCCATTCTAGCTTCAAAATAATGGCCACTATCCACCAGCATTACCAAGCTTGGAAGAGCCAGGATAAACTTTTAAAAAACTCGGACTGTGTACTTCAATAGCTAAAACTGGAAGCTAAATATCACTAAATTTACTGATCTATATAAATATGAATAGACCAGTGCTGGGCAAGATAAGAACTTTGATAAGGTTTGTCCAAGAAGTCCCTAAATCTAGCTACAAATTGGCATCACTGCCTCAGACCCACAGACTGAACAAAATTAAGCCCATTGCTTGGTAATTGGTTGGCCTTAAATTGGTATTATCAATTGTGTACTTAAATTTAACAGCTGACAGTTATTCAACCCAATTAATTCCATACCTTTCTATTAATGTTACCTGACATTATCAAGGTGAATTTCTTCTGATGCAGTTCAACTCTGAGTTAACTCATAATTTATTATCATTTTCTAAAATAAACTATGATACTGTGAGAATGTTGAAGGTGTCTGAATAAATGTTGATTTGACTATATAAATTGTTTAATTTATTTATAATAATTATTTTATTAATTACTATAGATATAGCATATAGTAGATATGTGTGTATATATATATATATATATATATAGCTATTTTATAGCTTGTTTGAGGCACTTGCCAGTAATAAATATTTCAAACTTATTTTTATATTTCAAAATTTCATATAATTTCAAAATAAACTCAACTTTTACATGGAGATTCTTTTTCATGACTGAAATATTTTGATAATTAGTACAAAACAGGCCATATGCCTGCCAACCAAGACTGTGTGTTAAGTGAAAAGCATGATAATGAACTACATGTGCCAGCCATAAGGCTGAAGTTATCAAAGCTCATATTACATATTACAAACAAAGAGAAGACAACTTCGAAGTATAGTCTTTCCTATCATATCTCCTCGATCATCTTTCCGTAATGGAGATGCCACATATGTGCTGCCAGCAAATAGCACATTTCCAAGTCGTTGGTGTTTTTCTGTTTGACTAGTCATGATTTATCCATAGATCCAGTCACCTGAGATATATGAGTGTTTTCCAGAAATGTCGCCCAGTCAATGGTCCATTTCAAAAAGCCTGAAGATACCCATTGCTGATTCATGATTCCCAGTCCTGCTATGCCCTACATAGTCTCATGTGTAAGAACATAAGAAGTGACTAACTTCAAAGTGTCCAGTGACCACAGACCTTAATCTGAGATTAACTACTGTCAGCATCCTTAAAAATTGCGATTTTAAGAACTGTCTTCATATTTGCTGAAAACAGCCTTTATGAATCATCCACTTATGAGTCATTTAGTAACTCTGAAGTTTGTTAGATTAAGTATCATTATCCTTCCTCTGTGGCTGACGTGGTCATCGCCATCTAAGGACGGTAATATGCATACAGCACACAGCTGTCACAAACATGAGCTCCATTACTTTATCTCTCATCCAAATGCTCTCATTCCAGTTGAAGTGTCCTTATATGATGTTTTTGTTACATAAGTGAACTTCCCTACTGAAACTCACAGTGACGTTTAGATAGGGAACATACAAGTGCAGTGGTTTTGAATTTTGTGACATATGAGGCAGATCTCATGACATTGACAACTGGTACTGTATGGAACTTTGATCTAATTTTGACAATTATGGTATGGTAAAAAAATTTAACATTTTTTTCTTTCGCCTCTCAGATGTAAGTTTTTCTGCTCTTTTGCCACCTGTGGAGGGACCTAGATCTTCATAATGAAAAAAAAAATTGGTTGATATCGTAAAACAGGAAAAAATAATGTAATATTTCTAAAGAGCTTGTATAACGTTAGAAAATAGGTCACTTAAAGGAAAATCTCTTTTATGTCACTCTTACTTCACACAAGATGATGGTAGAAGATCTCACTACTTCACTGGTGGTTGAAAATGACAGAAACCGCAGCTGTACGTTTGGTTTATGGAAGATTGATCATCTGAGATGGACTCTTAGGAGCAGGAAGAGTTTCTGTGACTGAGAGGATTTGTAGGAAGACAACCAGAGTGGAGTTCATTCATAGATACATTTTGTAAGTACAATATTTGCACAATTTAGTCTAAAATAGTCGAAATTTCTGTTGGAAATGTTCTATGACCGCTGATCTATGCATATACTGCCTGTCAAAAGTTATTGAACAGTTATATATATTTTTTTTTTAAGAATTCTCTGCTGCTCACCAAGCCTGCATTTATTTGATCCAAAATACAGCAAAGCAGTAAAATTGTGAAATATATTTACTATTTCGAAATAACAGCTTTCTATTTGAATACATTTTAAAATACAATTTATTCCTGTCATCAAGTCTTCATTTTCAGCATCATTCTAATATGCTGATTTGCAGTTCAAAAAATGTTTTCATTTGTTTACAAATCAGACAATCTTAACCGGTAAAACCTAAACACTACTGTTCAAAAAAAGTTCTTTTGAACTCTGCAAAACCTCAAAACAGTTCTCTCATAACACAGGCCTATTTGACGTGCATAAATACTTCAGCCAATAGCAGAGAATGTGAATTTTGAAGTCCAACATATGTGCATTTTTAATTTAAATAATTTATACCTTTAGTCTTAATAAAAATCAAAACCACACATTTTTGTACTGAAGTGTTGCTGTTCTGTACAAGGTTAGTCAGATTAATATATTCCCACTGTCTACTAATGTCCCAGACAGAAAATGTCTGATTAAAGTTAGAGACACATCTGGAGTCCTAGCTGGAATTCCACTAGACAAGATCAACTATTTTTAACCATGGTTTGAAAACGTCAAGCGCTGGGTGACTAAGGATCAGCCTCTGAGGTATCAATGAGATTACAGGGACACTCACACCTTCCCTTAGTATAGGAGCCATGAAAACGTTTATGCGTGATGTCATGTGACTATGGGACAATTTTGGGGAGTGTCATTGATTGGGATAATTAAAAACACCTGTAGTGGGAGTAAGGAAGGAAGGAAGGGGGTGACACATTTGTTTGTTTCAAGAAGTTCTATTAATGTTAAGTCTTTGATGGATCAAATAAATGTCAAGCTGCAAACGGAATGGATGAGACACGATACAAGTTATTCCCACGCTTAGCTCCTGCGGCTTTGGTTAGCAGTTTATGCCGCTTTACTCAGTTTATCTACTTTCTCATCCATGCATGCACCTGTGCAGTGTGGGGTCAACGTCACTGAATAAGAACTGAAAGTGAACTGAAACCTGTTTTGTAATTGAAGTTTCATCATTCCACAGATGCCACAGGAATATCTACTGTATGGATGCTGTGGCTGAGAAGGTAAAGAGATGTACTGTAAGGAGTCTCTGTAATAGGAAGATATGCACTTTGTAAAATTACAGCATTTTCCTTCATGGACAAATGAAAGTCATATGGGTTTGGTTTGAACAAAACAAATTGTTTGCAAAAGACGACTGAAAAAGGTCAAATTCCAACACAACACAGACTGTTTTCGTAACAGTCTAGAGGCATAATAGTTACGCTCACCACATTTACATATACCCACCCATGCTCTAGGCCAGCCGGACCTGTCTGACGAGACAAGTCATCCGAAGTCCGAAGACAGTGTCGACAATGGCGGATCATCGCTATAAATGTTACGTTCCAGGCTGTACAGGGGATGTGAGCACTTTTCACTCCCTTCCTATAGAAAAGGACTGTCAACTGATGTTGATGGCTGATGTTCATCTACAAGCGGATACCGCAACAACTCAATTCAAAGTTGTTAGTTTGCTCTGCCCATTTTTACCACTGACAGTTTCTCTAACCTGGGACAATATGAAGCAGGCTTTTCTCAGCGTTTGACACTGAAGAAGGGGGCAATTCCAACTATATTGCCATTGCAACCCCTACTGCAAGCAGTAAGTAGTGTTTTTTTTTCCACGTATTGACTGTTATAGCGATTTATATTTATAACTAATGTTTCTTAGTGAGTTAACAATATTAGCAACAATTCACCCTGTCTTGTCGAGATCAAACGTGAAATGCTAGTACAATAACCTTAACCTAAGATAACTAGCAAACTAAAATCGGCATCTTCGTCTGATACAGGCTCAAACATGTAAGGTTGAATGCCTAATCCCTCCATCGTTCACACTGGACAGTAGAAATCTGTTTGTGCTACTGAAATGAGCAACGCTGAGAAACAGCC
>JAUCMU010000013.1:18630967-18641325 GCA_032275025.1 Enteromius treurensis
CCATCGTTCACACTGGACAGTAGAAATCTGTTTGTGCTACTGAAATGAGCAACGCTGAGAAACAGCCAATCAGAGCAAAAATGCCAATTCCCTTACAACTTTCGAAAGACTGCTGAAAACCCATCTCTTTCAACACTATTTGACATCATAAAAAAAAAATTCTTAGCCCTACTCTTTCTTTCCTTCTAGCTTGTACTTATCTGAACATTGCCTGTTATACAGTATTATGAGCACTTTTGATGTTATTTTGCCTCTTTAGGATTAACTGCTTGATATTTTCCCCACCTGTAAGTCGCTTTGGATAAAAGCGTCTGCTAAATGAATAAATGTAAATGTACTTTAATGCATTTTCATACATTTTTAGGTGTGGCTTTAGGGGCCTCCATATACATAGACGTAATTACGTTATAGTATAATGTATATGAATTCTTTCTTGTCACCTGTCCAGCACTCATGAATTAAATATTTGATACAGCTCCCAGACATCACTTTACGACACACCTCGTTGATCCCTGTCCCAGACATGTGTAACATCACACTCTGTTGTGTGTGTCCTACCCTAACCCACATTTCATTCCAAACATTTCAAGAACAAGCTAAACCAGATCTAGAAAAGCAAGAAAGTCCGTTAAAAGCCATAAACAGACACACTACTTTAAGAGACAGAAAGACACACCCAAATAAACAGACTCCAAAACCATGAAAACCAACTTAATAATAAACCAAGCGCAAGAAATGACCACTCTGAAAGCATCCAGCCACAACACCTCTATAATGACAAGTTTACGTTGATTTTGAAATAAAATGTAAAGATCTAGTTTTATGATACATTTATGCACAATGCTGTAAAAGCAGGTAATTCTTTCCATAAAATCATACCATCCTTATATTCAAACACAAAGGGTGATTTGCTGGTTTATAATGAAGCTCTAGGGACATTTATGTATCCAGTGCCATATCAAGAAATTATACTCCACAGGTTGTTTATTTTTTTCTTTATTAGATAAGACATAATTACAATAATTTACACATGAGGCAAGAACAACTTGTAAAAGAAATGTTAGCAAAAGGTTGTAGAACATCAAAAGACTGGAATGTCAATCTATCACATGTATTACTATTGATGCCCTAAATATTACATTTATTCATTTATTCAAATATTAAATGCCATTGGTTTGAGTAAATGTCATAACATTGCTTAAAGATGCAGTTCAACAATTACATGTGATGTCAGATGAGTATTGCTGGTTGAGGTCAAAAGTATTAGAAGGATTTCCATCTGATGGCTGAGAAAATTGTGTGGACCACATACAGTAAAGTGGTGAGAAAGGAAAACACCTGAAATGAAGGAGACATAAATAGTTTTTACACACTTCAGTGAGATGTGCAGCTGCTAGTTTAAAATGGCCTTTGTTGGGCATATCTCTTGTACTCATGCTATCATTTAGGCTGCCTCAAAATAACTGTTTAATAATTTATATATTATTTAAAATTAAAGCTGAATGCCTTTTTGTAGCAGACTTAATAATATCTTCTTATTGTATTTCTGTTTAACAGGTAAGGTTTAACAGTGCTTGTAAATAGAGTTTAGATTTTTTAGCTATGGGGACTTACCACGGCAGCTACGTCCAGCTTGTAGAAAAGTTCATCTTTGCCAATTAATGTGTCTAAAGCAATGGTTACGTATGCTAGAAGCACAGATGCACTAAGATAGAGGAGTGCTGCAAATCCATGGTATGCTACATCCTGCAGAGAGAAAATGCATTTGTTTTGTGTCTTCATGAGGAAAGAAGGAAAATCAGTTAAAGAACAAAAAGAAAGTGGAGAAGAAATGCACAATGATAGAGATTATGAACTTACCGCACTTGCCCAAGAACTTCTGTTATGATGAGACCCACATGCAAAGATCAGCAACCAGGTGAATGTTACGACAAAACAGAAAATTGCCACAGAGATAACATATGCCTGGGGGTTATTTGGGAAGATTTGTGTAGATGCTACCAGGCTCAGTACCAGACCGCCAAAGACCTTAGAAACAAGCAAAATAGAAGAAAACACGTATCACTTACAGAATCCTTCTTAATTCCTGGAGTTAAAGAGCTTGCAGATGTACTTTCAAATTAATAATTTAAACGTACACTCCTCTAAACATCTTTACGTATGAAATTCTTCAGGAAATATTAAATCAATATTAAACTCAAAACACAGGATATAATAAAACAATGACATTAAAGTATAAAATAGAATAAAAATGACAACTATAAGGGAAGTTGATGTATGAATATGTCCAATGGTGTGAAATAAAATTTTTAAAACAACAACAAAAAAGCCCTCTAACACTAAATATAAACTTGTTTTTGCCAGTTAAAAAAAGGTACCACTTAGATAAATTAACAAATACTATCCATTTAACAGACCAGTATTGAACTTACAATTAATAAATTACATACCAGTTTTTTTGTTTCATAATGTTTCAAGATGAAAACATAACATCAATAAAGAATTCAATTAATTCAAATCAACTCACAAGCTCTGGAAGGTAGAAGATGTCGGGTATGGTGCAGAATATTGCCCCGCCGCGGGGCAGAAAGCCCATTTGTCCTGTATTGGTTGCCATGTGTCACACCTGAGTGTCCTTTCCGCACAGGCAGAATGAATGTACAGTAGTGCTGAGGATGCGGTTATTAAAGAGGCTGACAGAGTGCTGGACAGACCTGTTCATCTTGATGCATTCCATGAAGACCCACCCTGTGAACTCGCTCCTGAGGGCTGCTTTTTTATTTAAAGTACCTTCTAGACTTTGTCTGACAAAGTCAACACTTGTTTACAAATCGTTTGTGTCCGGGACTCGTTACTTTTTGAGAGTTGTTGTCTTTAAAACAACTGTGGCAACTTCTTTTATTTTTTTTTAAGATAGAACAACATAGACTATATACATACATCTTTTATTCTAATCCTAAATTGTGTTCTCTATTCAAGGTGACATTTTTGATAAAATACTGCACGTAAATGCAAAATATGGAGAAAAGACAAGTTTAGAACAGTAGATTTAATTAAAAAAAAATCTACTTCCTAATGTGGCCATGCATTTTGTGCCATTTCTGACTACAGGCACAATAAAACATAATGGAAATTGTGTTCTTTTTCATTTTTCTTAACAGTTCAGGTAATGAGAAGTCAGTCTGGTTCCATGGGTGGGTTAGATTTCATTGTGTTTAACTAGAACACAGGTAACCACAGTGCATGCCAGAGCGTGACTTAGGATTTAGTTTCATTGACTATCAACAGTGGTGTAAGAGATATTAGAGAATGGTTTGATGTACTATTTTACTTTACACAGTGTGTGTAAACATGGCCAAAAATGTGTTTTAAAATCTATTAATTGTCTCTAACTTGCATACTAATGTGTTTTCGGGCAACAAGTAATGAAAAAAATAAGTATAATAATGAGAGGGATAGCTTAGGAACATTTTGATTACAATCCTATTTTTCGTAAAAATATTAATAGGCTATATAATATATTTTTCTAGCCATTGCGTCCTAAAATGTCTGATAGTGAAGTAAAACATGCACGCACGCACCTGAACATAAGTTAACTTCCGGTCTGTGTTTGTTTATCGGTCTGGTTCTTGCGCCGGCTAAAACCACATAATCCACGTTTAAAAATCAAACCGAGGCGTGAGTGTTTTTTTTTTTATCACTGTATTACTGAAGGAAGACTGTATTTAGAAAATGTTATTTTCAGTTCATTCGGCATATAAAACAGCGTTTGTAAGCTCAGAGCTGCATTGTATACAGCAGTTACCGGGGAAACCTCTCGTTTCTCGCGCTTAAAGCACCTCCTGCTGGCAGAGAATGAGTCTGCATTTTTACTAAATCTGTCTGCTTTACGCAGCGAACATATTTTGCTTAACATAATCTACTCTAGAAAGGACTTAGTTGTTGTTATTGATTTTACTTGGACGTTTATCGTAAGTTGAGTTAGGGCCACACAAACACGCATGCGCAGTTACGTTTGTTTATGTTGTTGTCATCGTTGAAACCGTCTATAGTGATGTCAGCTATTTTTAAAGACCAAGAAGAGGGAGGGGTCACGGTGAAACATTCAAAACAACTGGTATTGTTGAGGATGATGATACATGGACAAACTTCTTGAGCAATGTTGTTGGGCAACCTTGGTTAATGTTGCTGTCATGAAGCAACCAAGTGAAATACAGGTCCCACAACCACCCAAACAGCAATATGTAACTCATTCTCAGTGGGCCCAAGCTGCAAAAAAGTTGTATCGTGTATCATCCGCCTAAAAGTCGCAACCGTGTTCTTGTTGGCAGTTGTCAGACATAACGCCATGACAAGAAATTCGCTAAATTATAATCTTCTCTTCCGGGGTAGTTATATGATGTGTAAATGTTTATGACTAGGTGGATGGTGTGTGCAAAATAATTATTATTTCATATCAGAAGTGTCAAACTTTTCTTGAAAAGTTCTCTTAATTTTTAGTAAGTGATTTCAATAATTTGTATGCTTATTTGGTTGCTAATATTAAATCTCGATCCCAATAACTGTGGTAACATTAAACGTATTTTCCCCTATTTCACCCCGTCTTTAATCCCACACTGCCATCTAACGTTTATTCTTGCAATTACATTAAACGATGATTTAACACGTGGTTTCTGTTACTTTACTCCGCGCTGCTTCTATTGCACCAATCACAGTCGTTTTCCCGCTCTTGATGACGTTTTTTTGTTTTAAATTCCGCCGTCAGTCTCCTGCGAGTAAAAACAGTACAAATGCGAACACAATCCAAAATTCAGCGTTATGGGTGCATTTCCGTGGATGCACCCAATGTTCTTCAGCGCAAGAAACGGTTACGCTTCCCCGGTGGATCAAATGCGACTTTGGTCTACTTGTTACGGTAACACGGAAACGCCGTACCTAACGTAACGTACTGACGTTTGTAACTGATTTGGTCAAATAGGTCAGAAGGCGTGAGGTTTGGCGTATTGTCCAGTCTCGGTTGCCGTCTTCTAGTCATCGCTGGTTGCTCAACAGACACATTCTGGTAGGAATGCTGACATAGTTTTCATAAAACAGTAATGCTTTGTTTAGTTTATTATCGTTTTACCTAATGTTAACTTAACGGATTATTTTCTTGATTATTTGGTTGATCGATTCTTCTTGGTTTGTAAACTTTATAGGCAATAAGCTGATTCGTATCGTTTTTATTGCTTTTTATGAGCCTTTGCGTGGAAAGTTGGAGCGTTTCACAACAACAACGTGTCAACTGAGTGCCTCAGTGTACATTATATGAAAAACTTTTACAATGTTTTACACAGTTTTTAATATATGTAGCCTATATATATTTATGTGTGTGTATTGATATATAATATATGGTTTGAGACTTTTTATATGTCTTATTTACAATGAGAAAGGTATAACTCTGTGTATCACTTTTGTCTACAGATACATCTATGGAAATATCCTAAAAGCCTTCTAAATTTATAAGCTTGTATAGGATACGACTTTTACTGCACATCAGCACAAATCTGGAGCCCCCCTGTCCAACACATCCATCACCTCAGCACTGCTTGAACTGCCACAGAAGTACAGAATTGTGATTACAGTTTAAACAAACACAGATGCCTCGATGGAGGACTTGTACAAGCAAACACCTTCGTTGGTCAAGCCCAGTAGCTCAAGGGCTGCTTTTATGTGTTTTAACCTTTGGAGCGATACTGCCTATATGCTGTCATCGTCTGCTTTACTCATATTATTTTTTAAAGCCTGTTTATCTTGATTCACTAAGTGATGCAGCACTACAAGAAAGCTACGACAGAGGCCAGGAGGCCCTGCGTTTCTGGGAAGCAGCAGCCTCTACAAAAAGCCTCCAGGACCCATTGGAAACGATTGCCAAGAAAACAGATCTCCTGGTCATTGTAGTTACAGCCAGGAGAACAGAGGGGCGGGACTATCACTACCTGTTACAGGTGGCTCAGCAGCTCAAATCACTCCTCAAGACGTGTGGTGATAAACCATGTGCTGAGGTCATGCTCTGTGACGTCGAAAGCGGTCCTACTTTAAACGAAGATGCTTTGCTTCTGGAAAAACAGTTTTTGGTTGTTAGACGTTCTCTTGATGAAAGATGGCAGAGCCGAGATGTGGCCAACATCTTCGAGAAGGAGAAAAGAGATTATGTTTTCTGCTTACGCAAAGGATGGCACCTGATGAGGCCGAAAAACATTGTTGTCCTGGAGGATGATGCACTTCCGTTTGCCAATTTTTTTCCTTCCATTAAAAACTTACTCTCACGGAAATTTGCACTTAATACTTTATACATAAAGCTCTACCATCCAGAGCGGCTGCAGAGATACTGGAATCCAGAGCCTTATCGCATTCTAGAATGGATTGGTCTCGGCCTGTTGGGGGCTACAGTGCTCCTCCTTTTCGTGTCTCACTGTACACCTCTTTCTTTTACTTTCTCAGCTCCTCATTTTCTCTTTCTGGCTCTCTATGTAATGGCGGTGACTGAGCTGGCAGGGAGGCACTATCTCCTCGAGATCAGACGGCTTTCACCTCAGCTGTACGCTGTGTGTCCCGCCACTGAATGCTGCACCCCTGCTATGCTTTATCCAGGTAACGCCTCCATTCGAGTCGCCGAATACCTGGACCAGGCCAGCTGCGCTCAGGGAAATGCAAAAGACATGGTGCTGTACAAGATAGCCAGATCAAGGCCAGGTGAGAAGGCCCACAGTGTTGAACCCAATCTCATCAAGCATATCGGTGCTTACTCCTCAATTAGGACTAACCCCAATCCACCGAGATTAATGTGACATTTCAGATTTTGTTCTCATAGAACAACACATAAAAGTTTAATATGAAACACATTTCAGGCACAAACTCGTGTAGGAGTTCACTTGGATTAATGCTCAAATGTCTCTACACACATAAACAAATTCATGGAAAGGAAAGAACATGATTTATATATAAATAAAATGTATAACCTAGATAAGTTTATGTATGGGATTATGCTTACGCTGCAGCTCCAGAAACCAATGCTTAAAGAATGTGGTGTATTTTTAAACACGTTTTTATCTTGACTAAAGGATAGAATTTTTTTTTATTTTGTAATTTTATATATTTGACATTGATATATTATCTTTATTGTGGTTGATTTTGCATCTGCTGAAAGTATAATCATCTTTCATTAGAGAATTTCCTAGTTTATTTTGTATACCACACTTGCAATTAAATCATTTTGCATATTCATGACTGAAATAAAATTCTATGTAAAGAAATCATATCTGGGTTATTTTATTTATTTTTGGCAAAGAAAAAAGTTTTTAAATTGTTTCCTGTTAGCTTTGACATGTTGAAACCTAGAGTAGAATGTAGTTTGTCTTTTAAAGCAATGTTGTTATAAACATTTGTCTAAAGTTCATAAAAATAGATTTTTACGTCAGAAGGGAGTTAATAGGGTTATGAAAATAACTAAAATTAAACACAAGACCAAATTTGCACACTGAAAACACACAGTTAAAAACTACATTAAAAAGTTTGTCGAGACAAAATTTAAGTTGGCCTGAGAAAGCCAGACCAGAAAGTTTGTAGTACTTTTAAAAGCTTTAAGTTGATAAGCTTTCGGTTTTAATTAGTTTGAAGTTTAAAGTAATTTGAAAGTTTAAAAGACAGATAGATGTATTTTCCACATACTACCTTCTCCCCCCTAATAAGGGTCACCTGGGAAGGATGTGGTTTTGTTCTAAAGTCATTGAAGTTCTGAAGTTTTATATTTATGTCTAAGGATGATGATATTTAGAATTTGTTTTGCACACAATACCACAGCAGTACAATGAGAACGTTTTGTTGTGCGCTCGTCATTTTACCGGTGACTTCTGTGTCTCCACAGATTTGCACCTTATTTGTGGCATATATGCAAATTCATTATTTGCCATCGTGAGGCGCTGTTGCCATGGTAGAGACTAGGTTTCCCTGGTAACGCAAAGCAGCGCTCCACTCGCAAACAAATGACACGTTCAAGGAAGGCAACTACACACCACCCTGCTGAAAAAAAACATCTTCATCATACCTAACCAACATATGCTGTTTTTTTAGCAGGGCACGGGAAGCCTTTTCCAAAAGGGTTTGTCTCAATAAATATAATAATATGATAAAGATTTGAAAAGACAGACCATTTTTTAGACTCAACAGTCATTGCTGTCATCAGCAAATTTTAAGAGAAACCTTTTTCTAGGTCTACTTATACAGTTATTATTATATAAAATATATGAAGGAGACGAAACACAGCCTTGGGGAGTTCCAGTAGATGTTATCAAGGGAGCTGAAAAACTACTGTTTACTCTCACTCTTCGAGTAATTAATTAATTTGCTCAAATTTGAGGTTGTAAAGAATTAAAAGCAGATACAAAATTCCCAAAGAGAAGCTTGACATGATTTTGTTCCATTCTAAGTGTTTTAAAACCAAATTGGGTATATTTACCAAATATACCAAATCAGCCAAGCCTTAATTAAGTAACCTCCAATGTTATCTGGTCCAGGAGTTTTTGTCCTCTTAGAAACCTTAAAAACTTTAATAACATCTGATTCATCAAAGAAATTATTACAATAACCACCACAAATGCATAACTTCAGAACCAAATTCAGGAGCATCAAAACATAGATAAAACCTGTTTAGCTCCTCGGTCAACTGACTAGAGTCATACCCATACCCCTTAGATCCAGTTATAGCTGTCATCCCTTTCCAAACTGATCCCAAATTATTCCTACTTGACTCTCTTTCTCTAAATTGATTTGAGCTGAACTGCTTTCCTTACTTCAATATTTGTCTCTTCCTGCAATTCCAATCTCTACATTCTAGGCATTCTTGTAAAGATGCGACTGTGGCTAAAGTGATACAGAGAGTAGTATATGATTATTTTAATTTACAATAGATATTGTATAGCTGATTGCAATTGATAACACATAATCTTTCCCGTATTTGTTAGATGCAATAAGGTTTTTCACCTTATACAAGTTCCCAACAATATTTCTTATGTGATGTACTCATAAACACACCCTAAGTGACACGTGATCCAAATATCACAACGCAATTGGTGACGCGGGTACCCATCACTACATGATTTCACCCCCCCGGTTGGTAAAAGCAAAATGCATACCCGTAAATTCAGAGCAATGATTGGTGCAAGAGGGATGCCAAAACCATTAAAGGTTACAGAATTACATGGTCGCCATTTTTAACCAAGTTTTAGTAAAAGCCAAAATACAAGTGTCTCTATAAGAATGCTGAAAACGTACCTTTGGCTGTAGACCACAAGAAGGCTATAAATAGCACATCCATTTTCTTTTGTTGGTTTTCAACAACAAGTCCAGACAAATCCAAGATCAATTCAAGAAAAATAAAACTTCAAAACTTTGAAATGGACAAACAAACACAACAAACACGTCTGCTGTTTCTATTTCCGCTGCTGGTCACCAAATATGCACCACCCCTGTTCTTTTTTCTTTTATTCTTTCACAGGTTGTTTACAGCACAGAGTATTTTCAGATAAAAATAACATTTGTCTTCAAATCAATCATGTAATTTCCTTCCAGACATGTGGTGCAGACATCCAATCAGATAAGAGCTATGGGTCACACATCAAAGCCACAAAAAAAAAAAAAAGTGGTCACATTTACTCTTTGGAGGCCATGTTTGCTGTAACCAAACTCATTGTCATACCATGTGACCATCCTGACAAAGTGGTCGTTGACGGCAAGTCCAGAACTGCCATCAAAGATGGATGAATACATATCCCTGTTAAAATCAGTGGATACCACCTGGTCCTCAGTGTTACCCAGAATGCCTTTCCTGGGTCCATCAACTGCAGGTTTAACAATTTTCTTGATTTTATCATACTTGGAAGGTTTTTCAAGATGGATGGTCAGATCTACCACAGACAAGTTGGGGGCAGGGACATGGAAGGTTATACCAGTAAGCATGGGTGACATTAGGAAGGGCCAGGATTATGGAATTTCACAATTCACTGTTAAAATACTGTTTCAGTAATTGTAATGTTTGTGTTGTAAATATCCATGTTGATACACGTGTTTGTGTTGTATATCTCCATGGGCGACACAGCAAATCAAGCAATAGGTAGCACCTTTATTTTTTAAATTAGTTTATGTTGTTGATATGAAGATTAGAGAAAACTACACTCAACAAAAATATAAACGCAACACCTTTGTTTCTGCTACGATTTTTCATGAGACTGACTTAAAGATCTTAAATTCATTCCAGATACACAATATTACAATTTCTCTCAAACATTGTTCACAAATCAGTCTAAATGTGTGATAGTGAG
>JAUCMU010000013.1:18668601-18690139 GCA_032275025.1 Enteromius treurensis
CCCCCCCCCCCCCCCCCCCCCCCCCCCCCCCCCCCCCCCCCCCCCCCCACGTCGGATAAAAAAATCGTGATTAAAAATCGAGATCGTTCAATATGGGGAAAAAAATCGTGATCACTTTTTTTGCCATATCCCCCAGCCCTAATAGATGGATATAAATTTGTGGGTTTTAGCCTCATATCTTTTCTCCTGTTCTGAGAAGATTATGTAACAGAAAACATAATCAGTCTTTTGACCCCATTCACCAGGGCTGTGTTGTCAAAAGACATTACAAAGAGTTAAAATTCCCACAACAAATTCCCAGTACAAAGGAGAAAAAAATCTTTTCACATGACTGCTCGATTCCAGTAAATGGGCCCTTGGCTTCGAGAGAACTAGATGAGAGAGTGACTTTACTCACCGTCAAGGGTTGTTTATGAGTTATATGAAATCAGAAAATGTTTGTTTTGCGTTGGAAATGCATTAGTCTTTATTGTGAAATTGGTGACACATTTATGCAGAGCTGAATAATGTTTGTCTGTAGTGGGACTGCTGCACTATTGCATATCTCTGGTCAATACATGTGTCCTCTAGATTGGTAATCAATAAAACCAGGATTATTCACATATACAAGATCATGCACATGTAGATGGGTTATGTTACAGTATTATTTGTATTTGAAATGAATATCTCAGGAGAGTGAAAAAAAGGCACTTGAAATGCAGATATTACGAAGTGCTTTTTGATGTTTCCCAAATGCTTTATCTGAAAAACGCTTTGAAAAACTGTATGCATTTTTATGAGATCGTCAAACAATGACAGCTCTTATTTTCAGAAGAAAACAATAGTTTCTCTCACTTCAGGCTTTATACTTGAAATCAATAGGAAATTAAACACGAAAAATTCAGATCATATCCTGTTGTGTTGTTTTTTGATGTCCAGCTGAAGAAGATAGGAGGAGGGGGGTTCGGGGAAATCTACGAGGCGTTGGACCTGCTGACTCGGGAGAATGTAGCGTTAAAAGTGGAGTCAGCTCAACAGCCCAAACAAGTCCTGAAGATGGAGGTGGCAGTACTGAAGAAACTGCAGGGTAAGGCATGGTCATCATTAGGTTCTGTTATTTTTGTACAGTATCAACGTCACTTTGACATTGACAAGACGTCACATTGACTGAAGAGGAATTCTCCACGGAGATACAATACACAAGAACATTTGTGTTTAGAAAACCTATTAAACTTTTCATTTTCGCTTTTAGGAATTTAAAAAGTCTTTCTATGAACCTGAATACCAACCCTTTTATAAAATGCTCTGAATAAACATAGACACCTTTGCAAATATGCGTTTAATTGATCCAAAGTAAAGACATTTTGTACAAATGATTTTCATTTAGTGTAAATGCTGTCCTTTTTTACTTTGCAAAATAATAAGCAGAACAACTGTGATCAACATTGATCATTATAAGATATGTTTCTAGAGCACCAAAACCTATAAATTGAATCATGTCAGTTATAAAAATGTAAAAAACAACAACAAAGAAATAGAAGACCTTCTGTGTTTCAAAGGCAGATGAGTTATGTTAGTGGCATTTCAAATTTTATACAGTATTTAGTTGACATCATCTTTACTGAGGCATTTGTTAAAAACTGTAAAGACTGAGTGGACCATGTGTGGCACTTTTTATATTTAGCACTGTGAATGAAGCGGCAGTAACACAGCCTACGTGACTACGAACATGTGAAGCGGCCTACAGATCACACAGCCAAGCATTACACATACATATTCTGATCAGCCGTTAGTCATCACCAGAATACAAAAAGAGGACAGCTAAATCATCGTACTGTAAGGCAGATTAATATGTAATGAAATAAAATGAAATATTATAAAAAACATACAAAATAATATTAAATGTATAAACATTTCTGAAATTAAAATATTCATATTAAGATTTAATTTTAAAACTCACAAAATACACTAATTTTCAGCATTTCTGATTATTATTTATATAATATTATAGTATATAGTACTAATTTATTTTATTCTCAGTAGTTATTTGAGCTGAAATGTAAGTTTTATTTGGTTGTTTCTGACATATTTATCTATGTTTGTAAATTATATTTATTTAGTGGCATTTTATAATATTGTAAAAGTTAAAATTGCAAAAATGAAAGTTTCTTGTTTTTTTTTGTTTTTTTAGTTTCTTGCCCGTGCAACATTTTTAATTGTTTGTGTGTTGTTGTTGTTTTCTTACATTTATATTAACATTTCAGCTTTCAATTTAAGAACATTCAGTTAAAACGTTTGGATTTGTTTGGAATAAGTACATTTATTTATCTTTGGACTTTATTTTTGAATCACCCTGACCAATAACGTTATATTTTAACATATTTGCATAAATAACCTTCTCATGTTATTTTCTTTTTTTAGGTAAAAACCATGTTTGTAAATTCATAGGCTGTGGGCGAAACGATAAATTCAACTATGTCGTCATGCAGCTGCAGGTATGCAATTTCTATCTTGTAACTAGTCGCACATGCAGTAACATCAATTCTAAATACCAATGCAAATAAGTAACCCTTAACTGATTATATTTCAGTCAAAGACTTAAGTAACATTTTATGGAAGATCACCATCACATGCTGTTTTCTCCAAAATACAGTGAATTCTGGTGTTATGTAGGTGTGAGGGCTTCACTTACACTTTGTTATCCCTCTCAGGGTAGAAACCTGGCAGATCTCAGGCGAAGTCAACCACGTGGCACCTTTACCATGAGCACAACCCTCCGTCTGGGAAAACAGATTCTAGAATCCATAGAAGCCATTCACTCTGTTGGCTTTCTCCACAGAGACATCAAACCGGTATTATTTCATAGCTTTCCTTCAAATGTTTTCTAATTGTGTTTAGAATAATAATATAACGCTACACTGTCATCTTTTTTGAGCTCCAGAAGTGATTTATATTTTATAAGAATCTATGGATTTTCTTTCCAGTCAAATTTTGCCATGGGACGACTGCCTTCAACATACAGAAAATGTTATATGCTAGATTTTGGGCTTGCACGACAGTATACAAACACCAATGGAGAAGTCAGACCGGTATGTCACCGCTTAATTCAGTATTTTTCAAATACTTTTCAGTTTTAGTCATTGTAGATTTAATTATTTAATGGCTAATAATTCTCATTTTTTGCACGTGTTGAATAATGGTACATGATTCCTGCACTGCAGTCAAATGATCAAACGTTTCTGTCATTGATTACAATGCTACCATGAGATGAAGTTGTCTTCTGATTGACCCTTAAGGTCTGGTTTTATCAAGAAGTGCCTGAGATTTATTTAAGTAATACAAAGGCTTTATTGACTGTAATAGTGCAGGCTGGCAGAGAGATGAGCTGAAAGCTCATGAGAGGTCTCTGAATCAGGCACTGGGCTGTTTCCTCTTTTAGCTCATCACAAAGAGCTCTTCATTCGCACATGTTCCTCTCTCCTCCATCCTTCACACTATCTCTATTTCTCTGTACGTGCAGGTTTTAGTGCAGCGGTATGAATATTTAATAAGACTGCATGCATCAGTGAGCATTGCCCCCAGGTTAAACCTGAGAGGATGTAATATTTTCATCTCTTTCTCTCTCTCTCTCTCTCTCTCTCTCTCTCTCTTTCTCTCTCCCTCTCTCGCTCTGTCTTTCTCTCTGTTTCCCCTCATTCTGTCCTGCACAGCTGAGTCAGCTGTACTCATCGATTCAGGAAGGAAACAGCATCTATCTATCTATCTATCTATCTATCTATCTATCTATCTATCTATCTATCTATCTATCTATCTATCTATCTATCTAATCTATCTAATCTATCTATCTATCTATCTAATCTATCTATCTATCTATCTATCTATCTATCTATCTATCTATCTATCTATGGTTATTATAAATAGTTTTGGTCTCCTCAGAACTGTAAATGTCACCTTCTGTCGAATGTAAACTGTATGAATAGGACAATCAAGGTCCTGCGTCATGGTGCCATGTTTGTTTGCTTATTTCTTTGTTTGTTGATATTTTTGATGTTATATATTTTTACATGCTTTTTGGTACTTTTTGTTCTAACCTTTTCTTATGGACAGCATTTGAAGTGGATTGCATGGGGCTGTTTGTATAATTATGTCTGCTTTTTCTTTTGTTTGACCATTTTGTCTTATTTTTGCAGTTTTCGTTTTGGGGTTTTAAGTTATGACGTGCATGTCTGACGTATTTCTCCATCTGTTCCCTTCTCCCTCATACTCTCACCAATGGAAAGACTTTCATTGTGAGTGACTTCATGAAACTTTCATCTTCGTTTTATAGCTTTCCACAATACTTATTCTATTTCTATTACTATATATATATATATATATAGGATAAGAAAAGCAAATATTTATTAATATCTAAAAAATATTTAATAAAAAAATATAAAAATAAATATCTAATATACTAAAAAATGAACTGAAAGTTTTGCACATAATATTCATTCCACTTTTAATTTGAAGATAATTCCTAATTATGTTCTAATCCAAAGAAAAGTTGATTTAATATAATGTATAATACATTTAATGAGCCATTTGTAATTAATGTCGCATAATGCTTGTGAGATTTCTTTTCGAGAGTTTGACCTTTATGTTCAGCAAAAGTGCAGTCTCTATATAATTGGCAATAAAACAGTGAACACGACAATAGAAAATTTACTGCATCCAAATGAAATGTCATTTGTTCTGAAACAGATGGCATGTTATTTAGTTAATCAAAAAGAAATTACAGCAGACACACACACACACACATGCACATTTATGCGATGCAAGGTGTTTACCTTTTGTGTTGCGTGTTCACTGTTCTGGAAGAATGGAACGCCATGTTCAGTTTCTGGTGCCTCTTCTTTCAGAGTGTGTTGTGCAGTTTGTCCTTTTAATGATGCTACTGTATTAAAAGTTATAATGCATCTAATTATACAGTAATGCCCAGTATTATTTCTGATTTGCTTTGCTTTACCATAGTACAAAGTATTACAGATAACAAAAATGCATTAATCAGTGACAGATTTTCCTAATATATTTTCTGCTTATAGCCCAGAACCGTTGCAGGATTTCGAGGGACTGTTAGATATGCATCTGTGAATGCACATAAAAACAAAGTGAGTGCAACTGTACTGTGATCTTATATCAAACAACATATTTTACAGAGGACACAATCATTTAATTCTATTTACCTGTTAATTTAATAAAACTCTTGTGTTTTTTTTTACAGGAAATGGGTCGCCATGATGACTTGTGGTCATTGTTTTACATGCTAGTTGAATTTGCTGCTGGGCAGCTGCCGTGGAGGAAAATCAAAGACAAGGTGCTCTGACTTCCCTTACCTGACTGGAAAATCTGTGTTTGTTGTCTTTTGTTTTATTCAAGTTCATGACATTTTTATTCTGTGTCAGACCACCCCTGCTAAAATCTACTGTTGTCATCTGCATCATTTAGGAGCAGGTGGGTCAGATTAAGGAGCGCTATGATCACAGAATGCTGCTTAAACACATGCCATCAGAGTTTAATGTCTTCCTGGAGCATGTTTTAGGCCTTGACTACTACACCAAACCCGACTATCAGGTATAAAGACCAAAAAGAACCTCTCTCTTTGTAAATCTATGCTACATAAATATCAGATGTATGCAGTGATTTTGTGAAATGTGATTACTCTTACATGGATATATTAAAGATGTGGGTGGTCTTTTCTGTGTCAGCTCCTGATGTCAGTGTTCGAGAACAGCATGAAGGAACGCATCATCACAGAGAACGAGCCATATGATTGGGAGAAAAGTGGGACGGACTCCATGATGTCTGCCACCACACCGACAGCAGCGCAGCAGAACACACGGCCCACAGCGGCTATAGTTGGGTAAGCACCACATGCATGTGTGAACATATTACACATCACGTGTATATGCCGGTGGACATGTGACTCTATCTATCAATCAAGTTTGTCTTTTGTTGTCTTTTTCTGCAGCGAATTGAAAATTTATTTTAATCGAATTCAATCAAATAATAAATTTAACTGGTTAAACAAGTAACAAAACTGACTGTAATTGTACTGTGAAGACACACACACATAAACATGCATGGAACTTAACAAATCCTTCACTAATTCACCGATTATTTCTCGGGGGGCTTTGTTACTTGTCTCACATAAAAGCTGTAATGCACAAGCAATGAAAGAAGAGAAGCTTGTTTCTATCGTCTTCTTTGTTTTACTTAATTACTGTTATTTGCATGCTGATTCATTTACTGCATTTCAGATTGATTGGTCATCCAGTGTTTTTTGGAACATTGTAGGCAGATTTTAGGGGGTTTGTATGTTTAGAGAGAAGAAAACTCACTTCTGATGGAAATGTCACTGACTTATTTTAGTCCATTGCAGTTCTAGAAATGCGCAGTGCTTGAATTGCTTCAGGACATGAAGAACATTTTACCACGAAAAAGAGAAATGTCTGATGACTTTTAAAGGAGTTCCCCTTCTGACGTTCCTTTTTCGAAATTCTAGGTGACATTTACAGAAAATGACTCTTTAAAGGTGAAGCGTGTCGTTTCTGTGCCACTACTGGAACTAAACAGATTTTTTTTCAAAATTCAAAGCAGGTTTCCCAAACCCATTTTTGTTTCTAGTTTTACATAGAATTTATGTAATTTAGGGTTACCTTATTATTATAATTTTTGTAATTAAAAATGAATTTGTGATATTTTCTGGTACCTTTAGGGTCATAAATATGACTCCAATGCCAGGTGACCTTCAGAGAGAAAACACGGATGATGTTGTGCAGGACGAGCACCTAAGCGACCAGGAAAACGCCCCTCCGATTCCTTCTGGGCGGCCAGCTGATGGTAGCCAGTTACCTACCGACGCAGATGGATGGGAGGAGACAGACTTTAATCGCAACAAACTCAGGATTAACCTTGGAAAGGTGCAGAGCAGTACAGTGAATATAATCTAGTCAAATACAGTCAAACTAATTAGTTTATTTTTAACAAGTAATTAAACATAATAATCAGAATTTCCCTCTCATTTTTGTTAATTTTATGTTGCAGGGAGGTCAAGAGGAAGATGGTAGCCGGGGTGTGTGTTCTGTGTCACCACAAAGGGGTTTAGACTCTCCGGGTGTGCAGATGCACTCGCTCAGGTACCGACGGGTCAACAGCCCTGAATCTGATCGAATGTCGGCCGCTGATGGACGGGACGGTTATGCACAGCGGTGGGTCATAATTTTAATTTTAATTTTTGTATTGACTAATAAAATATTTATTAAGGAAGGATGCATTAACTTCCAAAAATGACAGGAAATGTATTTATAATATTACAAAGTATTTTTTTTTTTAAACAAGAGCATTTTGTGAGTTCCCTTGAAATCTTTTCAACCTTAATAATAAAACAAAATGTGTCTTAAGCAGCAATTCTCACGTGACAGTGATGACTGGATTAAAGAAAAAATGTCTCCCCTCTCAGGAATACATTTAATTTCCAAATAATAATATAGTACAATTAATTTTATATATTCATGTTAAAATAAAATAACAATAGAAATAATTATTTCTCATTATTACTGTTTTACTTTTTGATCAAATAAATGCAATAACAGTATTGGTGAGCATGTAAGACTTATTTCAACAATTTTACTGACACCAAACTTTTAAACAGTAGTGGGTATAATCCAGTCAAATAACATAAATATATATAATGTGGACTCATGATGTAAATGTAATTTCTTATTATATAAATTTAACAAACAGTTTCCATTCATTCTCTAAATATGTTTTGTATCAGCTCTCGAATGGACATCCTGGGTTCTCCTTCTCGGCACGTTTACTCCTCCCAGCCCGCTCAGATGCTCTCCGTCGATGGCTGTCGTGGAGACCGTGGTCGTAATGAGGCGTCTGCATCGGTGGACCAGGAAGCCCACAGCAATGCCTTCATTCGTTCTGTCCCACTCGCAGAAGAAGAGGACTTTGACAGCAAAGAGTGGGTTATCATAGACAAAGAAATGGAGCTCAGAGACTTCCACCATCTTCCAGGGGCCGAGCCCACCACTTCCGGCACCACCGATGAGGAGCCGGAGGAATTACGCCCTCTGGAGGAAGGAGAAGAGCGGCGGAGACATAGAGGGACTGATCCGTCAGTCAGACCCAAGATGTCACACGGTGACCACACTACACGAGGCATGCTGCCTCTCACGGAGGAAGAGGCATCCAGGAGGAGCGGGAAAGGCCAGTCAACATCTGTGGAGAGTCCTGTGCAGTCGCCCTGTCACTCTCTACCCTCCGGACGGCCACGGCGGAAAGAGTCAGATCCCAACGGACCTCAGAGACAGGTAAGATTGTCCTCACTAAGCTGCACTGACATTCTTATGCTAAAGATGGAGTGTGTTGGTTGGTTTGAGGTGAACGAGGTTGAAAACATTTGATGGTGGTAAAGAAATTATGAGGTTTAGATAGTAGCGCTTTTAATTTGTTTGTTTATAGGCACTTTTAGGATCGCTTATACTTTGCATGCAATGTTTTTGAGCACTTGACTTGTTGAAAAGAAATAGACTAAATCATATATTTAAAATTAAAACAGGAACAGGATGTTTATTGTTCACAAATCAGCACATATCAGCAATAAACTGGTTTAAATCAGCTACCAATTAAATTAATTATATTGAAAAATGTCACATTAGATGGCAGGAACACTGTAATGTCATTTCTTAATTTTACATTGCATCTTGATATATTGTTAATTCTCTGATGGCGTATTAGTGACATATAATATCAAAGTGCTATTAATACCTTTACAGTTTTAACGTTTTTTAATATACATTAGCTTTCAGATGTTTTTGAAAGTAATTAATACTTTTATTCAGCAAGTATAAATTAAATTGGCCAAAAGTGACAGTAAAGACATTTATAATAATACTACAAAACTAGGCCAATTTCATATAAGTGCTGTTCTTTTGTGCTTTCTGCTAATAAAACTAAATATTAAGCAGAAAAAATACATGTTTTTAGAGCAGCACATCACATATTAAATTATTTCTGAAGGATCGTGTGACGCTGAAGACCGGAGTAAATTAGATAGGGAGACATTACCATATAAAATCTAATAACACAGGAAACATTTGCTTTAAATTGTAATAATCATTTATAATATTACTGTTTTTACCGTATGCTTGACTAAATAAATGCAGCCGTTGTAAGCATAAGAGACTTCTTAACGAAACACACACACACTGAGATTAAAATACTGTACAGTATGTGTTTGTATTACATTTCATAAAATATAATATATATAAAAAAGCCTTAATATCCTCTTTGGAGTGCTTTAATTGTGGTTCCTGGCTTTTTTAGCTACAGTGTATAGGGAATAACTTCGATAAGGGATTTCTTTACCTTGAAGTTCTGAAGACTTGGTTTAGCATAATAACATGTTTAGAGCACTCTTCTTTTTTATTTTGAAACAGCATGTCCGTCTTAAAACCAGCTTTTAATCCAAAGAAAGCTAGTTCTGATGGGGCGGTGCTGTTGTCTCACTCAACTATTTACAGGGTGTGTGCCTATATTTCTTCTTCCCTTTCTTCTCTCTCCGTCTGTCACTTTCTCTATAATTCACTATGTCTGACACACAGACTCATGCCTCATCTCTTCTTTTCTGACCATCGAACATTTGGTTTTCACATGATTTGTTACAATATACTGATTCTTCTTTGTTCGTGGTTGGTATTTTGAACATTCGTTGAATGCAGAAGTGGAGCTCTAAGTGGGTTTTCAAACTGCTCTAAGGTCATGTACACACTGCAAAGTTTTGCGAGGTACAAGTGAATTTTAAAAAGCTATCATTATCATATATAAAGAATGAGTCATTCTTATTTGAGCCTTGCGATATGGATGTAACCCTACGGATATTTTTACATCTTGCAACTGTAGACACGAGACATGGATATCAAACAAATCGTATCCCATTTGTTCAGAAACCACTGTCCTCTGAGGCCGTGACGTTTATGCTCTGTTTAGTTTAGTTCTGCACACGCTACGTGAATTTAATAACTTTTCAGCTGCACACACCTTAAAAAGATAGTTTGGTGATGATAAGATTTGTTGTCATTTACTATATTCCTGTCATTCCAGACCTTTCTTTCTGGAAGATTAATGCAAGTAATCAAAACAGTTTATGTTGGCAGTTTAGAATGATGTGAGGAGGAGTAAATAATGACAGAATTTGTCTTTGTGGGAACATACATGTAAATACATTAATTTTGTGCTATATAGGTGCTTTATAAAAAGACCCTGCAATTACACTTGTACTGTAATACTTAAAGTCTGCTATATTGGATCAACTCATTTCGAGCCTAATATATACTTAATTTTGAGGAAGTAGAGCTGGAGTCCAGCTAAAGATATGCTGAAATACATTTGATTGTGCTAAAGTGTAAGGATACTTCACAGTATGAGTATACTCAGTATATTTTACAGAGATCATACAATCTTTATTTCCAGTGACACAGTACGGAAGCCCGTTTTCCGCCACTGAATGAAAAATAAAAAGAGGTTATTGCGATTTTTTTTTTTTTTACTCACAATTCTGCCTCTTTTTTTCTCAGATTTGTGAGATACACCTATTTTTCTATAATAGGTCTATAAAGAGTCTATATGGTCCAGTTTTGAGCGGAAAAAAAGACTGATATGTGACCCTGGACCAAAAAAAAAACAGTCGCTGGGGTATATTTGTAGCAATAGCCAAAAATACAGTGTATGGGTCAAAATTATTGATTTTTCTTTTTTCCAAAAATCCTTAGGATATTAAATAAAGATCATGTTCCATGAAGGTATTTAGTCAATTTCTTACCGAAAATATATAAAAACTTTAAAGGTGATTTTCTTACCTTTTTTAGATTTTTCTGTACCCTCAGATTCCAGATTTACATATAGTTGTATCTCGGTCAAATATTGCCCTATCCATACAAATCATGCATCAATGGGAAGCTTTATTGTTCAGCTTTCATATCATGTATAAATCCTAATTTCGGCAAATTAACACTTACGACTGGTTTTGTTGTCCAGGGTCACATATGTTCTTAGAATTGCGAGATTTTATCTTACAGTTATGAGAAAATAAGTGAGAACTGTGAGATATAAAGTAACAATAACCTTTTTTATTTTTTAGTTGCTTCCATACTTTAGGCATAATATTAAGAAAAAAATATATAACTCTAATAAAGTATCAGTAAGTCTTGAGTGGTATGTCAGTAAAACTTTTAATGGTTTAAATTATACTTAAATTCTGCCTTTTTTTTTTTACTCTTGTGCCTCTTTACATTTTTAGAAGTGATTTCAGTGTTTTAATTCAGTTGTTGTAAGTCAGCCAGTTGGAAATAAACAAACCCAGTGTGAACAGAACAGGATACATTTAAATAAATACGTAAATACCATACTTACAGTAGCTGCAGTGTGTACATAGCCCACATTTCTTTTCTTTATTTTCCAGATCCATTACTAAATGTAATATCTAGTTGGTTTTTAATCGTTTTCACCGGAACAAAACTAACTCTTGAACTCTGGGGCTAAACCTGAGGGTTATGTCTATCTTGTCCTTTAAAAACAATATATATATATATATATACCTTTTTTTTTTTTTTTAACTCAGTACTGTCTTTGTGTTATTGACTGCATTCCTGAAAATGAGGGGTCTACTGCTGAGCATTTTTTTTATTTCTTAAACTTTCTGACTGTGATCTGTTTTTTTAGGATGCTCAGCACTAAACCGCTCAGTAAAATGTTGCTATGATTCATATTAAAGTTATTCATTTTCATATTTTAATGTTTGTCATCCCTCATAGTCCAAAACAGAACGTGTGAACAGATTTCAGACACTCTTCACCACTAGGGTGAGCCAGATGACATGTAGTAGACCAGCAGTTTTGCTCATCATAGTTAAGCCAGTTTTTATTGCTCTCATTTAGCCAATAGGAAATATATTTCTCAGGGGCAAACGTACCTTTGGAAAAATCTGCCTCTCATATTGTTTTGCTATAAGCACAGTCACAGCCTTTTCCAGCTGAACTGGGATTGCTGAACGATAGCCGAAACCTCAAATCAGAAACAGATGAGGATGCTCATTTTCCCAGCAGTCTTCACCTTTTAAATGCCCACTGCCTTTTGCTCGGCCTTTCGCTCAAAATCACGTATGACACGTTGATTTCACCCACGGAGAAAATACCAAGGCTGTCGCTGGAGCCACAAAAGAAGAGTGAAAGAGGTGTTTGCGGTAAGCACAGTTTAGGCTAGTCCCTTTTGTACCTGTTTGATGAACTTGCTCGTTGTTTTATCTGATTTGATTTCTGTCATCATTTTATCCATTTTAACCCATTTTTATCCATGTGTGTCTGTGTTTGTATGCCTGACGAGTCATTTTTCTTAAGTTGTCTGCATTTACAAAGATGGTTTTCCGATGGGCAAAAAGTACTTTTGTCTCGAATCTCTCGGCTCATTGTCTTGTACATGGACGCATATGGCACATTTTTGAGAGGTGGATCTGCATCAAACGAACAGCCTCTGTGGAATAAAGAGGCTCTCAATGTTGGCCGCCCAACCAAAAAGAAAAGAAAGAAACCCCATAGCGATCCCTTTAGCTTTGTCTCTTGTGAAGATTTGTTTCCAGGCAACCCATTGTAGGTCTGTGTAAAGAGAGACCGTTCCTCTCTTTCCTCTGAGTGTCTGGCGTTCTCCTCACTGCATGCGACTGGGGAGATGCCTTAAATGTTTCAAATACACATCCTCCACTAAGCTCGTGAATTTCAACACATGCTCTTTCTTGTTTTTATTTCAGCTGGATGACGACAGGCCACACTCGGGGCCACGTCCCAACCAGTTACGCCGTCTCGCCTCCTACGTCTTCTCGTCCTCCACGTTGGAGACCGAGCAGTACCCTCACGCCGGAGGATCCTTCATCCAGCGCAGCCGCTCCGCCGAAAGCAGCCCGGCTCACGGTAACCTCCGATCGGGCTCGAGGCGTCACGCTCCCCTGCAGCCGCCTGGAAGTCCTCGCAGCAGGCACTCCATGCTCAACATGCCGCGACTGCAACTCCAGCAGATGCTGGCCAAACTAATGAACAAAAACAGCTGAGGAAAGCTGATGTAGTCTCTTCTCGTACACCCATGTGAAAGACTTTTTTTTTTTATTATTATTTTTGGGAACTTTTCTGATGCAATAAACTGTAGAGGGCTGTAAGAACGGAATGACGTGTTAAAAAGGGAATGCAGTGCTTTTGCACTTGCTCTTCATACAGTGGTGGCCAAAATAATGAAAACACTAGTATTTTCTCTAGCTAATAAATGGTTTCAAGTCTTTTATATATATATATACTTTGCTTGAGTGTGTCAGTAGGAAATATCAGTTAACATGTGCAACCGTTCATTTCGTCATAATCCAGTGAGATGTATGTCTGACAGCAGCCAGTGATCCACACAGAGATAGATCTGATCTGATAATCATCCAGTCTGTCTGGAATCAACAAACTGAGACAGCCTGTTAGCAACGTCTTCAAGATGCTTCACGAAACCTACCTGCAAAGCTACAGTACGTTTTAGGCGCTCGTGTAAAAGTGCTGTAAAATAAGGTTTCTGTCAAATATGTCATGTCATAAATAGATTTGATTTATCAGTTAACTAAATTAAACTAAATTTGGTGTGGCCATTTGTTCCATTTTACTGACACACTACAGCAAAAGCAAGAAATTACTTATTTAATCTATTTTTAGTTGGTGAAAATACTAGTGTTCTAATCATTCTGGCCACCACTGTAACTTGCACTTTCTGCTAGATCTGAACATATGCTTTAGTTTTATCTACCACTTTTTGAGGAAAAATCACAATGGATATCGTGTATTCATAGATAAATGATGATGCTTGTCATTGTTCGTTTATGATTTTTACATTTGGTATTTAATCCTTTCATTTAATCATCAATTAGGGTGTCGAACACTGGCTGTTCGAGCCATCATTCATAGTACGTAATGTTCCTTACATACACAGGTTTTCAATTTTACAAAGAAAATATCATTTTCAAAGGTGCTTTGCCTCACAAAGGACATGTTATGCAAGTTAAATGAAAGTGATTTAATGTAAAATGGAATCATAGGAGCAAAGGGAATAATATGTCTACACTTTTATAATCAATGGAGTGGCATGCTGGAGTCTGGTTATCTTCTGCCAACTAAATTTGAGATAAATGAGTAGGCTGTATTGACGCAGTCATAAATGAAAGATTAGCACGCTGGATTTTGGTTTCTCTGCCACTTATTAAATGTATTATAGCCGTAAAGTAAGCAAAAAAAAAAAAAAAAGAAGCATTTTCCATTTCATTCTGTTGTGTATTTAGGGAGGTTTGTAGAAAGCTTCCAGATCTTTTTTTAATCATGCATATACTGTATGTGCATAGAGCTTTGAATGCACCATGTAAGCATTTAATGTCATTGAATACCTCCTAGTCTTGGGTTGGATGCAAACGTTTGTGTTAGACATTGCCGAGTAGCAAAAGTGTGTGTTTAGGACTGCTGTAGGGTCTTTTGAGTACTGTTTCTCACTAGTGCACTTTAAAAAAGACATTGAATTGGATCCATATCTGTTTCTTTGGCGATTCGAAACAAAAAATGCCACTGATTGCAATAAGATGTGAATGGTATTAGAGGTAAGAGAGGTGGTGTGCTTTTGTCATTTTCTCAGTTAAAACCCACCACTGTTTCTTCTGAAAAGGGGAATTTAAAATAAGGGCATATTATGTACATTAGTAGGACATAGACATTTAGTGATTAAATAGCACCTTTGTTGAATGATCTTCACATTATGGATATCGGTGGCTAAAGTTGTTTTAACCTAGGCTTGAAAGTAGAAGGACTCGTAGTGTTATTGTGGTCTTTTGGCAATATGACATAAGAAGCATGACTGAATTTTGAAGGGGGATGGATTTTTTTATTCTTGCCTCTTGTCAGGAAAGCAGATGAAATGGTCGTGACTTGTTTTAAAAGACACTTTAAAGTAGTGTTTTTGGGGGTGGGTCGGCTATAATTTCTGAAACTATTTTTTGTTTTGTTTTTGCATATTAAAATGGACATTACAGTTGCATAAAATCTAAACATTTCACAAAAAGTGTATGCCAAAATCTGTCATTTGTTCACACAAGTCAGTTTTGGAGTGTTTTCTGCACCTTTATATGATCACATTTACTGAATAGTGCATCTTCAGTGAAAATCTTTTGAGAAAGAGTGATACATTTCAAAAATGACTTGTTTCTGGTACTGTCACCGTCAAGGCTTCTCACATGAATGTACTGTTTATATACCCAAACATGCTGCTAACTCTTGCACTTGTTTTGCACATCTGCTTTTGCCTGGTTTAGCAGTAATTGAACAGAAATGACAACGGCATTAATGGTGCAAGAAAAGTCGATATTGTTGAGACTGTCCAGGTCTATTGACCGAGACGTTCTGGAAAGACAATGATGTTCAAAATCTTGTTTTTTGCATGACTAACTGAAGTTGGTTCATGAAAGCAAATTTTGTATGGCTTATGTTATGCCTTTATGTTCCATGAATTGTATATTGATCATTGATTTACATAGTAAGTGATTAGCACAGTGACTTGCCTTTTTTGATACCAATATATTTAATTGACAATATTCACAATATTTAATTGACAAATAAATGTTGTGTTAATGGATAATAGCATTGGCAGTACAGTAGAGAGAACCGGTTTATAAAATAAATTATAAAATGTTTGCATGGCCCATGTTTTTTTTTTTTTTTTTTTTGTATTGTATTGTATTATTGTATTCATTTACACACACTGTTTACAAAATTGTCTAAGGCCTTTTAGTTTAACTTTACTTGAACATCTGCATGTAGAGCTCTGAAATACCAAAAAGAAAGTAGTCTGTCACACCCAACTGAACTGCTCTTATGTCTAATGAGTTTTACTTTATGCCTATACACAATGCCTTTGTCACAATAACACATTTACATGAAGGAAAATGCTGTATCATAGCTGTAATGTGCATGTTGTATGATATATTGTTGATTGTAGGGTCATTCTTCATTGTATGTAGGGTGAAGTGATGGATCAAGGACATTTGGAGCATAACCTTGCCTGCTTCAAGGAAGTGATTAGCTAGGAGAAGCTTTACATGAATTACAATGAACTCTAATTTGTTGGTACCGATACACGGCTGAAATGCAACAATGTACACAAAACAACAGATAAGCTCTAAAAGAGCTGATACAAGCACCGACTGTTGTCGATATTTAATGTATTCAATATATTTGCAATTAAAAACAACTGTTTCAACAGTGACAGCGGTAAGCTAAAAGTGTGTGCTGTAAAAATAACAAAATGTAAAAATAAGTTGCAGAAGGTTTTATTTTACTTTTTATGTAACCAGGCAAGTCAATTAAGTTTAAGATTTCCATTAACAATGACAGTCTGGTATTGTTACGTAATGTAAATGGGCTATGATCTGTTAGATTGATGTACAATAAGCATATTACCTTTTCTATCACAATAACACTGTACAATATGCTTGTAATATTTCCAAGTAAAGCATGTATTTTAAACTTTTTTTAAAATTACAGGATGTATGTACATCAAGAAAGAGAATCCTGTATATGTAAAAGCATGTCATCTGGTTGGTTTTAGTCTATTAATTGTTTAAAAAAATAAAACTGTATGTTGGGATACACTTGAAAAAAGCAAATTATAACTGGCTGCTGTAAAAGGGGAAATTCTTTAACACATTTTTGTGCCTTTTTTATGTATGTAATCTAGACAATCCTGAAAAGCTTGTGTACAATTTAAACAAAATTAAAGTCTTTGGGGGGAAAAATAAATCAGTTGTGTGTGTGGTTGACAATGACTGTGTAGAAAATGGTTAGAAACTCCATTATGAATTATTTTATATTGTCATATGCATTAAATCTAGGTTTTCCAGCTAGATTCCACCGAATAAAAGTTTTAGGTTACATGATAGCATTGTAACTTATGCATTTGTATGTTGTCTTTTAGGGCCCAACCCCGAATGAGCCTTTATTGTCACCCACTGACTACAGGACTAAATCCCCATCCTCAGAGAAGGAAATGTTCCATATCCTTCCTAAACTGCAGGCGAAGAGAGCCGACTTCCTCACTGTCATGCTTACAGGAAGCCTACACCAGCGACGGGCCTTCATGGCCACACCACCTGAGACACAAGACGAGGGACCCAGAGATGATGACGTGACAAAGAGTGAATCTAGTAGTGGTGCGAGCGAAAAGAGCACTGAACGTAGTCAAGATGGGGCTCCATCCACCTTAGTGGCCGATGATCCACACAAAGAGCCAAAAGAACCAGGTTCGGTTGCTGATGTAGATCCTGACCAAGAAGACGTCTCGAAAACCCTTGTTTTGTTTTCACCAGGAGATATGAAGAAGTCTCCACATGCTATAAATGGGACTGAAGTGGATCAGGGTGTAGCAGGATCTGGAGCCCCTCAAAAGGAGCAGTTGGATGAAGTTGGTCAACTAGAGATAGAGATCCAGGAGGAAATAAAACTGGCAGATGATGGGCATCCTAATGCGACTCCTGCTGACCCATCCATACAGACATCTAAACCAGTGGTAACCATCTCAACAACTCAAGTGGCCCCAGCCTCAATTGCATCACCCCCTTTCTCCAAAGTGGAGCGAACTTTTGTACACATTGCAGAGACTTCCCATCTAAATGTCATGTCTTCCAGTGGTGCACAGGTTCCTGAACATTTGGAGGAGGTTAAAGGACAATCACAGGCCATAGGGACCGATAAGTCCCTTTCTCAAGATCCAGGAGAAGTAGCATTTGTCCATTATGATGTCACCTCTCAAATTCATACAGACGGACTTCAGGTACCTCATGTTCTGGATAGGTCTTTGCCAACTGAGACTACTAAAAAACAGGACGATCTTGCGGTCCCTCTACTTTTAGACTCTATCCGTCAAGATTCAACAACTGACTCCACACAGAACAAGCAACAAAAAGAGGAACATCAAGAGGAGATCACAGTACTTGAGAGTGTTTCTAAACATCCACGACCAACGAGCAAAAGTCGAATTCCGATCCTAGTCCAGGAAGAGGAGCCAGGATCCGAACAATCCCTGTCCACCAAAGAACGACTGCGTAGAAGAGCCATGCAACAAGATCTGGCCCGCCAAGCTGTGGAAAGACAACGTCAGGGTCGCTGGATGAGACTGAGTTCCAGGACTTCATCCTCATTATCTTCTGGAGATGAGCCTAAGAGACCTTCAGAGACTCTTTCAACTACGGGCTCAGAGGAAGATATTCCTGAATCTGATGATTCCATCAGCAAGCTCAAGAAGGAGGCTGAGGAAAAGTACCGAACTGAGTGGCACAGCAGGATCCCACGACCAGTCACACCAATAAGGAGGCCTTCAACTAAACTAGTAGTCGCAGCTCCTGTTATCCAGCCTGAAGCTGAGACTTCAAAATCAGAACAAAAGGCAAGCAATGGGTAAGTTCTAGTTTATCATAACTAAATTGTATTAGTTGTACACTAATTTTACTCATCCCTGTTCACAGCATACCATAAGCTATGGAAGAGGATTAGGGGCATAGCAATACTAAAAAATGAAACCATCTCGAGATTAATGTCATTGTGTTTTGCAGGGGAAAAAAAACTAAATGTCTTAAATTTCGATAAAAACATCAAAATGTTGAGAATACATTTTCAGAATAAAATTATTGTTTTAAGAAAAAAAAAAACAATTTTCAGTAAAAAATGTTAAATTAATTTTATTTAAATTAAATGTATTTCTATTTTTTTTTTCTTAAAATTTAACTTTTTTTTTTCTTTATTCTCTAAATTGAATGATTTTATTTTTCAACATTTTAGACATTTTTTTTTTTTAATGTAGTGAGTTTAATATCACATTATATACATAAATATACTATTTAATACTATTTAATTGTGTTTGTTTTTTTTCACCTTAGCCCAAAAGTACAGTCACAATCAGGATCAAGTGCTCCAGCACTTCAAACAAGATCGAAATCAACACTGTCCCGCTCAACCATGTCAAGTGGAAGCAATCACATGCCGCTCTCCTGTATTCCTGCATCATCCCGCCGCAGCTTGAGCACCGCGAACAGCACTTTCTCTTCAACCCGTATAGCTAGTCCTTCACCCCACAGGCTACTCCTGCGAACTGCAGTCAGTGAAACCCGCAAGCAGCCGTTTGCCCTCCGAGCCACTGTGGAGCCCCATGTGAAGTCTAGGACTACAACTCGCAGTGGTCTTGCAAAGGACGTCAAATCATTACCAAATCAACCCACTACATCTGTCAGGAATCAAACCAAAGCTTCTGCTCACTCCAAGAACACAGTTCTCTTAAAAAGGGAAAAAAGCACAAGCAACAACACACATGCAGCCAGATAAGACACTGTGACTGCTGTTTACCGGGATTGTTTCTTCTCAATTACTTGAACATCTTGCCTCAAAATGTAATCTACCCCATTGACCAAAATGACCTTTTTAGTTATTTTAATGTTATTCCTAATCAGTGAATGGCTAGTTCCAGTTTCGGATTCTGCACCAAATAATTTTATGTTGTACTATAAGATGTAGAGCTTTATTTGGAACATAATAGAGGAAATGTTGTATTTAGCTTACACGGTGCTATACTGTATATGTGTTGTTCTGTTGTGCAATTTTATTTAATATACGGTTTTTAAAGGTGTACTTTATTAATAATTAGATTATTAATGACACACAATAATGCTAAAATGAGATAATCATTTATAACATCTGAAACAGTTCTACAGTATATTACATGTATTTAGCCAGCACAAATTATTCAACACCACCAGACACACAGAACGTTGTAAAATCTGCCACATATCCATGGACAAATGCACAAATTTCCTCTGGTCTGCAGCTCGGCCGGCCCTCTTTGTAAACCTTGTGATGATGGGCATGCCTTGTCTTTAGCTTGTTACAAGTGTTTGATGATACTGCTTTATGCTTGTACATATTCTTTTCAGTATTTCTTGCAGAGACTTCTTTATTTTTATCAGGCAAAGGAAATGGTAAACTATTTGGGTTTTAATTTTGTTAAAGGAGTATATTGTGGGTTCTACACCGAGTTGTGTCATTTTCTAAGCATGGCAGAAATAACACACAGTTATTGATAACTGTCAATACAGATTATTTCTAAATGAACAATTCCCACCTCTTTTGCTCTTATTATAATGGTGAGATGTTAGATTTTTGTTGGAATAAGGAGCATAAAATGATCAAGTCTTAATTGTGTTATGTTGTTGTTGTTTTTTCTACACGAGACACCTTTTACATTCTTTCCATTACACTGCTTATATCAAAACTGATCTTTTTTAGTCAAAGTACCAGATTGAAGTTTTGATCAGACTGTGACAGATCCTTATTTAATAAATAAATAACATAATTCAAAAAATAAATATTTAAATTTTTATACAAATTAAAAAATCTAATTATATTGACCAAATCAAAATGGCTTTTCTCCTTTATTTAATACAGACATCTCAATTGCTACTTTCAGTCCAAAAAAGGTCATTGTGGAACCAAAGGATTTTCTATTTCCTCTCTTCAGCTAGTCAGGTGAGGGATAGTGAACTTTTAAGGGCTGGGACTCTTCTTTTTATTAGACAAAGACCCTCTTGTGTTTCATACAGGCTCTGAAAAGCATGACCGAGTGTTATGATAACATATAGCAATTCAGCATTTCACATCTCCTCAGACTATTCTCTGCTCGCCATTCACTACAGACCAACCCAAGTGTTTCTGCAGAACAGAGTGCTTTTCACCAAGAAGTTCTAGATTCTAATGGGCATTCTAAATCTATCTGGTAGCTAATCTCACTTTTAGCTATGAGGTTTGAGGACATCCTTCATGAAATTGGTGGCTTCAACAAGTTCCAGTTTCTGGTTCTATACATCTTATGGCTCCCACGCGTCATCCTCCCGCTGCACTTCCTGCTCCCCAACTTCATCTCAGGTGTGCCACCCCACCACTGCGCCCTGCCTCAGTTGGATGACCGGTACGCCGCTGGCACAGAGAAGGACAGCACTGAGGTGTCTGCACAGATTCTGGCACTTGGCATCCCACGGAATGCAGATGGGTCCTACAGCTCCTGCAAGATGTACCCCCTTCCCTTTGACTTTGACCCTAATGCTGACCTCTCCCTAGTTTATGGAAACCGATCAAATCTGTCTGTGCCATGCCAGCACGGATGGGTATATGATCGCTCACAGTTTATCTCAACAACTGCAACTGAGGTAAAAATATATATACAAGGTGCTTTCCTGTTTTTTATGCGTTGATGATATTTTGGATTATTTATTATATGTACTGCAAAAACTAGAAGGTTTGTTGAAAGGGTACCGTACCAATGGTTATTAATGCACTGTAAAAAAAATAATCGTAAAAAAACGGTCAAATGACTGGCAGCTACGGCTGCCAAACAAAAACCGTAAAATTAAGGTAAA
>JAUCMU010000013.1:18694922-18722468 GCA_032275025.1 Enteromius treurensis
CGAAGCTCACACGTACAGTAGTTTAGAAAACTAGTCCCGTCCGAATAAGGCTACAGTGTAATTCGGCTATACATCCGACCTAAAGGTGAAAGTCACCATAGCTTGTAGTATAGACTCCAACCCAACTTTATAAATAGATTAACTGCGATATTTTTTTACCGCGCGATAAGAGTCTCGCGTTAACGCGCCGATAACGGCCCACCACTAATATATATATATATTATATATTGTATACACATATACATACAAATATAAAACTAATATAGTTATATTGATATATTCAGTATTTATTATTATTTTGTTCTTATTATGTTAGTACTGTTATTTAATGAAACATTTTAAAACAAATATTACATGATTACATATTTATATTATAACATGTATATATTTGATTATATGTTAATATATTATTACATATATTATTAGTTTATAGATCACCAAGTGAGTCAGGATAGCCCCGTAAAAAAAAAAAAAATAGAGCAACGCTCCTGATGTGAACATATTAATTACATACTGCTGACAGATGAAAAATTCAATTATTATTATTATTATTTTTTTTGTTTCACTGAAAATTAAATTTCCTACATGTCAAAACAAATATATCCAGATCTTAAATAAATACCATATGCCTGTTGGTGAATTGTACATCTAAATTATTTGATGAATAACTGATTAAAATGAATTATGAATCATACCATTTGTTCAAAAATGGTAGCTGTGGGGTAAAGTGTGTCAGATATGTTAATACATGGTATGTCTGTGGATCATAATGATTTTGTTTTCTATTATATATATGTTAGTTTTGCTACATTTCGCATAAACACAAAAGGAATTGTGCAGTTGTATGTTTAATTTAGATTTATCTCATTTATGTCAATTTTATTTTTATTCCTTTGAAAGGACTATGTTTTACAGAGCCACACACATGACATGCAGGAACATAATAATAAATTGTGCACACAATTTTTTTTACAGTATATGTGCATACGATTTACTATTTTGTTCCTTCAATTTGCTAAATCGTACATTCTTTTTACTAATTCGTTTTTGCTCGATTTGCTAAATCATGTGCACAGTTTACGAATTAGAAAATGCACAATTTATAAATCGAGGGAACAAAATAGTAAACCGCGCACATGATTTAGCCTACTATTTTTTTCCTGTATGTCATGTGCATAATGTTCTATGTTAGACATTTTTCTTTAACATTCTGAAATAGACTGAATCCCGAATTATTCGTTTTTTACATCAGTCTCATATCTCTTCGCCTAGAGGACAATAAAGTAAAAATTGGCACAGCGTGTCGGAACCAGTAATGGCCGCAGCAGTTGTTCATGTCCTTGTATCAGTACTTATCTGTCTGCCCGCTGTTGCTGTGTCTCATTTGGAAAAGTGGCATGAAAATTGACAGCATCAATTTGCCTCCACAGCTTCATAACCCTATTTTCCATGCTCCTCTCTACTGATGAAATACATCGTGTTCTTTGGCCTGCAGAATAAGAGTTATTTTCCTGTATTAAAGTTACTGGTTTGGTAGCAGCTCAGCAGGCGTCAGCTGTCATCTCACTCTCATGTGTTCTTTTTCATATTGGAGGCCATACTGTGAGCTTTTCCATCACTTCAAAGTTAAAATGGTGAAGCATTGTTTTTTTTTCCCAGTAACATGGCATCTTCTTTATTTCAGGTTTAGGTGTGTCCTGGCCCCAGGCCTTCTCTGTGGATGTCTGTCACCATGGCGAAGTTTGAGACTGGCCGCACAAGTCCAGTGGTCCGCCAGATAGACAAGCAGTTCCTGGTGTGTAGTATCTGTCTGGACCACTACCACAACCCCAAAGTCCTGCCCTGCCTGCACACTTTCTGCGAAAGGTCTGTTTGTTGCCATAATTACAGTCCCTCATATTTAAAAAAAAAATATTCTGGGGATTTAATTTCTGGAAACTCCTATGTTGATACTGAGTTCAAAAATATCAACAAAACTTTTCATGATGTGGTTTTAAATTACGTGTACAGTTGGAAGTCAAGTTTACATACAGTACACCTTGCAGAATCTGCATAACATATATTATTTTTCTGAAATAAGAAGGATCATACAAAATGCATGTTGTTTTTGTTTATTACTACTGACCTGAGTAAGATATTTATACACACATACACACATATATATATATATATATATATATATATATATATAAGATGTTTACATATTGTCCACAAGAGAAAATAATAGTTTAATTTTTAAAAATTAAAAACTATTACAGTAGTCGCCAGGGGTGAAAACTTTAAATTTATTGATCAGGGTAAACTGAACTTGATTTGTCTTATATGGGAAACATGTAAGGATCTTCTTTAACAGGCTTTTCAAAACAGGCTTTTTGCAATCAGCACCAAAACAATGATTAAGAAACAAATGATGTTGTCATACCTTGATGAATGTTTTCATTTGCGGTGTAGTTATTAGTAGAGAAAAAACACGAACAGGAATTGAGCGTTTAATAGGATGGCACGTGCTTACTTCCTGCTGACATTCCTTGGCATGGATTTCTTCTGCATCAGTGACAGGGTGCAGTGTGACAGTGAGACTCTCTGTGTCTTCTTAATGTGTCTCTTTCGGTGGTTTGTGCCTTCGATGGGGTTGTATGTCAGTGGAGTGTTTCCACTGTGATTGCACTGCACATGTTGTGACTGAAATTTTAACAACCCTCCTAGTCCTCTTGTTCTCACTCCTTCACACAGGAGGACATCATGTATGAAATATGAGAGATACGCTGCCATTCAAATATTGGAGGTCAATAAGATTTTCAGATGTTTTTTTTTTTTTTGAAAGAAGTCATACAGAGGCTGGACTTGATCAAACCAATACAGTAAAAACAGTAATACATCTTTTCCAGGATAGAAAAGTCACAAACACAGCATTCATATTTATTTACATTTATTTTTATTTATTTTTATTTTTTTTAAGGATACATTCTAAGTTAAATGTGTATTTTTTATGTACTTTGGCCTATTCCTTCTTAAAGGGATACTCCACCCAAAAATGGAAATTATGTCATCATTTACTCACCCTCTAATCTTTCAAAACCTGTAGGATTTTCTTTCTTCTAAGGAACAAAAAAGGAGTTATTTATAGCAGAATATTCAAGCTGCTCCTTTCCAGAAAATCATTGTGAATGGTGACATTAGTTTCAGTTGTTTTCTCACACAAAGCTATTGAATGAGTCATACAGTTTACTTTTGTAATGGTTTAAGGTGCTTATTGTCCTTTTTTGAGCTCCTTAGTTGGAAAAAAAAGCAGTGTGAACATTTTTCAAAACATTTCATTTATTTTTCTGTTTAAGACAAATATTGACTGATAATAGTGGCTGGTCGATTTTGTTTAAGAGTCTTTAATCGTGTCTGTCATTGTCTCTTAGGTGCCTACAGAACTACATTCCTCCTCAGTCTTTGACGCTGTCCTGCCCGGTGTGCAGGCAGACCTCCATCTTGCCCGAGAAAGGTGTAGCTGCACTACAGAACAACTTCTTCATCACGAACCTCATGGAGGTGCTGCAGAGAGACCCAGAATGTTCTCGGCCAGAGGCCTGCAGTGTGCTGGAGTCTGTCAGCGCAGCAGCCGCTGGGAAACCACTCTCCTGCCCCAATCACGAGGGCAAGGTAAGCCTCTTACCACCTGATGATGAAACCAACTTTGGCAACATTTGGTGGGAATATAAAGGATAAACCATCAAAACAGTTGCTGGCTAAATTGCGGCCAGGATGTAGAAATGCCTGTACAGCTACAAGTGAATAAGAATTCCTCTCATTTTGTCTACATTCGAGCCAATTTTTCATTGGCAGAGGCTCCTGTGTCACTTTCTCCTTATTGTTCTTTATCATTCCTCTGAAAGACACCTGAAAGCTGCCAGTTTCGTTCTTTCATGTGTCTTCAAAGTCTGTGTGTTTACGCTGTTCAGGCCTGTTAGCGTACATTTAGCGGCCTTTGATAATGCATTAGGATGCTGAATGAATGGGTTGCTCACTGGTGCACCTGCAGGTGATGGAGTTTTACTGCGAGTCGTGTGAGACGGCCATGTGCCTGGACTGCACGGAGGGGGAACACAGGGAGCATGTGACCGTTCCACTGCGGGATGTTCTGGAACAGCACAAAGCAGCACTAAAGAACCAGCTGGATGCTATACACAACAGGTACATGTCACACATACTTGTACATATAAGTATATGTTATATAATATTATAAATACATATTTTTTAAATATATAAACATTAAATTTTTCTGAAATATAAGCGTGTTTGTGTAATTGTGTATTATTTTGTTTTAAAATGTAATAATATAATAATAATAACAATATATTGTTGCTATATTAGTTTTATATAATTTGTGTATATACATACATTTATTTATTTATATTAAGTCTATATTAAGAGATTTTACTACTGACTAAATATAGAACAAAGTGTTATAGTTGTATTAGTGTTATATAATTTGTTATACAATACTAATATGTTCATGTATTTATCAATTATATATATATATATATAAGCAAGTATGAAGCAATTTATTGAAATATTGTATTAAAATATGTATAAAAATGTGATAAATATTGTTTCATTTTACTAATGTACAGAACAAAATGTAAATTATATAAGTTTTTTATGTTTTATATATAAAGGTAAATATAAAAAGCATTGCAATATTATAAAAAAAACATACAGTAATGATTTTATAAAACATTTAATTCTGTGTAGTCTCTACTATTATAATAATATTTAATAATTATTATTATATATTATTTTATATTCTCTTCTAAATTTTCTTCTAGCTGAGATTTTTGTTTGTTTTTTTATTCGGTCAGGCTGCCCCAACTAACAGCTGCCATTGAGCTGGTGAATGAAATCTCTCAACAGCTGCTAGAAAGGAAGAATGAAGCCGTCAATGAGATCAACATGACGTTTGAGGAGCTCGAGAGGGCTTTGCACCAACGGAAAGCTGCGCTCATCACCGATCTGGAGAACATCTGTAGCACCAAGCAGAAGGTCAGAAATCTCTCGTTAGGTTAAACAGGTTTTCCTCCTCCTGTCTCTCTAACGCTCCTTTCTGCTGTGTCCTCTGCAGGTGCTTCAGGTGCAGCTATCGTCCCTCCTGCAGGGAAAAGAGCACATCCAGAGCAGCTGCAGCTTCACTGAGCAGGCCCTGAACCACGGCAGCGCCACCGAAGTCCTGCTGGTCCAAAAGCAGATGAGTGAACGTGTGAGCGCCCTCGCCTGTCATGACTTCCCTGAACGGCCGCACGAGAATGCTCACTTAGACTGCCAGATAGAGACAGAAGGCCTGCGACGCTCCATCCAGAACCTGGGGGTCCTGCTGACAACAGGAGCCGTGGGACACACCAGCGTGGCCACAGGAGAAGGTCTCAGACACGCGCTAGTCGGTCAGCACGTGACTGTAACTGTTACCACGAAGGATAAGGAGAGCGAGCTTGTGCGGACCGGTAACGCGGTCCTCCGAGCCGAGATAACGGGGCAGGACGGAGTACGGGTGGCAGAGGTGGAAGTCGTGGACAATAAAAATGGGACGTATGAGGTAGGGTACACGCTTAAGAGTGAAGGGGAGTTCTCGTTCTCTCTGATGCTGTACGGACAGCCTGTGAGGGGCAGCCCGTTCAGACTGCGGGCGATAAAGCCGTCGGACGTGCCCCAGTCTCCGGATGATGTGAAGAGGAGGGTGAAATCTCCCAGCGGAACAGGAGGACATATCCGGCAGAAGGCCGTGCGGAGACCCTCCAGCATGTACAGCACTACCAAAAAGAAGGAAAACCCTATTGAAGATGAGCTCATCTATAGAGTAGGTAAGAAACTTTTCTGCCACCATGGAGGCTCCACCCACAACAAAACGTCTTCACTGTTCGCAAACACCGTATTATTTTGATTTTGAATGGTTTGTGAGTTTGTTTTGTCTGATTCCTCAGGCACTCGTGGACGGGAGAAGGGAGAGTTCACCAATCTACAGGGCATCTCTGCTTCTAATAACGGAAGGGTCATTGTAGCAGACAGCAACAACCAGTGTATACAGGTTAGTGACCGCATGGAATTCTTATAAAACAATATAGGCTTTATTTTATCTAAAGCGTTTTACTTGATATTGAAGTGATCATTTGTTATGTATTGCATTTAAAGCAACTTTGGATCATTTGTTTGTATTTATGAAGGTGTTTACCAATGATGGGCAGTTCAAAGCACGCTTCGGGGTCAGGGGTCGTTCTCCAGGACAACTGCAGAGGCCGACAGGAGTGGCAGTGGACACCAATGGAGACATTATAGTAGCTGATTATGATAACAGATGGATCAGCATCTTCTCTCCTGATGGGAAATTCAAGGTAACGTTTAGATCAAAACATTTAAATTACAGTTTATATATGTATAAGTTAGAAATAATTAAGCTTTTTTTTAATTTTATTTTATAATTTTTTCAAAAGAAATTAATAATAATATTCAGAAAGGACCAGTTAAATTTATCAGAAGTGACAGCCAATTTATTTATAATCTTACAAAAAAATTATATTACAAATAAAAGCTGTTCTTTTGAACTTTGTTTATCAAAGAATCCCGAGGAAAAAATGTTTCCCGCTAAATATTAGACAACAAAAGCTGTTTGATTCAAATTTGAGAACCTTATGTGTATATATAAATAAATAAAACGGCAACTTTTTTTGTGTTCAAAATGTACAAAATGTATATAATAAGCGAGTACACCATGAATCTTTTTTCCAAACCATGTTTTTGGCTTGTCCTGAGTCGGTACAGTCTCTAGAGGATTATAATTCAGCTTTACAAGACAGGAATAAATTACATTCTGAAATATATTTAAAAGGAAAAACAGTTATTTTTAAGTTGAAATAATATTACACAATATTACTGTAATTTACTGTGTTTTTGATCAAAATAAATGCAGCTTTTGGTTACCAACACCTAACATTTGAACGGAAATAAATTAAGACACATTTTAAATCTTATTGACCTTTACAAATTTACATGGTATATCTCTAAATATTATTCTATTTTCTTATTCAACAGCATGATCGACTCATCTGAATTAAGTATTTTTAAGAGCCATTTAATTATGTCCTTTTTATCTTTGCCTCATGCAGAATAAGATCGGTGCAGGTCGTTTGATGGGACCCAAAGGAGTGGCTGTGGACAGGAACGGTCATATCATTGCAGTAGATAATAAAGCCTGCTGTGTGTTCATCTTTCAATCTAATGGCAAACTAGTGACCAAGTTCGGAGCTAGAGGCACTTCAGACAGACAGTTCGCAGGTACTGACAATACAGCCAACGTTGAACAATGTCATGCGTTTGTTGTGGTTCACCTATCTAAGCTAACTAAAGAGTTGCAGAAGTGTTGTTAGCACCCCCTGTTGTGTGCTGTGACTGCTTGTCCTCTAACACGTCTTCCTAATACTTCATTTGTCAAGCTCAGGAACTCTTCTTATTACCTAAAATGTAGCAGTTTCTCAACGAACAAAACGAAACAGGAGATAAATTGTTTCACTACAAAGAACAATTCTGGGAAGACAAACGCCGCAAACGGCTAATGTGTTTTATAGAGAAAGGCCAGATTTACCCAGGCTTCAGTTCCAGTGTCTGAAAGGATGTAAACTTGTCAGTTTCTGTACCTGTATTTTACTTCAGCATAACCCATATTTTCAGTTGCATTATCTATCTGTGTCATAAATAACATAAGCCATGCATGCGGGATGGGAGTGGTGTGAGGTGTGACTAAATTTGTCAACTGGATCGATTTTATAGACTGACATGCAATCAGCAACGAAAAGGAACTCATTTCGCCATATTTGTGAGACAGAAACAGCTAAGAAATAAAACATGTGACCGTGTAATGGATACGGGTAGCTCTTAACGTGACAGCACTCAAAAATTCCTGCTGTCTATTATTCTATTATGTAAATCAAACAATAAAAGAGAGAAAATATATATATATATATATATATAATACAAGATTTTGCTCCCATCACCCACCCCTAGCATGCATACATTTGAGAGACTATATTCTGCATATTAGTCATGCTTTTTGTAGTTCATTAAAAACGTTCTCTTCTGCTGCTTATTTTACTATTGAAATACATCAGCTCCTTTTCCTTGTTAAGTGCGTGCATGTGGACTGGTTTGGGATGTGCTTTTTGTAATGCTCCTCTGGTCTGCTCCATGTTTTTGAAGTGGCTCCTGCACTTTTTTCATCTGTGTGAATCCCTTCTGCCCTGTAGTTTATTCGTCTCCGCTTACCCTTGTTTGTGTTTTTCCCATTCCTTTTTAGACAAAAGTGGTGCAAAGTTTGCACTGGAGCAAAAGTTTAGTAAATCTGGCCCTGGGTTCAGTAAGTATTGAGTGAATTCTCATCCCAGAATGATTTGGGGATTTATCTTCTTAAAAAATAAATGAAGTTTCATTCAAGAGTCTGTGATTCTGTGCTTTGTGTGTTTAAATCAAAAACTGGTCAGAAATCGAATTGCCGAGCATCCCGAAATCTATCTGATCAGTTAGGAGATCTTGATCACGTGATATCCTGCTCTCCTCTCTGCTCTGTTTCTCTTTATCATGTCTGAATGTCTCTTCTCCCTCATTTTTGTTTTCTCACATGCAGGTCCACATTTTGTTGCTGTCAACAACAAGAATGAAATTGTCGTGACAGACTTTCATAACCACTCGGTCAAGGTGAGTGATGTTAGAGTCATACTTATAAATTTTCCTCTGGTCGACCATAAAATTGCACTGAAGGAAGGGAACTGGAGAACAGAATATCAAAGACTATAAATAGTTCACCAGGCTGTTTTGGACTTCCAATAGTAGAAAAAAAAAATACTATGGAAGTCAATGCTGACCCAAAACAGCCTGGTCACAAACTTTCTTCAAAATATCTTCCTTTGTGTGAGGGTGAGTAAATGATGACAGAATGTTTTTGTTTTGGATTAACTATTCCTTTTAAATGAAAAAGGACATTTCTGTCATCATTTACTCACTCTCGGGTTATTTCAAATAGCACAAAAGAAAATATTTTGAAGAAACGGTTGCGGGTAGTCACTGACTTCTATATACTTCTAAAATGTTTCCATTCTATGGGGAATTTAATGGCTGTTTGGTCATACAGTCATATATTTTAACAAGTTCATTTTAAGTTGACTTTTACTTATTTAACTTGACTGACACCTAGTGGTGTGAATGCATTCTTACAGAAATCCAATATATTTCAGTTAATGATGTCTTTGTAAAAATGAATTATTAGTAGGGATGTAACGGTATTGTAAATACCAATCACATTTTTTCGATAATTCCGTGGTCACATGATTCGATAGAACGATAGGTCTTCTGAGATAAGTTTGCTGAGGCGAATGGAGCGGGAACTACAATTCCCATCAGCCCAAGCGTGCCCATCATTCTTTGGTCTGTTGTCAAGACAGAGCAGTGCTGCCAACTTAGCGACTTTGTCTCTCTATTTAGCGACTATTCAGACCCCCTTGGAGACATATTTCCCTAAAAGTGACTAGCGACAAATCTAGAGACTTCTTGGACAGACCTCAGCGAGTCTCCGGTACTGCCGCACACGCGCACCCCCCCCCTCACTCCAAGTAGTTATCGCTGCATCCTGGAGGATTAGACATGGATATCCATGTCTTCCATCCTGGTCCGGTTTGATACCATAGATACCCATCCTCAAGTCTGCCATATTGATTAAGTTATGGCGGTTTGCTTTGCTAAATATAACTTTTGATAAGAACGTTACATGCTTTTTACCATTTTAACACGGAGACAGATTAATTATCGACCGTTGAAAAGTGAGAAAATTCTATTCAGCAACTAATTTGAATAACTTGAATGTCACATTTTATCTTGTAACTAAACATGTCCTTTTTTATAGATATAGGCCTACAATACTCCACTAAATTGCCGCAATTGACTGGCATTATTTTAATTGTAACACATTTTATGATCATAAAGAAAACATGACAGTTGCAGTATGTGTCACAATAATTTTACAATTCTATTAATTTGTTATTCTTGCAAACAGCACCTTAACACTGAATGTGTCTACATTAATTAGACCATGCCTATGTAAGTAGCCTACAAAAATATTTTAAGAAAAAAAATATTCATTGGTCAATATACAATGAATAATAATAAATGATACAAATACTAACATAAACAATTTACGCTATAAATACTAGAATTTAGGCAATATTAGCTTATAAGTCATTCAGTTTTATTACTCACTGCCCCTTGTGTACTTTAGACCAACAATAAAGGACAGAACAAACTATAAAGGTGCATAGAAACAACATAATCTTTATTTTTCATACAGTCTATGGTATCCATCCGGACGTGACGTCATGCAAGATGGCTGTTGGATATCCATGTGACACTCCATATCGGCAGGGGGTGCCAGCGAAGCGTCGAAGACAACAGAATGCGACGCAGTAGCGTTTCACAGCTCAGCTGTTTCTATTGGAAACACATAGGGAAACAGATAAAATAGCCAAAGATTCAGTAGATCCGAAGGAAAACAGTTAATCTTAAAAGCATGTAATAGGAAATGGCAGACATACAGGTCCAAAAAAACATAAAGAAAAGCAAAAAAGTTCACAACAGATGTGAAGTCTACTTGAAGAAAGAGTCTGTAGAACATATGTTGAAGAAATGTAAGATATATGAAGAAGAAAGGAGGGTTTTTAAGGAAGAAATACAAACAGTAGGGGGCCAGGAATTCACCATATATATGTATATTTTTAAATGATGGTCTAAATTATGAATAAACAAATAAATGCAGTACTGAAATTTATTGCGATTAGTGGGTAATGTCATAGGATTTAGGAGGGATAGCTCATTCTCTTCACGCTCCATCACAGTAGGTGGGGTATGCACCTTGAAGTTGGTTTGCAACCCACCATAAAACCAAAAGAAGAAGACAAGTCAGCTGTTCGCTGACGTGCAGTCGGTAAGCTTCCAAGGAAGTTTAGATTTTATTGGGATTTTATTAGGATATGACCCTGAACAACATGGCAGATCCTAAACGACCGAATAAGATTTTTCGGTGAGTAGTTTGTCCGTGTTTGAGACCATTTAAGAGACGACTGAGATGAGAGTTTTGTTGCGGTTTCGTTAGCATCGCTGTTAGCAACAGTTCGGCTAATGATTTACGTTAGAAGAGATTAAATCAGATTTACATTGAAGACAGTTAAATAGATTTAGATTTTTACGTAAAAATATGTTTTAAATGATTCCATCGATTGAATTAAAGATAGATCCTACATTTATAAATTTAAATTTCTATAGTCATTTATTAAATATTTTAGCATGCCAGCAATCTACAGTTGTATGCATTGGATCTCCTTTGTTTCACATTTTACGTATGCCATTTATTATTCATCTAGGTCTACTTTTATGGTATATTTTCTGACGAGATTGTGTTTTTGTGTGTGTGTTTTGCAGTAACGTTAGATATTGAAAAGACGGCAATAGTCAAGGCATACTGTGTTTTTGTTTTACAGCTACAAGCCTCCCAACACAGAAACTAACCCCACATTGGAAGATCCTACACCGGATTACATGAACCTGCTCGGCATGGTCTTCAGTATGTGTGGCCTGATGCTCAAGGTGACTTGACCCTCATCTACATAAACCTGTGTTTACGGCAAACAATGACTTTTACTTTGTGATCGTCTCATTGTATCTAACTAAAGCGTGGAGATTGACGCTTAGCTATGAATTAACGTTCAAATTACTGTGTTTTGGCAGCTTAAATGGTGCGCATGGATTGCTGTGTATTGCTCGTTCATCAGTTTTGCCAATTCACGAAGCTCAGAGGACACCAAACAAATGATGAGCAGCTTCATGTGAGTGGCTTATGCTTGTTTGTTATTCTCCTAATGAATAAAAATGTTGGCTGATCCCATTAAGGAGTGTTCTATAGAAGTACAAAAATGTCATCTAAAGAAATCCTTAAAAATGTCATGCTTCTGTACTGCCAAATTAAACATGCGTTCATTCTTTCAGGCTGTCCATATCGGCAGTCGTGATGTCTTATTTGCAGAACCCACAGCCCATGTCGCCACCGTGGTAACAAATAATCCAAACCCAGTAAGCCGTCTCAGCAGGGATGGCATGAGAACCAGCTGATCCACCCACAGTCCTTCTGGAACGCAGGGACGTACACTCATCAGCCCAGCTGGCCAATCAGAGGCTGGCAAATTGACTGATGTAGCTCCTGTACGATCTTTTCAACTCTTCTCTGTGCTCGCCGGTTGTTTTTATGTATGTTAGCACACTATGGTAAAATATTCGTATGCTGTGAATGATTTTTGAGAAATAAATGAGCGATTTTATGCACTGCTTCAAACATTTCTTTGCGGCTGTATTTTTCATATAAACACAATTAATTAGTGCTAATTAGGACACTTTGAAGTGCAAAACTAAAGACTGATGTTAATGTATTCATCCTGCTCCTTCTGCTTGTGACTAAATGTGCAGATGGACGTTTTAAAAAGCCTTTATTCTGAAAGATTTCGTTTTTCTGAGGATATACTGCTGCAAAACTGTTAAACAGTACTGTACAGACATGCCAGATTTGTTCCTTGTGTCCAAGATGTATTCTGCACAGGCCTGCTGGATTTAAGGAACAACTGTCAACCCATAAGCTGTTTTTGTTGTTGTTCTTGTTTTGAACTATTATATTAGACCATTTTTGGACAGTTATAACACTAAGGTGGTTTCTTTTAGAAAAAGTAAATTAAATTAACCATGTTTGATGGGAAAATACATTTTATATTTGGCTATAACCTATTACACCACTAGGTGGTAATATTTTCTGTTAATTTTACAATCCTAAATTGTCTACAATATTGTGATCCAGGATCTATTATATGATGGCATGATGTCTGATTAGCAAACATATCCTTTTATTTGATGCTATATCTTTATCCTCAACAAGTATAACTTTTATGAATATGAGGAATTAGCCTGGCTCAGTAATTAGAAATAAAATAGGTTTGAGAAATGATGAACTCACTGAAAATGTTAAACGATGCAAAACTGGTTGAAATCCACCTTGATTTTATTTTATTGCACGCGTGTGTGTGTGAGTAAAAATAACCCTTTACACAAAAATAATTGTATAATAATAAAATGTAAAATAAGAACTATGAATGTGTTTTGTGGATCCAGTTATGAAGAACGTTTTATGTCACTGATAATCAAAGCAGAGAAAGACGCGGAGTCAGCATTTTTATTATGCAGCCCTCCCTCTGATCAATGGCATTTGCCTTTATATAAACGAAGCATACACTCACAATAAACCTACCTAATCAAAAGAAGACACACACATAACCATACGGTCTCTCAGCCACCGCGCAGAAGCGACCAAAACGCGTAGTTTTAATCGGCGCGACGTGCTCTCAGCGCCAGTACAGTCACGTATCCGTTACGCGCACAGAGCGCGAGACTGCTCGTACAAGTGCAAGCGGGTCTCGCGCCGCGTACAGTCTTTTCTCGAGCCTTGATTGTCACATCTGACGATATTACACTGAGAAAACATACACAATTATCCGTTTTGCTCAACAAAAATATTTAAAGACAGAATGTTCCGAGCTTGAAGATGGATATGACCTCCTGCTCTGAGAAAACGGACCTCGGACCATTCAGTTTGTGGAGTTTTATTGGTAGTTTTGTCAGTTATAAACTACAGGTGATCCGAACGGGTCCAGATTGCAGGATCTTTTCAGAAAAAACATCTTTGGTGAGTGTAGAGGAAAGTGTTTGTGTCTTTAATATCATTACAATTGCTTAATATTTCTTTTTCTTTTTTTATGTTCTTTATTTTCCTCTCTTTAAATATGTCTATATAATGTCTATGTTATATTTTGCTCAAAATACAAAAATGAAATGTATATAAATATAAAATGAATGGAAATGATGTTATACCATTATATACTAATTGTATATTAGAAATATTGTATTTAGAAAAAAAACTTATTTCACCGTGAATATATATATACAGAGAATATATAGCATATCTATCTATATCTGTAGCATCTATCTGCCTATCTATCTATCTATCTATCTATCTATCTATCTATCTATTTATCTATCTGTCTATCTGTCTGTCTGTCTGTCTGTCTGTCTATCTATCTGTCTACCATGATATCTGTGACATCTGAGAAGAGTCTTTAATCTTTCTTTGGTTGAAAAGTACCATAAAACACCATGACTGGTACCTTTGGTCATGTAAGATGCTCATACAGTGGTATTCTTTAAATTACCTTACAGTAGCATGTAAATTATGATTTTAATGCCTGTTAAATTCACTAGGCTGTACTTTGGTTGTGTTTTATTTGTTAGATGATCTTCTGTCTGTCTTTTGCTGTTCTCGGTGTGATGGCTTACAGTCAGAGCTATTTATCATAATGTGTTCACTCAGCAGATAGCATATTATTAATGCTCTGAATGGTACTAAATGCAGCAAATCATTTTATTGTGTGTTCAAAGATTTTCATTTGCCCTCCTCTATACCAATACACATGTCAGCACCAGAATTGGCTGAGACTAATTTCATCAACCGTTTCTGATTACAGTTCACTAATAAATTCATTTAAATATGCAGCCATGTGAAATACCTTACACACTTGAGAGAAGTATAAAAATCGAGTTCAGAAAAGCGAGTTTTGATACTTGACATTTTTGAGTAGGGATCATGATGGCCATTATTTCCATGGGTAAGTTTTCTGGTTTTGGAGAACTTTGTAAATATCCCCCTAATTGCATGTATTCATACACACCCACACAATGGTGAGGCTGTCTGTGGGCTGGTGCAATGGAAATCCAACCCACACAAATGGCCACTTGCTGTAACACACAATGATGCAAATGAAATCGTTCAAAATTGGGTATTACTACCTTTTGTGGCTATGCTTATGCTTTACCTTTCCATTACAGGGAGATTTATGGTGCTGTCGCTGTAGCAAACAAAGAAAAGATGGTTTCTTTTGTCTTGTTCAGGAAGCAGCCTATGCATCAAACCTTTTTAAACAAGGATGGGTTGTTTTTCCTTACTAAAAATACAAAGGGGTGAACGTCACAATGCTGCCAGGCTCCAAGAAAAGACCTAAAAGTGTGTAAAGGCCTTTCAGGATGCCTTCTGATTTTTCCTCACCTCCCTGAATGTATTCCCTGTTGGAACTGGCATGTGTTTTGTAATGGCTTTGCTCTCCATTGGCCAAAAATAAAGAGGCAGATTTAGTTAGTTCCATCTTTAGTGTCTGATCATTGAGACAAGCTGTGTCTCTCCTAATCACATCCTGTCAACAAATTGCACAGCCACAATAAGGACTGTAGTGTGAATGTATTCCATTCATGTTTTGGCCACCGTGCTTATCTTTTCTTGTGCTTTACTCAATCAGTGTCTTTCCTTTTACTCTTTGTACTTTGAGGAAGATCATCATAGCATTTTCCACGTCTTCAAGGCCTTTCTTTTCAGAAACAGAACAGTAGAAGTGCTGTCAGTCCTTCTGGCTCTTCTCAGAGAAAAGTAAAAACTTCTGACTGTAGCACTGCCTTTTGTCTGTGCATGTGTGAGTTTATTTTTGAAATCGTTGAGTGTGTATGTGTCACTTTAAATTACTTTATTCCTCTGCCCATGTCACAGCGGACAAATTCTTCAAACCCCGTCAGCATAAATTGTAGTACCGGAGTGCATCATTTATTTTCACCTGACGTTGGCCTATTGCAATTTTCTCTAAACAACTATGCAGCCTTTTTTAATTAAACCTCCCTTGGTGTTTTTCTTCTCTCTGCTTCCCTTTCCCACTTGATTGCACGTCACATATTTTCCCCTTCACCTCCTTTGCTTATTTATTTATTTATTGTTGCTGTCAGTTTTTATTAATATGATTATGATGATTATTCATGTTTTTTTGGTAGCGTATTATGAACAATTTAACTATGTATGTACGTATATATATTATTTATTATAATATATATATTATAATATATATTTCATTATATAACTCTATTATTTCTTTATTGGAAAATATTATTCTGATAGTGTTTGTAATGCATAAAACTGCAAAAAAATAAATACATGAATAAACAACTACATAAACATACTCTTTATATATTTGTAGCATTGCCATCTCAGAATAAGTATCACATTAAAAAAAACATATAACTAAAAACAATAATCGATAATAGCAATGCAATTAAAACAAGAAGAACAATAATAACAATAATAAACACAATCCCAATTATCCCAATTAAGCCATTTTGTTGTGATGGTTAATAATACTACAATTGCAAACACACACACACAACAAAAAATACACTAAAAACATTATTGTCTAAATATATTTACTTCTGTAATTTCTTCCCCCCACAGAACCATGCTGTCTCCCATGTATGCAGACAGCTCAGTCATCATGGAGAGAGCAGCACCCTTGCGGAAAGGAGGGAGAGTACAACCTCAGGGCCACAGACTGCGCTCTCATCCTCCGACCAGCGGGAGCAGTGTTTGTGCCAACCCCACCTACTATCATACCGTGTATGACATGAGTGATGAAGCATGCCCAGTTGACTCGTTTGACTACAGCAAAACCAATGGAGGGGAAACCGTAGTGACGGATGGGACACTTTACTCTTTGATGCCCAGTGACTCTCTGGTTCCTCCTATCAGACGGAGAGGAGGCCTAGTTGACCACCGTGATGTCATCAAAGCACACCAATCCCATAAACTGCAGAGCACTCCACAGGCACGCCGAAAACAGTGGGAGTGAGTATTAATTAAGCCTTTGTTTGTTAGTTTGAAATGTACTAGAAAAAAGTCCATCATAAAATCCCAACCATACCTGTTTTGCCACGTTTAGTCATTTGATGACATTTACTTCTAATGTAATTTTGTGCAAGTAGTTTAATGTCAATGCTAGTCCTATGAATGGAAATAATCAACAGCATAACCTTTTTTCATATGAAATGTCAACAAAGATCCACATTTTGAAAGATGTGGTTGTGAAATACACCCACCTCATTGATCTTCTTTTTCTTTGATCAATCAGAACTGGGAGATTTTTTTATTTTTTTGGTACAAAATACAAAATCTGGATTCTGAATCTATTCCTCCGAGACCTAGTTTGTTTCCATGCCTCCTTTACAGCCTTCAGGGAGCAGACTGTCACTCAAAATATTCATCTCCTGTCATATCTCTGAGAATAAAGGGCAAATCATGTAGGTGTGTGTGTGGAGAGGATGTGTATGGTATGGACACAGAGATGACCCCTGCTTCATTTGGACCCTGTGTGTGCAGTCGTGTCTGACAGCAGTTAGTGAATGTGAAAACCATGAGCTCTTGTGAAACATATATTGCTTGAAATCTGGAATGGAAAGGGAACAAATTCAGACTGAGATGGTTACATAATAAGGCAAAAAGGACAGTTGTGGTATGCTGTATTTGCCAAAGATGTTTTTGTTGTAGCCTGTTTATATTCTTGTGTTGTGATTAGAGGTTACATGCTCCTCACGAACTTGTCAGGTTCAGTCAAATCCTCTGCTGACTTTAGCTTATAATTGGAGCCCGTCAAGATGATGTGTGTATTTCTGTGCATCATGATTTCCTCCCTTCCACAAACAGGATATTATATATATATATATATATATGCATACATCCCTTCCACAAACAGGATATTTATAAAATTTATTTATTTATTAGATAGATATATAATTTATTTGCATATATAATATATTATGTAATTTGCACGTTATGTAATTTTACAAATTTGATCTATGTCACTTTATATTTACTTTATACTTAAATTTACAATTAATTTGATACTTTTAGCTATAGTGAATAAACAATTCTAAATGATTATGTCAGGATATAAGCAACCTGTTATAAATATATATAAAATTGCACTAATGGCTTATTTTTAGTTGTTTCTGGGATGTACCTGGATAGCAACTCACTCTTTCCACCTGAACATTGTTAGCACACATACTTCTATCCTCTGCGTTGGGTCTCTGATGTGTAGAAGAATATGCTTGTGTTGTTGTGTGTTTGCGTCATGGTGGGACCGAGTAACAGTAAATGTAGAGCGGCAGTGGAATCCAGTCACGATTTCTGTTGCACTTTAGGGGTGTGGAGGCTTCCACCCTCATCGCTCACCCACTCAATCCGGCAGCCGTAGCAGTGGGGAGACGTAAGATAACAGGTTACTGGCAGAAAATATACTCTCACCTTATTCCACTCACTCATTTCCCCTCACTCTCTTCTCTCTTTCGCTTCCCTTTCATGTCTCTGGTCTGGGTGTGATCAGCTGTAACTAAATATGAGCCCAGGGAGTATGTCACACAGCAGAGAGGCAGATAAATGCACAAACAAACACACACACGCATCTAAAAAGCCATTCAAGCAATTCAACACATGAGATGTTGCAGTTTATATACATGCAGTGGGGTTCAGAAGTCTGAAATCTTCATAATGTAAGTCTTTTTGTGATGTTGACCAAGCAAACTTGTTTCTGGAGATGGTCAGATGTTTGATGCTCTTTTGCCAAGATTCAAGTGATGGTGAAAACATAGCTTGGAAACCATTTTTAAAATTTTAGGAATTTAAATGAATTTACTTTAATTAGAATGAATTATTAAAAATGTATATACATGTAAAATTATATATTAAAATTAAGATTTAATGATTGTTTTCATACTTAAGAATTATTTAAAATATTAAAAACTCTCATTATACTTGGTTATGTAGATTTGGTTATATAGATAATAAAATATTTGATATTTTATAAGCAAAAAATGTAAATCCAATGAAAACAAGCAATAGTTTCATGAATTGAAACTCTCTCATACTGACCCCAGCTTTATTGTTGAGCCCTAAAATTAGAAGCAGTTTCATTAGTGGTCTCGGATTCTTCCAGAACAAATACAAAAACATGCATTAGAGAGTAGACTTTCTTTCTTTTTCTCTTTCACACGTTCTCCTGCCACTGCCTTGTGCTCTGTGTTTTCCTTAAACATGGGGTATGTCTCTCACACACTCTCAATTACAGCAGTGCTATATTAAAACAGCCTCTTAAATAGACAATAAAAAAACACTCTTAGCTGTGTATTGCATCTCTTTTTCATTCTTTAATCTGTGTCCCACATTCCTCCTCCTTATATGTAGATTACTAATTTTTTCAATCTTATTTCAATGTAGCTCCTATTTAGGTTGAGAGTGAGAGGCTTTGAAGTGTTATACGTATGATATGGTTTAGAATATTGTACGTATAGTCTGGACAGACGCACACAAACACTCATAATCACACACACACAGTCTTATACAGAGACACTTGGCAGCAAGTGCAAATGGATCACTGGGCAGCATGACAAGGGGGCAGTTTTCGAGCGGACGCTTTCACAGTTTCCGCTGTCAGGAGAGACCTAAGCCACATAAATAGGGTAGTCATGCTATTTTTAGCACCCATAAAAATGGCTTTTTAGTATTACCAAGGCCACAATGAACTAAAGCATTGATTTAAGGCAGAGAGACAGCAATGATTTGTGGAATGTGACGTTACAGGTGCGAGGGTGCTGATGGGTCAATGTCATCTCGAATGATCTTGGCAGCTAGCAGCCGCGGTTCTTTTCCCAAGGAATGAGAGACTGCCAACAGACGCAAATGTACAGACTTCCTGATTAGATCCAGTAAATAATTTCAATTCAATACCAGTTACAAGGCCAGAACTTTTCAAGAGAGTGGACCTTGGTGAAATGTTATGAATTTTACGAAGTGTAATTCTTTTCCTTAGACTATATGGGTTTTACTGTTTTTGAATGCGGGTCTGGCGAGAGCACTTTGAGCTGTAGCTTAACATAGATCACTGAACTGTTTAACTGTAGAGCAGTTGGGAAATGAGCTATTTTCAAAAAAGTGGCACATTCCTTTAAAGTCTACATTTGTCTGTGACCATTTTCAGATTTAGATTAAAGATTACGAAGGCAAACTAATTTTTTTTTGTGGATTGATTTGCATGGATGCCTTTTCCACCACAAAAAAACAACAACAACAACAAGAAAAAACAATGTGAGCTAACAAAATTAAATCAGTTTTGATTTCAGGTGGACTTTTCAAAAAATTTCAAAATAAGTGGCATTTGCATTTTTAGATTTAACTTGTTCCAAATTGATTTTAGTGGATGCATAATGCACTTGAGTAAAATTTGAGTTAAAGTTTTAGACAGAACATAAATAACAGGAGATGGTTATTGTGACAGAGAGAAAAAAAGATTTACAGTGGAATACCAACGCTATGATGAAACATTTTTGTGCTTTGTTCAGAGGAAAAACACTTTTGTGCTTGGGTGGGCAAAAAGTCGTATTTGAAGCGTTTTATATTGTATACTATATAAATAAATCCCCAAAGTGTTTTCCAAGCTTTTTAAATTCACATAGGCAGCATAAACCTGTGTTTGAATCACAGCTGTGGGAAACAGTACATCATATCCTCATCAGTTGATTGTTGTTGATTTTCCATGCAGCTGACAGGAAAGATGATGCGCAGAGAAAGATTAATGGTAGGCTGTTGCAGCGTGTTTTACGATAGCAATCAGATATTATTTCACTCTTTTTATTCACAGGTTTAAACAATGATACAGTTGTTTCAAGACAGGCCTCTGAGAGCAGAACAAATGTCTGGATAGTAAATCAACTGCATTGTGCCTAGCAAGAGTTGCTTTTCAGAAGAAAACAGACTAAATTATGTCATTTAATTGAAAACGTGAAGATGCAGACAGTTTTTATGGCCAAAATCTAGTGTAAGAATGGCCAAGGAGACATTATATATTTAGTCAATGTGAGATCACTTAAGGAAATTGTGAAATGGAAAGTAAAGGTATGAAATATGCAGCAATCAAGAGGAGGAGTGAAACAGTCTCAGAAACTGAAGTCTGTTTTAGAATTAAAGTGGGTTATGAAATGTTCACATTTTTGGTTTTGGGAGTCCTCAACAACAGGTAACAACCTTGCACGCAAGGTCAAAAACACTTGGATTGCCATATAAAATGCTTTTATTGTTAACAAAGAATCCTAGACTATTCACCGAACGATTCATTTAATCCAAACCCCTCCTTTGCGTGATGCTAATCTGCAGTGATAGGTCAGATTGCTCTCATTTTCATTTCAATAACCCCTTAAATTCCTGGTAAAGCAAGGTTTATGAGTGCAGTGCTGCTTTGTGGACAGCGTTACAGAACAACGGGAAAATCAAGTTTTCACTGTACACAAAAAGTGGGCGGGGAATATGCTAATGTTTCTTGTTGATGACAACATTTCTGAGAGCGCAGGATGGTTTCATTGACTTAGAGCTTTTAAACACTGCATGAATGGTCAGTTTCAAAAATCCTAGTTCACTCAAAAATGAAAATTCTGTCATCATTTACTTACCCTTGAGTAGTTCCAAACCTGTATGAATTTCTTTGAACGCAAAGGAAGATATTTTGAAGAAAGCTTGAAACCATTGACTTCCATAATAGGAAAACAAATATGATGATGAGTCAATGATGACCCAAAATGGCCTGGTTACAAACTTTTTTCAAAATATCTTCCTCTGTGTTTGGCAGAACAAAGAAATGTATACAGGTTTACATCTATATGAGGGTGAGTAAAGGATGTCAGAATTTTCATTTTTGGGTGAACTATTCCTTTAACAGGGAGACAGCTTGGTATCCCCCTTTAACACCATTCGTTTTTTTGGTTTGTTACTGATTTCCCTTTTTGTTTGCAGTCTACTTAGTCTTCATCTTGCCCTCCATCCCTCCCTTCTTTTTTCCTTTGGTCCCCCTGTTCCAAATCTCTCTAATCTTCTTTTTATCTTGAATCAATCTGGCTGATTGCCATGCATTGGAGACCAGTTCCAGACAGAGGCATCCCTTAGGACCTACTTTCTCCAATGCGTGTGTGCGTGTATATTGATTACTTTCTGGTGTTGTTGGGAAATCGTAATTCCTGACGTGTTTTAAACCCTGTTGTTATCGAACTTCCAAATACACCTCAGCAGTTTTTATGCAGCTATGTATCTGCATTAGATTCATTACTCTACATAATTACTTGGCTGGATCCAAATAGTGCACAAATTTATTACGTCAATTTGGGAGTGTGTGTGTCGTAAACCAATGCGCTGTCTAGTTTTTGAGCATAATTTGTTATACCTGGGATTTCTGTCAAGCCACAGTGTTCTCCGAGCCTGAGACTGCACCTCCTGCATCTCAATTATGCATTTGTGCCATACTGTCTTCCTCCAAAAGATCTCAGAGGTGTTTCTGTAAGAGAGAAAGCAGAGCAGGTTTGACAGTCTGATTTGAATGTTCACTCATTTTGTTTCAAGAGTTTGTGTTTACATAAAAGAAATACTTTATTAAATTTTACTCACCTTCTGGCCATCCAAGCTGTAATGAGATTGTTGCCTCGTCAGAAATGATTTGGAGAAATTTAACATTACATCACTAGCTTAACCATGTATTCTCTGCATTCAATGGGTGCCTTCAGAATGAGTGTCCAAACAGCTTATAAAAACATATAACAAATAATTAACATGACTGAGTCCATCACTTAAAGTGAAAAGTAAAAGTTACAAATACAGCTTTTTGCTTCATAAGTCATAATTAATGGACTGGAGTCCATTTGATTTTGTGTGAACTATTCATTTAAAACAAACTAATCTGGGCTGTGTTTCCCAAAAGCAATAGTGCAGTGGTTCCCAACCTTTTTTAACTCACAGCCCACACAGCCAAACACATATGTTTCCGCGGGCCACTGCAAAAGAATTTAAACGATCCTGCTTTTTGTGTCGGGTTAACTACGTTCTCGGACGCAAGGCTGTTAATTGCCTTTATTGAACAAACTGGTAATGTACTGAATAAACAGAAAATATACATAACGGATCAGCAAACTAGACATTTTTTATTATATTAACAAAATTACAATTTCTATTAATAATAATTGGCAGCCCCCCTGCAATACTGCCGCGGCCCACAGGTTGCAAACCACTGCAATCGTGTATAATTATAATTATTCTTTTTGTGGTGATAAAAAAAAAAAACTTAAGTAAACAATAGCCTTTAAAATGACTTAAAGTACATATGTAACAGCAATAATAATTAGTTCAAATAACATATCAAAGCAAGAAATCATGGTTTTATTGAACAAAACTGTTAAAATACATAAAGTATTATAAACAATAGAGCTATTGTATATTATGCATTACATCCAAGGCCTGCAGGGGGCACCAGCGGTCTGACGATTGTTTTAGTGCTTTCTGCGTAATCAATAAAATATTTAATTTATTGTACAAAATATTGCATTCACAATTATTCTTAATTATGATTTTTAAATGGGTTTAATATATCACGCAGCCTTGGAAAACAGTCTAATAATGTGTTTTATCGATTCTCGTGAAATACGCAACTGCCAGCAAAATGAAGTCAAGGATTTAAAAAAAATGAATAGTCGAATCAAATCAAGGAATTGCGACAACCTGGAAATAATATCAGGCGAATACATGATATGAAAAATACACTTTGATTGAACTATCCCTGTAAAGAAACGTTCCTAAAAATACATTCTTGTGTAGGCCATCTTTTGTAGTTCGTGGAGAAAAAAAATCTAACTACGTTTGTGTGTCTTTCTGTGTACCTTCCTGTTATTCATGTCTTTAGGGCAGAACTCACCTTATTTTATCTCTGTCCTCTGTCATTTCTCTGAGCCATTTAGATGCTAATGCAACCAGCGAGCCCATTCCATCTGCTGTCAGACCAAAGGTCGCAGCAGGGCCAGCTAAAATCTGCTCTGGGAGTCTGGACAGTCTGATCCTTATTCACACCCATTCAGACTTTCTTTTCCCCCACACAATTGCATAAAATAACTGAAGGTTAATATACAGTGGGTACGGAAAGTATTCAGACCCCTTAAATTTTTCACTCTTTATATTGCAGCCATTTGCTAAAATCATTTAAGTAAATTTTTTTCCTCATTAACGTACACACATCGCACATGTTGTATACTATACAACAGACATGCATGCGCGCGCACACACACACACACATACATACACATGCATTCACCTCCTCCTCCTCACATCCAAAATAAAGGTATTTGTGTACATAATGTATGTTTGTCTACTGTGTATATTTATGTATGAATACATGCACATGCATCTATAAGAAAAATGTTATGTTTATATTTAAAAAAATATTACAGTGGGTACGGAAAGTATTCAGACCCCCTTAAATCTTTCACTATTTGTTTTTATTGCAGCCATTTGCCAAAATCATTTAAGTTAATTTTTTCCCCCTCATTAATGTACACACAGCACCCCATATTGACAGAAAAACACAGAATTGTGGACATTTTTGCAGATTTATTAAAGGGGTCATCCGGTGCTGAGTGCACTTTTACAAGCAGTTTGGACTGAAATGTGTGTTGGGAGTGTGTGTACACAATCACCCCAACCTAATAATGATCCACCAGTAGTTTTGTTTTAATGTAATAAAAAGAAGTTGCTCCTTCTGAAATCAAGCCATTCTCAAATGCATGTCGGTGTGGCATCACACCGACAGAGGCCACTCCCACAATAGTTGATTGACAGCAGCGTGTCACACAGACTGAACTGGTGTCTTACCTTAGACCCGCCCTGAGTGAGTATAATGTCTTTTAATGAATCTTTGCAAATAGTTCCTGATAATGTGCTAATTAGCAAGTTTCACTAACAATACAGCTAAAAAAAGATCCTCCAGGAGCGCCTTGGAAAAGAGGGGCGGGGTCAGCGGAGCTCGTGAAGATTTAAAGGGGAAGTACATAGAACAGAGTGATTTCTAAAGCTGTTTTAGACAGGGTTTTTACACAATCTTTGAGAAATTGTAAAGCAATCTATATTACAAACTTAACTTGACCCTAAAGAATCATATTAGCTTGTGGAAAATTGCCTTTGTATGACCCCTTTAAGAAAGAGCAATTTGTTCAGTAACCCACCGCATACTGTTCAGTCTCTACCCCTGCTTTACCAAAACCATTCCGAACCATGAAGTCAAAACCCAAGGTGTGCACCGAACCGTCACAAATCAATACATAACCCATTTGACTTTTTTAAAACGCACCTTCTAGAACTTTGTCTTCCGTGAGTTCGGCGTACGGCAGCTCTCCAAAGCTGAAGACCTCCCACATGAGCACTCCAAATGACCACACGTCCGTCTTAGTGGAGAAATCATCCTCAAAGACGGCTTCAGATGGGAGCCAACGCAGAGGAATCCAGGACTGGCGATAATGGTAGTACTCGCTACATGAACACAGAAACAATTTCGTCACCACAAGAGGGAAGCAGTGAGAGTATAAAATAATACGTGGAGAACATTCACAAGCCTGTGAGCAATAATTACAGGGAGCATTAGCAGTGGAAAAGATGACTTCAGTGAACGTTCTTTTCATTCCTGGTTTTATAAATCAAAGGCTTTGACTCTAAACGTGGATTAGGTCTTGCTAGTGAATTTAAATGCTTTAATAAAAAGCAAATGTGTTTGGCTGTACCTGTTGTAGACGTCTTTGCTAAGGCCCAGAGCAGACACTTTGATCTGTCGTTTGGAGGAGATCAGGCAGTTACGTGCAGCCAGGTCTTTGTGGACAAAGCGCTGGTTGGACAGGTGCTCCATGCCTCGAGCCACCTGCAGACACACGGACACCTGCGAGCAGACAGTAGAGAGTGAGTGCTGTTCACCCTGTTGTGTGTTAATGTACATATACTGTATGTAAGAGAGACTGGTCACAGTTATTAACTACCTTCTGCTTGGTGCTGAGCGGTTGGACTTTGACTTTCTCATCTTTACTCTTGGACACTCTCAGGTACTGCTTTAGATCACCCTGAAAAAAAAACAGGAAAATGAGACAAGAGCAAGAGTGAAGAAAGGATGCAATATTCCAATCAGCACTTCAAAACAAAACTAGAATAAAGCCATATGCCACATTATGTGCTGTCAGGGATCAAAGGGGTTGTTAGAAGAGAGAAGATGTTTTTAAAACACCTTCAGTCATGGTTAAACTGTACAGCCCTGAGTGTTTCTTAAAGGCCCGATATACTTCAAACGAAAATCGAAGAACGAACTGACATCTCCAGTCACTATATATGTATATATAGCTGAGCTGCCACATATCCGCACCTGCACAAGACTTTAAAAGTTCAGTGAAAGCAAATAATTCTTACAAAGAGATTACAACAAAGCTTGTCCAAACGACTCTGAGTTAAAAGCGACGTAGAGAAACATCAGATGCAAGTTTTCCAAAGCCATGAAAAGAAAAAAAGGAAAGGTAGCAAGCAAATAAATACCACACCATACTGATGCTGTCGTCGTTGCTCTTCATTCAAGTACACAATAATTAAACCTTTGTTTTTAATCAAACGTAAAGGCTACATGCAAGCGTCCCGTCATGTTTACATTCATGTAAACCCCGCCTCCATTAGCGCGGGGGTGTCATAATGTTCGGAAACAGTATACCCTCATTCAGTCGTACTTTTTGCCCTCACACAAAAAACAAAGAAGAACTTGGTTTGAAGTATATCGGGGTCTTAAGTGTGAAAGAGTGTAAATTATAGACAGACAGACGAAGGGATGTAGTGTGGTGTGTAATGTCAGGGAAAAGACCTAATAAAAGTGATGATGGGAAGAAATGTAACAATGACAGAGAGACAAACATGTAAACAGATGGATATATACACAGATAATTGGCAAACAGAAAGATAAATAAGAAATTGATAGAAGGACAGACATATTAATAAGACATGACATGTCAAAGGCAGACAGATATAGACAGAGAAGAGAGACAAACAGACTAACAAAAGAATTTAACAGACGGATAGACAGAGAGACAGAAGATAGATAGACAGATGATAGAAAGAAGATGGACAAACAGACAGAGGATAAACAGAGGATTGAGAGACAGGCAGAAGATAGACAAACCGACAGAAGATAGACAGACAGACATACAGAAGATAGATAAATAGAAAGAAGATAAAAAGACAGACAGAAGATAGACAGACAGACAGACAGACAGACAGAAAATAGATAGACAAGAGAGAAGATAAATAGACAGAAGATAGATAGACAGAGAGAAGATAAATAGACAGACAAACAGACAGAAGATAGATGGACAGACAGACAGAAGACAGACAGACAGACAGACAGAAGATAGACAGACAGGAGATAGACAAACAGAGAGAAGATAAACAGACAGATGATAAACAGAGGATAGATAGACAGACAGACAGAAGATAGACGGACAGACAGACAGAAGATAAACAGACAGACGATAAACAGAGGATAGATAGACAGACAGAAGATAGACAGACAGACAGACAGCAGATAGATAGACAGAAGATAGACAGACAGACAGAAGATAGACAGACAGACGATAAACAGAGGATAGATAGACAGACAGAAGATAGACAGACAGACAGACAGCAGATAGATAGACAGA
>JAUCMU010000013.1:18749206-18760393 GCA_032275025.1 Enteromius treurensis
TATGCTGAAGTACATTTCTGGAGTGTTAAAGATTAAAAGAAAAAATAACAAGAACCGTACCGAACCGAAAACCGTGAACCGAACCGAACCGTGGGTTTTGTGAACCCTTGCCACCCCTAGTAATTACAGAAATTCATTACAGATGGAATTACATGCAAGTATTCTTAAAATAAGTATAATGTAAAAACATGTAGTTGTCCCAAATAATTAAATGTAAATACATGTTAGCTAATATTTTAATAATTACTTTCTTTAATTCTTTTTTCCCCCTAATTTGATGAGCATATTCAAATAGAGAAAAAAAAAAACTAAAAAAACTAAAACTAATGTGTTAGTTTAAACTAAATTTATACCAAGATGTTTTTTACTAAAGTAAATGTAATCTAAAAATTAATTATTTTAGCAAGTTGCCAAGGCACCATTTCAAATTTTTGATTTTTATTTAGTTTAACTTAAAAAACAAACTATAAAATATAGACATTAAAAAAAACTATTTCAATATAAATAAAAATGAATTATTTCAATTAATCTATAATAGTGTCTCAGTGATATTAAATTGAACATGAATGCTTAGTGCTGACAGTAGAGATGCTATAGCTAGCATTAGCATGAAAAGTTGTCATTCAGAGCAACAGTTTGAAGTTACTTAAAGTTGGCGTTTACGGCTATCTGCCTTGTGTATCACTGGGAGCAAACTATTTTGTTTTGGACCAGTAAGTGTACCTAACAAATGAATAGCAGTGTTCTAAAAACTGTCCTGCTGCATCTGTAGACAGCCATGGGCATAGCACCACTCATACTCACATGCTGTATGTTTTTCAGAAAAAATGAATGAGTTAATTTATCAGTCTTATATTTCACCTCTTTCAGTATTAGCCAGTTAGTGTTATTGCAACAGCATGCTGTTTCCTACAAGGGATACTTTATTTGACAGTTCACAATCACAACAAGGAGTTCTTATGAGCCAAATAGATGTGGACAGGCCTGCACTTCTCTTCTAACCTGAGCGCATAGTCTCCGGTGTGTCTTCAAACTTTTGCAAATATATACACACTCTCACTGTCTCTTAACATTTCCATCTGTCTCAAACTTGCACGCACTCCCTGCATTTCTCTCTCTCACACACACACACACACGTCAGTCCACTCTTCCATCAAATTTACCGCAGGCCTTTTAGTGTGTAGTAGGATATCAGCGCAGTCAGCGGTGCTCTGTTATCCTCACTGCACTTACTGTACATAAAGTGTTCTTCACTGCCTAACCTGGAGGCAGTTTATTCCTTCCCGCATCTAAGTTTCCACTGTTCCACAAAATAAAGTGTAAACCGATATTGTATGAGCAGCCAAAGCACTTTAGTCCAGATCTCAAATCAGTTCTTTAAGTGTCGAATGTATATTTTTTTTATCAGTCTTGGGCTTATTGATCATGCAAGATGGGTCATAAATAGGTGTTATTTGTTATGTGAGACTGTAGATATATGTAAATGAATTACCAAACACAGTATCTAAGCTGAGTTTGGTCAAAGAGGGATCAGCCTGCTGTTCTGTGATTAAGTTTTCCATTTAGGCTGGTTGTGAATATTCCAGACAGATTCTATAGGCTTATTATAGAGGGTTGGCGCCTCCTCATTCTCATCTTCAAAACATTACAGCACCATATGACATCTCAAAATAACTAATATGATTCTGAGCATTGATCGAATTAGTCACTATGTTCTTGCCAATTGAACGGCTTAAGAGGAAGGGCTGAAAAAGCAGAAGACATTAATAAAAAAATTAGGAGAAGAGTTTGCTGCATTCGGTCCAGTCTCACAGCACAAGTCCATCCATTCTTTCTCTTTTCTTTTAGCCTACGTAGGTGTTTGCTGCATGTGATTGCAGAGCAGTTAAAGGCCTATTGACTGAGCCATTGGCTGGCGCTCTATATCATAACCACTAATGAATGAGCTCTTAGCAACATTGGCATCGCTGCATATGCAGACAACAGCAAAAGGTAGTGAAAAAGTAATGGGAAAAGATTGAGACCAAGGCTTAGTGCTGAATTCAGTGTCATCTCTATTTATAATTTTTTTTAACTACATATAAACATATATGTATATATATATATACATATATATACATATACATATAAACATATATGTATATGTATATATATATATATATATATATATATATATATTAGTGGTGTCAAAATTAGCGATGTAACGCAGGGGCGTGACTAGGATTGGTCACCCCACTCACAACTGCTGCTTCTGTCGCTTTTTCTCTTGACAAGAAGTGCATTTATTCTGTCGCAGAACGTCTTTACTACCACATCAAATGAGAGGCATTTCAGACGCACGTTCCACCTCACTTCAGCGCCAAGCAAACGGTACTGTCCTTGCAGCGTGCACTCTACAAATACATGGACAAAGATACCAGAGCACGCTGTAGGTTGTATCCTTCCATTTCAATGCACGAAATAAGCTACGTGCATGCAACGTCGTGGTCAGTTAAGTCATGAGGCTTCCAAAAAGACTATTAAAACAACTTAAAACTATGCAAGCATGTTATATATTTTATATGAGACATATTTAAGAAATGTTCTCGAGCAGCCCAGCACTGTCTCACTCATCTAACACACCTGACCTGAAGTGGGTCAGAAAAGGTCAAAAGAGTAAACAAGATTTGTGTCAGAACTGCGTCACATTCAGCAGCGTAAGTCCAAATGTTAAAATCGTTTGCTCTCGATTACAGTATACTGTAATGTGGAAGACAATAGTCAATGTTTTAAAAATATTTTTGGGAAGGGAGGACAATTTTATAAAGAAATGAGTATCTGTATTATAATGCTTTTATGTGAAGATTGTTTGGTTAAATGGCTTTATGACATAGCTTTGTAATGTTGAATGGCTATTCAATGGTTAAATAGCTACTAGAGACTTCAGTGTAATGCTGACCTTCAGTCACAAAAAAAGATGCTATTATACAAATATTAAAAAATGTACTGTCTTTATGTTGTTTGTACATTAATTTAATGTTTGAATGTAAAATTATTGCAATGTAAAAGTATATTTAAAAATGTCACTGTTAGTTGGAATTAATACATTTTTAATTTCAGAAAAATATGCGATTAATTAGTTAATTTATTTAATTGATTAAAAGCACCAATACATATATATATATATATATTAAAACAAGATCATACTTTTATGTTAGTTTTAATAGATAAAAAATAATTTTTCTTTTTTAATTATAACAGGATGTGTGTGTGTATTTTTTCAGTTTTAACAAAATATTAACATAAATTTTAATAAATCAGAAGATCAGCACACTGAACAAATATAGCACACACACACACACACTCACATTTAAAGATCAATTGATCAGACCAGTGTGTGATGTGAGAACAGAGCAGTGTCTGATCAATTATTTACCCTCGATTGACCTCTTCTTAGAATAATGTGTCTGCTTGTGACTGTACTTTGTTGTGGAGAAATGAAAAACTGTACCTGTCACGGGACATGTGGAGATGTTCTAATTTGGGGGGAAATGCTGATACACAAATGGCTTTATACAAATGGAAGAGCAGAATGTAGATGTTGTTGTATGAATGGCTTTAATGGCACATAATAAAACTGCCTCCCTTCTATCTGTTTTTCCTCCAGTATCCTGTCCTCTGTGGGGTCAGAATTAGACCTGCGGACATTGCGAGCAGTCAGAGTGTTACGGCCGCTAAAATTGGTGTCAGGAATTCCAAGTAAGTGTTCTCTTTGTCTGAGTCAATGCTATCAGAGTTCTTTGCACAGTATGTAATAGTGCCATTACTCTTCAGGCCTGCAGGTGGTGCTAAAGTCTATCATGAAGGCTATGATTCCACTGCTGCAAATCGGTGTGCTCTTATTCGTGGCCATCCTTATGTTTGCCATCATTGGCCTGGAGTTCTACATGGGCAAATTCCACCAAACCTGTTTCGACAATGTCACAGGTGAGCTTGTCTCAATGATGAGCGGAAATAGAGTCGACCTGTATGCCTTTTACCAAACCCTGTGCATTTACATTATCCAGGCGAGATGGTTGATGAGCAGCCCTGTGGTGAAGATTTACCCGCTCGACAGTGTGAGAAGGGGGCAGTGTGTACTATGTACTGGCTTGGGCCAAACTATGGCATCACACAGTTCGACAACGTCCTTTTTGCCGTGCTCACTGTCTTCCAGTGCATCACCATGGAGGGTTGGACTGACATGCTTTATTACGTAAGGCCATGATTAAACTATGATTCTATGTCTTTTAAAATGGACTTTGATTTAAAAAAACAATCATTTTGAGTAAACACGGGTGTATTACAGAGCAATGATGCTTTAGGGAGTGCCTGGAACTGGATGTACTATGTTCCCCTCATCATCATTGGATCATTCTTCATGCTAAATCTGGTATTGGGTGTCCTCTCAGGGTAAGATCTCCCTATAATTCTGTCTGTTTGTTTCTATCTATCTATCTATAGGGCTGGGCGGTTTGAAGGTATATATTGTGACAGCGGTATAAAGTGTCTGCTGTTAAAGATTTTGGTATATTGTTTGGGGATATATAAATGTATCCTTTTACTTAACGTTGTGTACATAGTTTATACACTTAAGTGTTCGTGCATTAATGAGAATATAAAGAGCGGCACTTTTTTGATGTTAATTAGAGTTATTAATTCAAAAAGCTGTGAAAGCAAACTCTCTGACAGCATTTAATGGCTAATTTTGTTCTCTTTTACATCTTATTGTGCTTTAATAGCCAGATACACATGCAGTTCCTTAACAGGAACTTCGACACTGCCTGAAAACGCATTGGGTTAGACGTCTCCGTTTCCCAATGCGTTTTCACGCAGTGTCTCGTTCCTTAAAGGAACTAGGGTTATATTCATAACCCGGACACGTTTTTTTTCAAAATACCCATTGTGGGAAGTTTTCAAATAAACTCAGTTCAAATTTGATTCATTCTAGGAAGACTAGTTATTCTTACCATGGTAAACCGAGTGAGCTAGCTACAGTAGCTATCTGTCACTATCATTTGTTTATTGATTTCTTGTTATTTCAGTCATTCCGTCATTATTTTATGGTATTGTTGATTATCTATTGTGTCATTCATTCATGCATTCTTTCATTTGTATAAAACAATGTATGTAAATAAGTTTGGATTAGTAAGTTGCTGACTATACAGCTGGCTTTCTATCTTTATTTGTCTGTCCTAACCCACCACCCTACCCCCCAGTGAGTTTGCCAAAGAAAGAGAGCGTGTGGAGAACAGAAGCGAGTTCCTCAAGCTCAAACGCCAGCAGCAGATTGAGAGAGAGCTCAACGGATATCTGGAGTGGATCTGCAAAGCAGGTGTGTGTGTGTAAAATATAAAAAAGCCATTATAGATATTAATTTCCTGCAGAACGTAGTGACTAGTTTCAACCAGTTTGTATTTTTGCATCGTGAAAATTCAAGTAAAATGACTTTGTAAATTCTCTTTCTGTCACTCTTTTCAGAAGAAGTCATACTCGCAGAGGACGATGACGGCACTGGTAACAGTATAAATGTTCCTGTTTGGTGCTGTTGCTGTTTAATGCCAAAAATGCGCTAATCATTCACAGTGAATGCTTTTGTGTGCAGGATCCCGTCGCAGGCCCACCATAAAGAAAAACAAAGCTGACTTGCTAAATCCAGAAGAGGGAGAGGACCACATGGGAGACGCAGTTGGTAAGAATGATTCAGATCTTAAAGAAAACGACTCGTTTCAATTTAAATGTTTCTGTCTTTAAAACGCGTAGTGCCTCCTATAGTACTCATGCCAGATGTTGTGCTGGTGTGTGTGCATATTCTTAGGCTCGCCTTTTGCTCGTGGGAGCATAAAGAGCGGTAAGGGCGATGGGACTGGATTTGGCAAGAAAGAACGACGTCTTCGCTTCTTAATTCGAAAGATTGTAAAGACTCAGGCGTTCTACTGGACTGTCCTCAGCCTAGTGGGACTCAACACACTGTGTGTGGCTGTAGTACACTACGACCAGCCCGAGCTACTGTCAGACTTCCTCTGTGAGTTTGATTTCACATGTTGTTTTTGGAGGCACAATTTCGAATCTGGTCTTTGCCATTTCCTGTTGTACATTTGCATACAGTTTTTGTAGTCTTCTACTTCTTGCTGTCGGTAAACACCCTCATGCTTCGCTTTCCACTTTATATGTCTTGCCTCTTTCTCTTTTTCTCCAGATTATGCTGAGTTCATTTTCCTAGGCCTCTTTATGTCAGAGATGCTGATTAAGATGTACGGACTGGGGACGCGCCCTTATTTCCACTCCTCATTCAACTGTTTCGACTGTGCCGTGAGTGCCCTTCTCTCTTCTGGCCCATTTAAAGTCTCACTTTCTCTCTCTTTTGCTTTTTGTACTCTGCCTCTTGTTTTTAACCTCTGCAAGCCGATGACCTACATTAGATGCAGACTTAAGTCCTTGTTAGCCAGTCCTCAGAGTGTTCCTTATTAGTTTTGGGATTTGGCTGTGTGCGTGTTTCAGGTCATCGTTGGCAGCATATTTGAGGTGGTCTGGGCCATGGTGAAGCCAGGGGCGTCCTTCGGAATCAGTGTGTTGCGAGCTCTCCGACTACTTAGGATCTTCAAAGTCACCAAGTGCGTTTCATTTAACCTCTGCGACAAAGTTTTGTCAGTTTTTGTGTTGTCCTCCTTTTGGGATCTGAAACAAGTACAAGATCACAATGCTGATTTTTCCCTGGTTTAGATTAAAAGAGACTAAAAAAAATCTCACCATAAAATAGGTCTGTGCAAAGAAAAGACTGAAATTTGAGCCTTCTGCAAATCTAAGCGATGTAGTCTCATTTTTGTGTGTACTATTAGTATAAAAAAGCCACAGTTTTAGTGTTTTTAATACTAGATCTCTTTCTGTCTTTTTCAGATACTGGGCATCTCTGCGTAATCTAGTAGTTTCTCTTCTGAACTCCATGAAGTCCATCATTAGTTTACTTTTCCTTCTCTTCCTCTTCATCGTGGTCTTTGCTCTTCTTGGGATGCAGCTGTTCGGTGGACAGTCAGTATAAATCTACACCTGGCTACCAACTCCTTACTTTTCACTTACTTTGAACTGTTTTTAAGTTAGATGCAGATGACCAATACCTATTCATAACGTATCGTTGTTGTAAAAGGGCATTTGATGTTTTCTTTTTTTGCCAGATTTAACTTTGAGCAAGGCACTCCTCCAACAAACTTTGATACTTTCCCTGCTGCCATAATGACAGTATTTCAGGTAGGCTGGTAATGTTGGTTCAGAAGTAGATCTGTTCTAAAACCAAGTGAGCAGCCTGCATAGACAGCATTCTAGGGCAGATACAGATAACAGAAAACTGCTTATTCTACTTGTGTGTGCAGATCAAAAATGCATGCAGTTCTGATTTGTATGTTAAAACAGACTTTGTGTATTTCTCAGATTCTAACCGGAGAGGATTGGAACGTAGTGATGTATGATGGCATTAAGTCTCAGGGAGGAGTGGACAAAGGAATGGTCTTCTCCATATTCTTCATTGTCCTTACACTCTTTGGCAACTGTATCCCTCTTAATCCACAAAGAAACACACAAGCATTTTCATTACTGCATATGCTGTATTTGTTTGATTATAAATTGAGTAAAACTGTCATTTTTTTTAGGATTATTGCTATTATTCTATTTTTAATTATTTAAAAAAAAAAAGTCTGAGATTGCAAAGCTAGCCATACTTCAGCATTATAAAACACAAGCATCGTCTTTCTAAAATGGTTTCTTAACTCTAACCTCTCAGACACACTACTGAATGTATTCTTGGCTATCGCTGTGGACAACCTGGCCAATGCTCAGGAACTAACTAAGGTTAAACAATTTCTCTTTCTCATGTAATTTATTTTTTTTAATACCCGACAAAGGTTAGCGGCTGTCACTGCTGTATGTTTTTTGGTTATTCAGGATGAACAGGAGGAAGAGGAGGCCACCACACAAAAGATTGCTCTCCAGAAAGCAAAAGAAGTGGCAGAAGTGAGCCCACTGTCTGCTGCCAACCTATCAATTGCTGCGTGAGTTACTCTACACACTAACAACCAGCACCTTTACCACCTCTGTGCCATTTGCGCCAGTAATAGCCAAAAGTAATAGCTTGTTCAGGAAGACACGTACCGAAGCAATGAAGCCATACCCAGTTTTTCATAAATATTTATGATCAACAGGTGAAATTCTTACAAGACACCCCTGACACTCATAGACGTGTAAATACCGTGCATATGCATATACTGTATATGTAAATGAGCCCTAATACACTCATACACTATGCCTGAAACAGACATAATATAGTTCTCACTGTAACTTTTTTATTGTTAGAGGCCATGTCTTATGTCACATAAATTTGATCTGGTACCGTAGCTGGTTTAAATACTTATTGCCTAGCTTAGCTGAGTTTAGCTTACTCTGTCAGCTTACTGTAACTTTATCATAGCATTTAAGTAAATCCACTCTAATTCACTTTTCACCTTAAACCTGCCTTATAATGCAGCATGTAACCCCCTTAGGGCCATTTTTATTTCTGTTGTTAAAGTGATAGTTCACTCAAAAATGAAAACAACATACTTTGTTGATCCATATGATTTACTTTTCTTGCAGGGAATGCAAAACCTAGGTATTTTGCAGGACTAAGTAGCTAATTTCCTTACAGCTGTAAAGCAAACAGGGGCTGTTAAACCCCCAAAAAGACCAAAAAGTACCATAAAAAAAAACCTATAGCCTGAAGGCATGCCTTAAAAAACAGTATGAGGTAAATTGGATACTGAACTGCAATTGAATGTGTGGTATCTGTATGTGATTTGTGGTTTTGTGTGTAATGCAAAAAGGCATTTAATTCTTCATTTAATTCATCATTCTGTTACAAGAAGTGGTCAGTAATGTTTTTGTTTCTTTTGTGTATGTATATTACAATCAGCTAATACTTACACTGTGACCTAACCAGGCATAATGCAATGATTTCCCCGCAATACATTTCATCTTTCAATAATGCTGCATAATGTATCATAAACAAGCAGAATATGTTTGATGTCAAACACACCTTCCCTCTCAGTCAAGATAAATGTGAAAACTATTTAAAAAAATAAAATGATCATAGTTGCCAAGCAGTGAGATTAGATTACTATAGAAAGATTTTAATTACAGTTAGTCAGTATTTTCAGTTTTTTCTAAGTGGCACATTTTACACATTAAGCTATGTTAAATTGAACTTCCCATGCAGCAACACTGAGTATGCTAAAAGAATGATGAAAAGTTTTTGTTTAGCTTTTTTTACTCCATTTTAAAGGTCGTAATTTTAACTGTTTCGATTATTTCACAGAGTTGTTATTGTCGGTCGCCTATTCAGGCTGTTATAACTTAAACCGATGTGTCTGTGAAATGGGCCAAATCTATGCATAAAAGCTGTATTTATATCTGTTGGTCTAATATGTGTTTATTTCATGGATATATTCAGGTTTCAAAGCTCTGCTGTTTGTAAGTAGCTTTCAGTTTTTAGTTTGGAGGAATAAAAGGTTTACGTCACAAATGCTGAATGAGCCACTTCACGTTTAGCTGGGAATACTTTCCATTTCATCACTGCCCCCTGGCTTGAGATTTTACTGTTGTCACTTTATTGTGTCTGGTTAGGACATGGTATTATACATTTATAGTAAATATGTTTAGTGAATAGACAATAATTGCATGGTTAGTAAGATAAGTTTTGGGATAACTTGGCACAAGCCTGGGTTTTAGAATTGGGTTGGTCTGTCATGAAGTAGGTTTAAGAAGTGAAATATTTCACCCTGGAAGCTTGTTTTTAAAAGCAAAGTTATCCGGGTGATACCAAGTCATTTATAAACTTATCTGACTGATCAAGTGAGTTGCTATTAGTGAACGGGACACCTGTTCACTTTGTCAGTTGTTTTTTTGTGATAGTTGTGGCAGCGTTGTTTTTATGTTCCTTGTTTCACCCCCCTCTCCTCAGAGTTACAGTAATATCTGAACGTATCGATGCCACAGACAGTTTACTGGACTGGTATTTATTCATTTACTTACTCATTTTTTTGTTTTGTATCCCTTTTTCTTTTGCTTTCTGCCTTCCTCATGTTTTGGTCTGAGTGTTTTTATGTTTCCAGCTGCTGTAGCTGCAGTTTTATGTTGTAACACTGAGGCTGAGGTATCATTGGCTGTGATGACACACACTGTCTCTTCCACAGCAGCACTGCAAGCACAAGGCTGCTTGTTTCGCTGTTATGGTCTCAAACCATCTCTGCCTTCCTCTCTTCCTATTTGTCTGTCTGAACATTTTTCAGTGCTGTTGTTCAGTATGTCATCACTCCCTTCACAGAATTCATGAGCCACATCCATGTTCTCTTGCTGGGGACTAAGGGACACTATCATTTCCTTTCACTTTGGGTCATCGCTCATAGATGCTTTAGAGGAGAAAAAAAAGGCTTTTCTTCCTCCCCGGGTAAAATTGTTCTCTGTTTCTGTCTCTCTGTATTTCTTTACTCTCTAGCAAAGAGCAACAGAAGAACTCAAAGGGTTCCAAGTCAGTGTGGGAGCAGCGCACAAGTGAGATTCGCAGACAGAACCTGATGACCAGCAGAGAGGCGCTTTACAATGAACTTGATGCAGAAGATCACTGGAAGGTCAGAGACATATTGTAGAACACAATTGAAGAGTGTTTTATTTCCTGTGTAGAACACTATTCTATTGAAAAATGTAAAAACTAACAATAAATATCAGTGAAACATTTAGACAATCGAAAATGTACCAACAAAATCCCACATTAAAAGTACAAAATTATAATAACATTTTTGTTTACTGAATTTGTGTATTTTGACAATTTCTACATTATTGTGATTAAATTCTGTTCTTTTGAAATATCTTTTATTAAAAGAATCCTAAGAAATAAAATTAGCACGTTTACAGAAAATTATTAAGCTACAGATTTTTTATCATTACAGGAAATAGTACCTAATAATACGAAAAAATTATTGTATATTAGAATTATTTCTGAAGGATCATGTGACACCAAAGGCTTGATGAGCATACCTTAAAAAAGAAAAAAATTTTTTTTTAAATTATATATATATATATATATATATATATATATATATATATATTAGTGATGCAACTGTTTTCGGTGGTTTATCGAACCGTTCG
>JAUCMU010000013.1:18791231-18814725 GCA_032275025.1 Enteromius treurensis
GAACCAGCTAATTAAGATGTTCAGGATTACTTGTAAGCTACAGGCAGGTGAGATTAATCAAGGTTGGAGCAAAACTTAGCAGGACAGTGGACCTCCAGGACCAGGATTGAGAAGCCCTGGTCTAGAGTATAGTATAGTTTAGTTTAGTTTAGTTTAGTCTCATAACTTCGGATATGCATGCAACATGGATTGTAAAATTATTTGTAGTTTTAAACTTATATAAACCAGAACAACAGTTTTCAGTTTAGTTTTGTTTTGCAAATATCACTTGTACATGTTGTTTAGTAGAAAATGTAACATTAATGTGATATACTCAAGCTTGATTGATTTCAGGTTTACACATGTAAAATTACATACAAAAAGCAAACATTAATTGGCCATTTTTCTGTAAGACATAAGACAGCCCTTTCCTGTTTAAGTTGGCAGTTCTTGGTTGGAATAAGCGGTGATGTGGGCTGATGGTCAGAGACTAGAGTGCACCTGTTCTTTTATTCAACTGTTAGTTATATGCATCATTGTGAATGGCTAAAGACTACCTCCAGTTAATCTAATATTCAGTTCAACTGCACTTTTGCGCAAAACATTGCCCTCTACTGGTTTATCGCATCCGATAGAGCTGTAGGCCGGTGAAGCAGGCATCAGCCCGGCCCACATGCTGTTGCTCTGTTTTGCAGACGGTAGAAATGAGAGAGATTGGGCCTGTTGGGGACGGTTACTCGGACACTGAGCCCTATCACCCAATGGAAGGGCATGGTCGGACCATCTCCATGCCACGCCTCTCAGCAGACAACCAAGTGAGCACCTTCATCCCTTCATCCATCCCATCACCCATTTCGTCTTTCCACCTTTTATATGTTATCCATTCCCAATATCCGTCCTTGGTCAGTTATCCAGCTAACAGCCTTTGACAGCTTCAGTTGGGGGAACTAAACTTCAAAAGTTTGGTGTGCTCTCATGCTAACAAGTCAATAAATGCTAGCATGTCTTTGTCAAAGGGCACATGGATAAGTGGCTCCCACCCTGACCTTCACTTACATGCATGGTTGTGTGTGTGTGTGTGTGTGTTTGAGAGAGAGAGAGAGAGAGAGAGTTGGTTCTATGCATTATCATAACACCCTAGCTCAATTTCAAGAAAACCTTGGTGTGTCTGGAGTGTGCTGCTTCTGGAGCTGGATTTGAGGTAGTGACAGAGGTAACAGAAAACAGCCTGTGTATAATTATAAAATGTATAGTTCCATCCCTTTAAATGTTTGTATGGAATTATGTATTTGCATGAATTGATTGTATAAAAATGTAAATATTAAAGTTTTACAGCATAACTAATTTTAACATTAAAATTAATTCATAAATCACATTTCTTATTGACAAAAAAAAAGAAGTTTTTTTTAAAAAGAGCTCATGCTCCCTGAGGCTGTATTTATCTGATCAAAAGTTTAGTTAAAACAGCAATATTGTGAAATATTATTGCAATTGTTATTTAATACATTTTAAAATTTAAACTTAATATTTAACCAATCTTTAAAAACTTTCTACAGAAATCATTCCAATATGCTGATTTTGTGCCCAAGAAATATTTCATATTGTAATTAAAGTAATTATTGTAATAATATTGGTTAATATTTTCATGAAAACTGTAATAAATCTAAAATTCAAAGGAACTTTATTTGAAAACTCTTTATTGAATGAATAAAAAAAGTGCTAGTTAGTTCAAACATTTAAAAATATTGTAACAGTTTTTTTAAATGTAACAGAATTTTAGAAAACTGAGTTAAAATTAAGTAATAGGACAGTTTACATATAAAAGGAGCCAGTTAAATGCAGACTAAATTTAAGACACATCCCTTGCATGCCAAAAAAAGGCTGAAATTATGCACACATGCGCTGCAGTACATACCTAATCTACTTTGACCTCCTGGCGTGATCAGATATTTCACCAGATCCTTTTGAAGCACTACCACAAATCAACCTTTGGAGGCAGTAACATGCTTAAAACATTTGATTTCGCAAACCTACACCCACAACACATCACATAGAAACCATTACACTATTATGCTATAATGCATAAATGTGTGTACACACACACCCACACACACACAGCATTTCTCACCCTGACATAACCCCCATGATCTCTTGGTTGACTCTTCTCTGGAGATGTGTCTGGATTTAGCAGTTTGTCAAATTGTGTAAAAGACAAGTGTGAGGGAGTCGTGTGTCTTTGTTTGAAGTGTGTGTGAAGGTGAGCAAACATAGAGACCTCAGAATCTGCTAGAATCACTATATGTTCACTTGTGTGTTGGAAGTGTGTACAGTACACACCAGGAAGTGTGAAGAAGTCTGTGTTTGTGCGTGTCGTGTTAAGCTGTAACGTAGATGTGGTTGTTGTTCTTGTGACTCACTCTTGTCTAACACTGCTCTGCCCCACAGAGTGTGCGTTCTGCTGCGGTAAGTGTGTTAGTGTGCTTCCTATCTTCCTCTGCACTCGCTCAATTTTTGTCTTTTTTCTCTTTCCTTTTCCTCCTCCTCCCCCAACCCCTTCCTGTCGATACCTGTGTGTTTCTGTGCTCTCTCTGAATTAAAACGGGGAGCCCTATATTTCTCCCTCTCTTTCTCTTCTCCACTTTGCTTTTAATCTCTCCTTTAATCTTGTTTTTTTCTGTCTCCGTTTTAACCCATAATGCCTTGTGGTTTTCTATTCCCTATTTTCTTCCTTCCATTTTTATACATTTTTCCTCTTTGTTTTCTTTTCCATTTGACTTGTTTTTGTTCTTTTCTTTTTGTCCTTCTTTCCTTTTTTTGTTTTCCTTCCTTTTAATGGACTTCCTGTTTACCCGTAACATCTCATGGTTTCCTCCTTACCTTTTTTTCTACTTCCTCCCCTCTTTGTCCGGTTTCCTATTTCTCTTTTTCTTTCATTGTCATTAATTTAATTTTTCCTTTTGTGGTTTTACTTTTTCTCTCTTTCTTTCCCCATTGTTTTTTGTGCTTCATTTGTTTTGGTCTCTTTCCTTCTTCATGGATTTCCCATGGCACGTCTTTTCATTTCTAACTCCATCACTCCATCTCTTTCCTTTTGTTTTGCCGATGTCTCCACCCTGTTATCTGTCATATGGCACATTGAATTTGTCACCATTTTCATGTCATATCTCTTTGCCCCTTGATTTTCTACTCACCTTTTCCTTTCTTTCGTCCTCCCTTTATTGTTCCATTTCCTCTATACTTTCTTTATTTTCCCCTCTCTCTTTTTCACACACTTTCTCTGCTGTGCTCTGTGTGTATCGTCCTGTGGTCTCATGCGTGTGTCCTGTTCTGCGCACCGTCTGTCTGCTGTTCAACAGCGACGGAGACACAGGCCGCGGGGAAGTAACCTCAGTGTATGTACCGTCTCTGGCTTTCTGCCTCTTCTTCATGCTCTCCCTCGTTCTCCCTTTTACTTTGTCTGTTTTAGGAGTCTGCGTCTCTCTTTATGTCTTGGTGTCACACTGAACTCTTTTTCATGCCATCATTTTCCTGTTTTTCTTTTGTATATTCTGTTCATCGCTGTACCTTTCTCTTGCTATACCTTTTACCTGTCCACTTATGCAGCCCTGTATCCCTGTTGTGTGTGTGTGCGTGTGTGTGTGTGCGCGCGAGTGTGTGTGTCTGCCTGTGTCTTATCTCTGTATTTCTGGTCCTGTGGACATGAGAAGCTTTTGCCGTCTTACAGTTATTGACGCATGGATTTCAAACGGGAACACCTGCTGCCTATAACGGTCTTGTTGTTAGCATGTTTTAGTCAGGCGCATGACATAAAGCATTATGTGAGTGAGTGAAAAGACGAATGTGAACGGATATTTTAGTTTTCTGATCATGTTTTGATGCAGAAGAGCATTATGTACCAAGTATGTCTTTGTGTGTCCACATATGCTATAGATGATCATGTTGACCATCATGTCTGTGTGTGCATGGACAAATGTGCTGAACTTCTTTTGGCTGGATTGGGTTCTGTGTGCTCAGCTATGGTAGAAAAACGAGTATTTAATGGTTTCGCTTGAATTAAAAAAAGCTTCAGTGCATGTAAGGCATGACCTATCTATCTATCTATCTATCTATCTATCTGTCTGTCTAATCTATCTATCTATCTATCTATCTATCTTTCTATCTCTGATTCTGTCTTTCTCAATCACAAATTATCCATCTCTCTATGTATTACTATTTCCTCTGTCTTCACTGAGCATGACAGATATACCTGTGCCTTGGTTTTCTCAGTGGGTGTGGAATGGGAAAATTCAAATGTTTTCAATCACACAGTTATATGTGCTTAAACACTGCAATCAAGTTGCTCTGTGCAAACATATCAATGTGAACTTCTGTCCTTTCCCACTCTTTTTCTACCTTCTTTTTTCTACCTTGTTTCTTTCTCTATAGACCATCACAGACACAAGTCCAATGCGCCGTTCTACTTCCTCACTGGTTCACGGACGTTCAGGACGAGGAGTGCGATTGGACGATTACTCTCTGGAACGGGTGGTGTCAGAAGAGGGTCACCGACACGGTCCACGAAGAAGAGAACGAGATCGAGACCGTGAGAGAGACCGCAGTCACCGCACCTCAGAGAGATCACTTGCTCGCTATACAGATGCAGACACAGGTCACAAAAAACAAACAAACAAAAAATTTGTTGTTGAAGTTTTTCTGAACACATTCTGCGTTGCTCGAGTTATGCAAAGTGTCTTAAAGGGGTAATTAAATGCCTATTATTTCCAAGTTAATAAGTCCTAAAACAATTCTTCAACATACTTAGGTTAAAAAATGGTTGAAAAAGTAGGGTAAGAAAAAAAAAAGATTTAAAATCACAGAGAATGAAAATGCTGTGAAGGGTTTTGTAGCCTATGTATCTTAAATGCAGGGAGGTGTGAAAATCAACTTGAGAAATGAGAAATCAGTTTTTCTGTGCTGTATGAAACACTTCTCTTTCCTGTGCATGCTTTGGCTAATGAAATTAGTTCTCTTTCGTTCCTTCTTCTTGTGGTTTAAAATCGCTTGTGCTTTTAAAGTGGCAAATTGATTTGTGAATCACATGAGTGCCAAATATGTTAACCCCCAATATATGACAGATTAGTGAAAAACTGTTTTCCACTCACCCTCACATCATTTGAAACCCCTTTATACTCCTTACTCCATTTGACAGCAACTGGGTTTAATTGCTCTAGATCTGTGAAGTGCTATCCCATTTAATTTTTGTGTTGGCTTTGGCAGGTCTGGGCACGGATCTTAGCACCACCACACAATCAGGTGACCTCCCACCTAAAGAGAGAGAAAGAGAACGGGGTCGAGCAAAAGACCGTCGCCACCACCACCATCATCATCATCACCACAGCTCGGTGGATAAGGAGCGGTACGGTCATGAGCGCGACTACCACCGTCATCCTCATGACAGATCTGATCGCCACTGGTCCCGCTCACCAAGTGAGGGGAGAGGGCATAGACAGGTGGGGCACACACTCACTAAAAATACCACTTTTATTTTATGCACCAGTTCAGAATTGTTTTTAGAAGTGACGTACATAAAGGAGTCATGTCAGATTAAATGTTTTTCGTTCACTAATCTACACTTATCATTTTAATCAAGGTTTCTTGCTCTGTAAGAGTGTGATTTACTTTAACCCAAACATTCCCCACCTTTCCTCTGGCTATTATTTGCTGATTGAAAAAGGCTTTGTTATGATTATAGTTTCTGTTTCTAATTTATTCACATATAAAATATGCAGCAGCACTTATGAGTTTCAGGTTTGCAGTCAGGTCCGATATAGTTTGCACTGCCCTTTTAGTCAACAACAATAACCTTGCAGTAAGTTCACAAATCAATCTGTGCTGGAACTATTCATTAAAATTAATATTAAAAAAAAAAAACATTTACCGTTTCTTTATAGTGAGATCCTTGCGATGACTAAGAAGAGCTATATGCGTTATGCATATTTTGAAATGAGGTGTTTATTTAGATAGTCTTTTTGGACTGTAAGAGTTTGTTAGGTCTGGTAAAAGTAACATTAACAGTTTGAGCACTAACAGAGGCAGAATCAGGTGGAGAATATTTATAGTTGGTTTATGTGAATATTGTTTCAGGTTCACTTCAATTAAAGATTAATATAATACTGATATCAGTAATATTTTCTTTTTTTTTTTTCTCTGTGCATTTTGAGAAGATGCCATTAAACATGAAAAATATCTAAAATATAAAGTATTTTAAATACGTTTCATTTTGTTTTAATTAATTGTCATTACTGTTAAAATAGCCCATTTCATGAAGTAGCATCGATTTGAAGCATTCCTTCATTCAGCACACCTATTTATTGTGTGCAAGTCCATGGTTTAAATCTTTACAGTAACCTGCAATGAGGAGCCTGAGGTATCATGAGCACGCAGGTGTGGGTCCATGTGAGAAGACTGTAACCAGACAACATATGCACACCTGTGACCTTATCATGACTGCTTACTGAAATCAGTTTCTCTTTTTTGTGTTATTCTTTTGTTTATCTTCTTTTATCACTGTGGTTTCTGTCCATTTTTCTCGATGTGACTTGTGGCTTCTCTGTGTTTGCTGTTTTGCCTCATTACCGGTTTGTTTCTTTCTGGTTTTATTGATGTTGTTGTTTCCACACACCTTTCTCTCTCTCTCTCTTTCTTTCTTTCTTTCTCTCTCTCTCTCTCTCTCTCTCTCACTTACTCTCCCTTTTCTCTCTCTCCTCTTCCTCCTCTACATCCTCCCCCTCTTGCCGGTGTGTGCTCCTCTCTTTTGTTTGACGTTAATTTTGTGGTGTTTTTTTATTTGCCTTGTTTTAATTTTCATGTAGGGCAGTAGTTCCGTGAGCGGAAGCCCCGTTCCCTCGACGTCGGGGACCAGCACCCCCCGACGTGGCCGTCGGCAGTTGCCCCAGACACCGTCTACACCGCGCCCTCATGTCACCTATTCCCCTGCCGTCCGCAAGCCTCCGTACGGCTCTCCGGGTCAGGGTCGACTCCGTTCCCCTTCTCCACGACACTTTTCTCCACCGGATCACGAACCGCCCTATCATCGTCCACCCTCCCGCCACGCCTCGCCCCATCACGGCTCACCCCGGCACGCCTCCCCACGCTCCCCCAGACACGCATCTCCCAGGTCCCCACGTCACGGCCGCTGGGGCCCGGCACCTGACAGTCTGGAGGGCGACGGACCTTTCTACGATCAGGACTATGAGTACGAGAGGCACCATGAGCCACCTGCCTATGAGCAGAGTCTATCACAGGGCAACCCCCACCCTCATTCACACCCGCATCCCCGATCGCCAAGGACTGCTCGTCAAGGGCCTCCACTGCACCCACGCCGTATGCCTAATGGCTACCGTTCCTCCTCGCCCTCCCCGCACCGGCGCGGCCCCCACCCAGGCCCACACCGGCCGCCCCATGGCCGTGGGCCCCGGAAGGGGTTGCACGAACAGTATAGCGAGACGGACGAGGATGATTGGTGTTAGTGCGCAGGGTGACCAGGAGGGGGCACCACTCGACTTACACCAAGATGTTTATGCACCGCAGCAGGGAGAGAGGGGGCGCAAGGGGAAACGCAAACAGGGCAAATGCGCCATTGTGAGACTCTTAACCTTGGAGCAGCACATACAGCTCCCCTACTCCCTCTCTCTCTAATGCTTTCTCCTGCTCTCTGGACTATGTTTCCCATGCTGCTCAGCATGCAAGGGAATGGGAGCATATGAGTGAGAAATGGGGTGGTTGCGTTTAGATGGACTGAACTTTAAAGATCAGAGTCGTTGTGTTTGAATGCTCCACTCCAAGCTAAGCAAGCAAGACCGATTGATTCTTGCCCGATGGAAAAAATTAGAAGCAACATTGTCAATCAAAATAAAAAGGAAAAAAAAGGAATTTTGAAAAAGAAGCCAGAACCCATTTTCCCCCTCACATCTATGCCTCTTGAAAAGACCCGAAAAATAAAAAAGGGAAGAAAAAACAGACATTGTTGAAGAAAAAGCAAGTACTCTTTTGAACAAGAGCTCTACCTACTGCAAAACCAGCCCCATGTGCTGGCCCATATCGATGAGTTTTATCATCTGCGTTTACTGTTACCAACTCAAGATGCTGAGTGACCTCATCACCTGGGGGAGGGGTTAACCATCAGAGGCGTGGCATATGAAAGGACCCAGTGCAGGCGAGAGGCGACGGGTGGGCGTAGCACACAGAAGCCCCACCCACAAACTGCCACTCGGTCCTGACGAGGAAAAGACCGTGGAAAAAGAACGAAACGGCAGATAAGGGAGGGACAGAAAGACTATTTCCTCTTCAGAATGTCTTCAATTGATTATTTCTTCTTTTTGAACATTTGGAGCTTGGTTATTCTGTTGCATTTGCTCAGCTTTCTTTGATATTTTTGGACTAAAATCTGATGGAAACTTGCATGATTGATTTAAAAAATATATATATATAAATATATATAAATATATATATATATATCAGACAGAAGATTTACTGTGGGAAGGGGGGTGATAGCTCTCTTTTTTCCATTCAGTTGGAAGTTCTTTCTCTCGTTTTCTCCCTGTTGCTCTTGCCATGTCTACAGATCTTTACGTGCAGATGGAGTTTATAGATAGACGCTACAGCAGACCTTTCTAAATAGCGAGATCGAGATAGTGTTTTCTATGTTATATCCATCTGAGGATCCCAGATGATGTTCTGCACTGTTTATTACTTTGGATTGCACTAAAAACGAGCCTGAATGGTGAAACCTCCCTCATTACGGCTCTGTCGGCCATGGCTGCGAACAGAGAGAGAAACGGGGGGAGAGACGTTCTCCTTTCTAAAGGCTTCATTTGCTATTGTCAATAACAATAGTCTTATATTGATGAAAACTATCTTAATGCAATTCATGAAGATGACAGTGATGCTGATGAAGATAGAGGTGATCATGTGACTTTGTTGTCTTGTTTTCGAGAGTTTTGTCTGTTGTGGCCATCTTGTTTCGAACTTTATTTTCGGTTCTGTTCACCACAGATTGAAGTCTACAAGGATGCGCTCCAGATAGCATCCTGAAGTTTACGTACTTGTGACCTCAGCTGAGAAGAATATTCCTATCTGTAGAGAATAGTTCGGGTCAGAGCTCATGAATGTTTTAAAAGAGAGAGTTGGGGCATTCAGGATACCCTGGGACAGTTTTTGTGTCAGAGTTTTTCAGACAAATTCAGGGTCCATTCCATGTTTATTTCTTGACAGAAAAAGATGGTCACACAACAGTGTGATCTGAAGAAACTGTTTTACAGAGGGTCAGTTTTTAACCCCTTGAATTATTTCACAGCTAATGTAGAATTAGTGCAAGTTAGTATTTTGGGTGATGAATGTTGTTGTTTACTCTGTCCATGTTGTGGTGCTGTTGCGCAGCTTAAGCCAGGCTAGACTATGGACAAACAATCCCTTATGAAAATCCGGGCACCAGAGGGCGCTTGAAGAACTTTAGATTTTGCAGAACTGTCCCCCGACAGGTGACATAGCAGGTCTGTCGAAGCACGCCTTTTGACTTTTTTTCAGACAGTAGTCTTTTGAGTATTTTGACCTTGGCAGTCTTTGATCACGTAACTGGAAACGATTGTTCCACCCTGCCTTCCTGTTCCCACGGGCAGCTTGTTATGTCTTTGGCTGCCTGCTCAATCTGAGACCTCCCTTCTGCTCAGGATACAATGATACAGCCAAACATATATCTCACAGGGGTGTAGAGGTGTGGCCTGTTCAACTTCCCCTACTGTCACTGAAGCCGTCCAACTAACTCCCACCCATCGGACCATCTCAAAACATCAGAAAAGTCAAACGTTTCACAAGGCTTTCCCCTCCAGGTGATTTTATTCTCCTAAATCCCTAGAAAAAAATAGAGACCTTTGTTGAGATGCGCATAAAATTAGCATATCTTTGACTTTTGATTGCAGATTTTTGAGTGTTTATGAAATACAGGAGACACATGTGAGATCTTTTTCTCAGGAGAAAAAGTCTTTACTTCATCTCTAGGAGTAACTACGAAGATGTCAAAGAGATCTCATTTACGATTTTTCTTTATGGGAGAGCAGAAAGTGTAAAAGATGCAGAATTCTCCTCAAGAAGTCAGTATATGAAGCGGAAAGGATTCATTAGGTTTTCAACACAAACCCTTCACCACATTTATCTAATCTTGAAGTCAGTTGGGCGGTTCTGTATTTTCTCCTTTCCTTATCTTCATTCTGTCCCAGAGTTATATGATATCCACAGTACTCCTATTCTTAAAAAATATATATATCATTTCATTTGATCGCTTCTCCTTGCCAACCCATATTCAAGACTTTTAGGGAGGAAACCACTGTTTTCTGGGTGTTTGTTGATGTTTGGCCCACATTTACCTACAGCTGGCCCCCAGTTAGCCCCTGGTTTGATGCCCATGGGTCTAGATGAACCTGCAGAGCCACAGTGCCTTCTGTTCTAGTGTCGCACACTAACCTTTCCCCTGCCTCTCTTCCCTCTTCCCTCTATCTCTCTCTTAATGTGATGGACTCACACTACGCCTTAACAAGTCCCCATGTCTGCGCTGTCTGCTGGGCTTTTTAAAGACAGGGAGGCACGGTTATACGGTGGGGGAAGATCCTAGTTACTCTGAGAGTAATGAAGGGAAATGACAACCAAGTTCTGTCAGGGTGTCCATCTAGGCTCTCTGTCTCTCTTAGCAATGCTTCCTCAAGTGGATGGCAGCCATTTTTTTATTTGTCTCACCCTGCTCGTTCAGAGAGTTGCATCGAACATCGGAGGGATTGTTCTACTTCTCAGGTCTTTAGCAAAAGGACAGGAAGGCTTATTTTTGTCAGGCATGAATGTTAGCTAGACCTTTTGCATGGTTAATATTATGCCCATTTAGAAGTTCTCTTGGTCTTGTATTCTTTTGCCGAAAACACTTGAAATGCAGGAAATCTGCTCCATTTTAGCTAAAGATGGTGGATCGATAGATTATTAATATAATTTGATTTTTATTCATTGATAGCAGATGGTTGTGGTTTTTCAGGGACAGGTTAACCCAAAAAAGAAAATTCTGTCATCATTTACTCAACTTCACCTCATTCCAAACCATTATGACTTACTTTCTTGTGTAGAACTGAAAAAGAGATATTATTCCAATTGCTTCCATTAGGCTTTTTAGCTTCCTTTTAAGGACACAAATAGACCTAATGCCTATATTCCAAGTTTTATAAGCCATACATTAGGTTTAAAATGCAAGTTATTAACTAAATATTTTAGAAATTCAAACCTGTCAGAATGATCAATTAACAATTTAGAAAGATCTAGTTCCCTGGAAGGCTTAAAGGTTTAAATTTGGCATGAAAAGTAAATTGAAGTTACTTTTTATTTTCTATTTTAATGCATATACAAATAAAATGGTGAAGTGAAGAAATGCACGTTTTTGCAAACAAGAATTGATTGAAGCATTAATGTTTGCTAATTGCTCATGTTAGTGAAGTTTATTTTCAATAAAGAGCACATGAATTAAAACGATGTAAATTATTTATAATAAACATTGCAGTATTCCCATTCTTTCGTGGTGAGTTTAAATATAGCACAAAATTAGATTCCGATTTTATCACAGAAGAAGTGAAGTCATCTTGGTTTAGATAAATGAGGGAGAATTAATGATATCAAGAATTTTCATTGTTGGGTGCACTGTCCCTTTAAGAGTTTACGAATATAATTAAGACCAGTGCATCATTCTTTGGCTCTGCTTGTTCATCAGTTTAGTTCTGACCCTCTTTTGCTCTCAGTGTCAATGCCTTTATTCCTTTTTGTTTTCGACTCGCATCTTCATATTCTGTCCCAACAGAAGCCATTTTGAGTTTGCAACACGCAAGTGAATCATCATAGATACACAACACACTTGCATTTGAGCACGTGTTGTTTGTTTCGTATCGTCCTAGTGGAACAAAGCTGTATTTTCTTTCTGTTTCATACGAAATAAGGGCTTTCCTTCAATGGTTGAGTGCTGCCAAAACAAGTCACCCTCTATGTAGCTACACCACTTCTTGTGGTCTCCCTTTGTACAGAACAGAACTTCATTTGTGTGCATGCTAAAGTGTGGGGGAACTGGAGAAAAGGGAGGGGGGTGATGGGTAATGTAGTTTTTTTTTTCCCCTGTGTGTATGAGAGCAAGAACTTGAGGCACAGCTGTGGCCAGCACAGGCAATGTGCATGCCAAAAAAAAAAAAAAAATCTTATCAGAGGGATTCAAATGATATTGTGCACCTTGGGTAATTAAGTGCTGGGTTTGCCAATCCATTTCTGCTCAGCATTTACCATGGCATACTTCATTTTCATCCTCATCTGATCCAAATCCAAGATCGGATACCATTCCATCGCCACTTTTCCAGAAGATTGGAGGGTTGGGTTCATCTATGTGACAGTGGGACGGTCGTCTGCGGGTGTGTGCGCGTGTGTCTGCGAGCTGATTTGAAGGCAAGTCGTTTTATAGTGCCTTAAATGAACAGTTTCCCATCGCCGTTACACGACCGTAGATACGAAGCCATGGTGAAAGCGAAGAGGGTCATCATGTTTGTACCTCGATTGTCTATCTAACTTGTTTTGTTGTGTCTATCAGTCTCTTTCTCTTCTGTAACTCTTGTATATCTCATTCATAAACTTCCTGCAACAGTCTGTGTGTTCATCCTCTTTCTTCAACATTCCCATGTTCCTTTGTTTCATTTCCTCTCTTTTTATTTTTTTCAAGCATGTCATGGTTTCTTTATTCAAACACATTGCTGAATCAATATTGAGATTATATTGATAGTTCATAATTAAGAAAAAACGTCATATAATTGTATTTATAGTAACATTAAATAAATCATTATTATTACACCATTAAAGAAATAGTTCACACGAAAGTCAAAAATGTCACCATTTACTCTTAAGCCGACTTACTTTTTTCTGCGCAACAATATTTTAAGTCTTTAAAATGGAAACCAATGGGGTCCAAGTTGTTGTTTTTCTTTTTAAAATTTCTTATTTTTTGTTCTGCAAATTAAAGAATGGCACTGAGTAAATAAACCATGAGAGAATTGAAGTGCATGTTTAAGTCAGAATCGATGCTTTGCCCTCAACTAAAAATAAATTACTAAAATGTAGCATTAAATCAGAGGAACGAACATATTTCCCTTAAAAGAGAAATTAAGGTTGTGGTTCTCTAAGAGGAAGTGGATCACAAGACAGGAAGTGCATTTTCTGCCCCGTCAGCAGGAGTGCTCGTGTGTGTAAGGGGAAATAAGCGTGTGGTGTGTATGTGTGAGCATGAGGGGAGTTCCTGTGAGAATACAGCCACTGTCACCGTGACACCCGCAAACCCGTCCCATCTCTCCTTAATCACCCATATCCCACCCGCCATCCATATTACTATTGACCTGAACCATTTAGAAGCAAAAGAGGAAGTTAAAAGAAAAAAAGACCATGGTAAAGAGAGGTATTTAATTACTGATTTGCATGTGCAACGTGCATGCCACTATGTGGGTTAACAAGTCAACTTCAGGAATTATAAAATATAAAAAGAAATATAAAGAAAAAGAGTATATATGTATAAATATATAAATATAGTTAGATGTTTTTATGAGCAATGTGTTCCTTTTTCTTCTATTTTCAAAAATGAAAAAGACAAAAAAGAGCATCAAGAGGAGAAAAAATTATACAAGAGACATGATAAAACTCATAGAATGTTTGTTTGTTTCTATTGCCAACTGTTCTCTGAGAATTGTGGGTAAGGTGAGCACACAACATGCTGTACTACGGAGTTAAAAAAAAATAAAAAATACCCAGTAACTCTTGGTATGAGAGACTGCACATCACTCTGATTTAAGAAATCCAAAACCCTTTTGCTGATGTTGAGCTGTGAAAGAGGCTGCCTGAAACTGGTGATGTTACACATTTATTCTGGCTATGAAAAATCCCCCTTTTTTCTCTCTTCCTCTGTCTCTCTATCTCTCTGCTATTTCTACCAGTGCATTTTGTAATTCCGAACAGAACTCTTCCTAAAGAACCTGAATAAAAACCAGAGAGAATGCATTCTAAACCCTTCTCTTGTCTTCAGATGCGCGACTGTGGTTTGTGTGTGAACGCGTGTCTGATTTCAGCCTTTGCACACAGCAATTGATAAACGTTTGCAGAGGACAAAAGCCGCTCTTTTACATGTGTGTTCACACCTACGTGACAATCTGAAAAGGATTCTGTCAAGCTCAGTGTTTCAGGTGGGGGAAGTGACGCCACACATTGACAACTGTTCAGGAAGTGCTGATAGCCAGATGATGAGGATCTGAGCTGTTAACCTCCAAGATGAATCCTAAGTATGAGCGATCCAGGAAACAATTAATTACTAACTGTGCTTCTAAACACCCTCTGTAAGTCAACTGTTAGTCACCACAAAGCCAAAAAGGGCAAATCATTTAACAATTGGTCACAAAAAGAAGCGGTTTAACACTAAGAAAATGTGGTTTGCCTAGCTTGAGAAGCCTAACAATATATTTTGCACTTACTTTAGGAGGTATTTTTTTAGGTATGTTACCAAAATGTCTAATCATATTCCTGATTAATGTAATTATATATACAGAGAGAGAGAGAGATGTCTAAAGATTTTGTAAAAAGAATAACATATATTTATCTTATTTTGATGAAAGCTTGATAAATTGCTTATTTTTTCTTTTGTGCTTTATTGTAAATAATATCTTTTATGTTGATAATTGGAAAAAAGTTAATTTAGAATGCTTTTATTATCATTATGACACTGTTTTATGATTTTTAATTTGATTAACCGGTCAAAATCACCATAATTTCCCCGTCTGTGCAATCACAGATGTGAAAGACCCACATCAAGACCACCCTGGAGGAAACAATATTGTATCAGAAACCGGCTTGAGGTTTACACTCATGGTCACACATACCCACAACAAGCAGATTCAGTCAGGTTTCACACGAGTCTGAATTCGACTAGTTTCAGTGATTAATCTTAAAAGAGAGTTTCAGTGATTAATCATCCTTATAGTAATTATGCCTTTTCCCAGCTGAGGATTCAGCCATTCAAATTGATCCCCACCTAAAAAAATTTCCCTTCCTGTTGGCTCAACGGACACGCGGCGCCAAAACCTCCTACCTGAAATTTCTTGCACACCTATGCAGATCCACCCCCACAACCCACATTTACAATCAGAGCAATGAATCATACTTACTCATGCTGGTCGTTTGTGAAGCCTATTCACATGCTTTTTGTGCCACTCTAAAAAAAAAAAAAAAAAAAAACATTGCTAACATGCTATTTTAGGTTCCACAAAACCATTCGAGCCTGAAACACAATAATATACTATTTAAGGTAGTGATTAAAATTTATGCTCTGAGGCCTGTGGACTCTAGTTTCACTCTCTTGCATTAATTATTTCTCATTGAGCTCTACTGATGTCAGTCTCAAATAGTGTAATGCTGCCAGATAAACTGAAAACTTCAAACTTGACAATTGTGTAGTCTGATGCTGGCTAGTATCCAAAATGTGTGCCTTCAAGGGAAAAGTAAATTTCATGACTCATGGACATGTTCGGACAGATCTCGCTGACTAATGAAGGGGAAATTACACTTTACCTTAGTGTTTCCCAGCTGTTGCCTTTTTCATCGCCTACACAGGAGTGACAGATAATGAGCTGTATGTTTTATCAAAAGGTTGGGTTTAGGATCAGTGCGAGATAGGCCTAGGTATTACTGATGAGGAGTAAGATATAGTCACACGTCACTAACATGATCTGACTGAAAGCCATTGACGTATTCTTGACAGAGTTCCTTAAACGTTTACGGATGATGAAATATAGCCTAAATAATATAATCATTTAGTTAAATTAAGCCTAAACTCTAAAGTTGGTTTTAAAAGTAAGATTAAGAAAAAGGTGGGAAATCAAGAAACTGTGTTGTTTGAAATATGTGGAAACAATAATTAATATAGTCACAAAGATTAATATAGTCATCCAGAGTTTGAAATGTTTGTTTTTAAATGACATTTTACAACAGGATGCTTTTTTAAATATTTGCAAGTTTATTGCAACAAGTGAACATTGAAATCAGCTTCATGTGATATCAGTCCATCATGTCCTTCGTAAATCAATATTATCAATACATAATATAATGTGCAACTGGTCAGCGCAACAGTGACATTTAACACGTTTTGGCACAGACAATTTCAAGTGTCACACAGCAGTGTTTTGTACCATCAACGTTGTTCTTGTCTGAGGTTGTAAAGTTCGTAGATTTGGATAGAAGACATCAGATCTTCTCTTTCCAGTTCAAACGTGAGTCCACGGAGTCATCTGACTCCTCTCATTGAACAATTAAGCAGCTCTGGTGATTCCATTACGCTTGGGATCGCAGTGTCCACCACCTGTTGTGTATTCCTGCTGATCCTGGCCTTTCTTGGAGGAGCTCATATCGCGAGCTGTGCCGGCCGCGCGCGTGTCGGGCTGCGTAACCGGTCCGTTCTGAACCAGTTTGTCCAGGAAATTCCCATCTAGGGAAATCAATTCTCAGAAAGATCCAAACGCGCGTCTTGCTCAACACGCCACGATGGCTCGATTTGTTGGGAACGCGGTCAGAGTTTCAGACTGGCGACAGCTGTTTCCATTATTAGTCCTCAAAACCTCGCCCTGGAGATGTTGCTTCTCCTCATCCGTGTCCATTTTTGCCTTCTTCAGAGGTAGAAAGTCAGCCTCGAGCGCCGTCTTGCCGCGGCGCTTCCTGGAGTATCGTTCAGAAGCGCATCGGTTCTCTTTGTCCTCTTCTAGAGTATCTTTAGGTTCTTGAGGTTTCATTGCGATCTCCTTATGTGTTAAAGTCTGAGGAGAGTCTTTAATCTCCATGGGTTCCTCTGGAGCCGCGTCGGGGGCACACGGAACGACCTGTTCCTCCTCCGCGTCTCTGAGCAGCTGCGCGGTGTGGTAGATGTCCCGCGCGGCTCTCATGGTCATGGAGAGCAGGAGACTCTGGTGAAGTCTCAGTCCCCCGCGCTGGGTCCTAAATGAATACAGTTTACTAATAGAAAGAGCCATGATTCTCTTGGCTTCGACGTCCATTGTGTTTGCAGTGTATGTCAGAATCTTTCAGTTACAGAATAGTTCAACCTCTGCGCTTTGAGGTCTTCACAGTGGATTGCAAAACTAAAAGTTTTCTTCTCTCAGGGCGGTGTTTTATGTGCGCTTTGGTGACGTAAAGAGTTTCCATTCCCCTAGGTGTATAAACACGCCCTCCCTTCTTGTCAACATACGTCATATTGGCACAGAGCTGAAGTATCAAGTCAACATATGCTCTGTGTTGCCATGTCCACTTATTATAAGCTACTCGCGACTCTTCACCTAATTTAGTAATAATTTCGGTAGTGATTAAACAAAAGCATTTTCATCTTATTCGGGATTATCATTAAAAGCAAAAGTATAATAAAGGCAGCTTATTAAAGAGGTGCTTATTTTAGTCTGTTTTGTTAAAAACGCTGCTTTTTAAAGAAATCTGGCAACTGTTGCTTTAATGGCAGTGCTCTTCGAAAGCGTCATGACAGACATCATAGGCTTTGTTATAATGGCACTGTATCAAGTATCTGGCAGTAAAGCGCTGTTTCATGACATCAGATGATTTGTGTCTTGAGCATATGTAATTAAACTAATGACATGTTAACAAAATACATAAAATATTCATTGAGTGAGGCATAGAACCTGTTGGAAATAACAACCAACTGCATAATGTCACAGATTAGCTGAGTGTTGTTTTTTTATTCTCTGTTTATTCTCTATTTATATTTTTATCCTCGTTTTATCGTGATTCCGACCCCCCACTCCCTTCTCTCTTTTTGTCTCTCTCTCGTGACATCTTTTCATCGACCTTACAAACTCGACTTGAAAAGCATTTCTGCTGAAAGCTTTATCGATATGCCCCGAGTGCTCATAGTTCTTTGGAAGCGCTGTTAGCCACATTTTTTTCCTCTTTGCTCGGCGTCACTTTTTATCGCCATATTTGGGACATCCGTCGGTTCTCCGGGGAGCGCGCAGTGGAAATGCCGTGACGTGCTCTCCGCTGCTCTTCCCGCAGACTCGGCGGAGGCAGTAATGATGTCACCGCGCACCATATTTGGACTTGTCACCGGTCCAACAGCCCCTCCCCTTCTGCACACACAAACTCGAAGCAAAGCGATTGAGGTCAGATGGCAGCTGTCACTCACAACAAAAACACGTCTTTTTATAGAAAGGCTACCTGGCTATGTCCAAATTCAGAGGTTTTGTTCATCTGCAGCAGGGCTTTTTTTAAAACAGAGAATTGCATTTCAAATGATGGTTTTGTTTATTGTGTAAACTACATCCTATGCAATTTGTGTAGCTGTAGGCTTTATATTAACGCAAATACCTTATGTTCCTTGTTTAAGCATGCTTGGAAATAAATCCCATTCAGATTATTTTGATTCCTTAGTAGTCTTGTTTGTGAATGTGTGTTTATAGAGAGAAACAGATGGTTTTATTAAAACTCCAAGGCATTACATTTGCCTACAAAAATGTCTTGTAAACAGAATGACTAATCAGGTGGACCTTAAAGCCACTGCTTGTAAAAATAGCTCCATCGTTACTATTCTCTGACAAACTGCATTCCATGTGAACAGGCCTCCAATTAGATCCACCCTTCATTTCCATAAGCATTCTTTGCAGCTGTGATCCCACACACATTGGTTTCACTATTAATGAGGACACACCACCCAGTGGTTTTCACTCGCATGCAATAAAACCGTAAACCCTCAAATAAACCAGTTGACATAATTATATTTGAGGCAAAACATGTTTTCAACCTATTTATTATTGAGTAGTAGTCAGCCCTATTTCAGATGTCCTCTCAGGTACTTTTCACCATGTCTCAATATGGACACAAATGTGGCCTTGACAGCTACAGCCAGCCTTTTAACTAAGTTGGAGAGTATGTGAATATTTGTGTGTGAACAGGAAACAGTGTGTTGAAGGAGGAAGGCAGGAGACGGGAAGGAAGTGGTGACTCTGTGAGGTGGGGGAGGAAGTAAAGTAGAATAGTGTTACTAAAAGTAAAGGAAGGAGAAGCCACCAGGCGACGGGGATTTAAGCCTCTAGCTGGCATGAAAAGACATATGGGAATCCTTTAACAGTTTAACACACCTATCGCGAAACTACGTCTCACACACCAACTTGTCTTTAGCTTGGCATGTTTAATGCCTTGAGCGGCGAGCAAATCTAGGACAGTTACCTAACCGAATTAATTATGAATCAGGTCAGTACTGCGGCAAAAGGTGTGCTAACAGCCCTTTTATGGAAATGAGTGACAAACAAATGTGACATTTCTACTTATCCAGAGGCTTAAGGATTAGGTAATGCATCATGAAACTGATCCAAATACCATTTTGTTTACTCAACAACGCATTCAAAGACTTCACGTTATTCCTCTACAACATTTAAGACAATTATTTGCACATTGTTGTTGTTAGTTTGGGCTTTAAGGTACTCGGAATTATTGTGTTCATATTTATTAGTCAAGAAATCTGTTGTGTTCATGCATTAAGGTGATTATGTTTTTAGGATTTAGGGATAACTGTTTTCTCTAACAATAATAGTGGGACGATTAAACATTAAGCCCATAGTTGCAAATACAAAAATTGCCTTTTGCTCAGTCACAGAGCTTCACAGTTAGTGTCTGCTTTATTATAGCTGAATGCTATTAAATGCAGAAATGTGTGCTTTGAAAAAAAACAACAACAAATTGTTAATAACAATACAAATAACAAGGTTGATTAAAAAAACATTTTACTAACACTTTATGTTATGGTGTCTTTATTGCACTTTAAATGTGCTTTATTATATTATAGCAGCAATTATTGATTTCATTATCCATCATAAGCCATAATTACAAGCATGAACTGAACCCTAACACTAACCCAACAGAATTCAAAGTCAGCTTTATTTGTCAATTCTGCCACATGTACAGGACAAACAAAGAATTGAAATCGCATTACTCTCAGACCCTTGCTGGAGAACAGATAAACATTAAATACAAAAAGAGCTTTAAAAATCCAAGTAAAATAAATACAATTATGCATATATCATAACAGCAATACAATATACAAGTAAGGGCACATGGCAGAGACTGACAGAGTAGTGCAAACGTAGACAAACAGTGCAATTGGAGCTTGTATGTATGTACTTGTAGTATTTTATTAGTATAGTAAGTTTTTATTTGTTACAAATTTAATAACTCTAGTACTAGTAATATATTAATAATTTCATACAAACAATACCACTGTAATAAGAACACCTCAAAAAGTGCGCTTACGTATTTTATTTTAATATAATAACCTAATCAAGGTAACTTACATATTGCATACGTTCATCGTAAAAATGTCAACAAAAAAAAAAAGAAAAAATCAGTCCTATGGGATCAAAAATGTAGAAGAAACACTTAACAAACCAACAAATGACATGAGAATTTACAAATAACATTAGACAGGTTTATCTTTAATTATAGAGTTTTTGTTGTTTTGTCTGTTTTACATTTTTACATACATGAACGACTATATATATATATATATATATATAGTTGTTTAACGTTAACATGTTTGTATTTTTTCTGAACTGTCAGAATTGAGTTTAAGGACTTTTATTTTGAAAACTAGCACGTACGTGCGTGCATGTTTTATACAACAATCTTGCTGTAGACTTCACATAGCTCCTAAACCAAAGGGGCTAACATGTCGATGGAGGATCCTTTTTTCGTGGTTAAAGGGTAAGAAAAGTTATCTTCCTCTTCCTTGTCTTAATGTCTGTCTTTTGTCTTTATCCAAACTACACGGGTTTGATATTGACAGGCTAAATCAAAGATAAGTGAAGCATCTTCACCACTAACTGTTACCTGTAAGTTAGCCCCAGTTTATTCCACATTACTTGTTCTTCCGTTATGACTTTACTAATAAACAGCCTTAGCGTAACAATAAGCAGAAGGGTAGCTGTGTTTCAAGTTGCGTTTTTTGAAATTTGGATGGTTAAATTAAGTCTAAAAAAAGCCAGAGACATTTAAATTGGCCTCTTGTGTTGACCGTGAACACACTGGTTTATGTTGCATGTGTTGTGTCTGCAATTCATTTAATACACTGTTCGAAACCACACTTAAATCAGATGTATTCGTTATATTAAAAATTGTTTGGTAATTGAGACATCAACCCGTGATGACAGTAACTACCTCTGGCATAGTGCATGTGTTGAGGTTGTTTAATATAGATAAACACCGTTCATTCCTTTCAAGTAGAAGGGGCTTCACAGTTCAGTCATGTTTTTCACAGGGAGGTGCAGAAGGCCCTGTCCAAAGCACAGGGGCTGTTTGAGCGCTGGGAGGAACTGCTTCAGGAAGAGACCCCCGTCAGCCGCGATGAGCTGGACTGGAGCACCAATGAACTCCGAAACTGCCTGAGGGCCATCGACTGGGACCTAGAGGACCTGCATGAAACCATCAGTATCCTGCCAATCCAAAGGCCTATGATGCCTTCAAAAGCCTTTAGTAGAATTTTTCCACGAACATTTACAAAAACCTATAGGTATGCATAGCAAAAAGCAGCCGGAGGGGCCAAAAGGAAGTAATAAGTAATAAGGAAGGGGATAAATAAAGGAACTAATGTCAAAAGTTTGAGTTGGTATTTTTTTTTGTTTCTTTAAAAGACGTATTTTACACTCTCCAAGGCCGCGAGTTAAAAATGCAATAAAAACGGTAATCTTTTGAAATATTATTAGATGTTAAAATAGTAGTTTTTTTAAATTATTATTAAGTTTTCAATATTTTCATTGTTATTTATGATAAAGCTGTTTTTAGCAGCCATTAGTCCAGTGAAGAAATCATTCTAATGTGCTGACTTTATTTTTTAAAAAGCATTTGTTGTGCTGCTCAATATTTTTGTGGGTTGTTTTTTCAGGATAATTTAATAAATAGGACAGCACCGATTTGAAATGTCAACTTTTTTTACATAACAAATGCTGCATTGACTGTGAAACTTAAACAAAATCCTACCCACCTTAAACCTTTGACTGGTAATGAATATGCTGATGTTTCTATAGTCCTTGACTGTCTCAGGTATTGTGGAGGCAAACCCTGGAAAGTTCCGTTTAGGAGAACATGAACTCCAGGAGAGGCGGGAATTTGTGGAACGAACTCGTAAATCCGTGCAGGTACCGATCCCTATTCCTATTATTATTATATTTTTTTATTTTATACTGGCATTCCACTATTTTCACATGCATGAATGTGTATTTGTATGTAGCTGATGAAGGAGCAGCTCTCTAGTCCCTCAGCTGTGGCTCAAGCAGAGAAGAAAAACAAGCAGGTAAGTGATTCATTCACTATTAGTCTGAAATGTATGAATCCATATGATCATGTGTGCTAGTGACATCAGCACCGTGTCCTGGTCTGATAGGCTCTGCTGGGGGCCACCACAAAGGATCGTTACGCCGGTCTGGAGCCTCACCTGGTGTCCGCCAACTCCAGATACATTCAGGAGCAACAGGAACAGCAGCAGGTAAAAACATGTCTTTTCTCATTCAATATTTTTCAATCATATGAACTTAGAAAACAAGGAAAAGTGATTTTTTTTTTTTTTTTGCAAAGCAGTTCAAATGCTTAATACCAGTTTTGAATCTAATGCATTGCCTTCTTTAATTTACGTTTTTCGCGTGCAGCTGATCATGCAGGACCAGGATGAGCAGTTGGAGCTGGTCACAGGCAGCATCCGTGTCCTGAAGGACATGTCCGGCAGGATAGGAGACGAGCTGGATGAGCAGTCGGTGTAAGCAAAAAAAAAAAACCTCATGGTATTAAAGTATTAACAGTTTTGTATTATTTTGGAAACACCAGGCTTTGTATTATACTCAATGTTAATATATGTTTGTTCCAGAATGCTCAGTGAGTTTAATGAGGAAATGGACCAGACCGGTTCTAGAATGGACTCGGTATTGAAGAAAATGGAGAAGGTTTCACACATGACCAGCAGTGAGTGCTTTTACTACTTACTGTATGTTCCTCTACTAGTTTTCTCATGTTTTTGAATGATAATTATCATCAAATTAGGTGTGTGTGTGTGTATTTATGCATGCATATAAAAATAAACAGTAAACGCATATATTATGTGCTAAAGTGTTAAAAATATATATTCTGGTTAATTTTTTGGTGGAATTGACCATGGTTGAATAATAACAGTTCAGTACATGGACATAACATACTGAGAGTCTCAAACACCATCATTTCCTCCTACTTATATAAATCAAGAGTTTGCAAAAGACGACTGAAAAACTGTCAAATTCCAACATAACACAGACTGTTATGTAACAGTCTAGAGGCGTAATAGTTACGCTCATCACATTTGCATATACCCGCCCATAACTTACCATTCAGAAGGGTCGATGTGCAATCTCAGAACAACAGGTTGTTCTAC
>JAUCMU010000013.1:18814825-18828048 GCA_032275025.1 Enteromius treurensis
GACTGTTTCATTCTAGGGTCAAATTCTAGGGTTGTAAATGGACCTGTTAAACCGTTTCTGGGCATTTTTTCCCCTTATCTAAGCTACATACCTTCTATGTACATATCAGAGAACAATTAAAAATATTCTCTCAATGCATTATATGGCACCTTTAAATATATTGGATTCTTCTTCTTTTTTTTATATGAAAGTATCTACTATCTCTGTTGATCACAATTTTCTTTGTTGAGTAAAAGTATGTCGTTTTAAAAATAAAAAAAATTTACATTTCTCAAACAGATTGGCATTTTATTTGCTTACCACCCATTTTTTTGCAAGCTTTATTTCTTGCTGATTTACCATTGCAGTATTTTGACTTCAAGTTTGTGTTTTTGTGTGCTGCAGGTCGGAGACAGTGGTGCGCTATCGGAGTTCTTGTAATCACACTGATCGTGGTGCTCATTCTTCTATTCGTTTTTTAAACCGGACTCTTCTTCAGTTTGGCCCTCCATCGTGCCAAAAGCTTACAAAGGAAGTCAGAATTTCACCATGACTCTTCCACCTGAGCTTCCGTTATCTTCGTGACAAAGAGTTCAGTTATTTTATTGCTGTCTTTTACCTGTCTTTTTGCTTTCATCTAATCCATATGTCTTCTGACTCTCAGTATTTCACTCTTACTCACTGCTTTTGGATTGGACTCGTTGTCCTTGGCAAGGTATATTCCAGAATTTCACTGGTGCTGAGATGGAAGTTAACAGTTATTGCATTTCTTATGTTTTATTGCGGTACAAGTGTGGAATGAGGAATTTGATATAGCCTTATTATATTTTTATATGTTTAATTATTATAAATGCCCCTGAAAGAGACTGACCATATGTGTGCTAACCAAGCACATTAAGTAAAGCAGGCTCATAGCGCCTGCAGATCTGTAACTGGCAGTAACACTGTCGAACAACCTCTGATGATAAGTAAATTATGGCAAAAGGAAGAAATGTAGGATTATTTAAGTTTTTAAAGCACACCTTAAGGTTAACAGGCGTTATACACCATTTGCTCTTCCTTTATGGATAAATCTTACATGTTATTGCATCATTTGAGTGACTTATGGATGATAGCTCGCTGGAAAAAAAATAACAATCTGCACTTTTTATGAATCATCATGGATGTGTTTGTGTGTACAGTGGGTGCTTGGGTTTCCCATATTCTTAAATATGATTTTATGCATTGCTTTTGAGATTACTGTACATTGAACTGTAAAGTTTCATACTGCTGTGGAGATGTGTGTCGATCATCTGACATGTAGACAGTTGATTGTGGGTTATGTCTTCACTGCATGCCACAGTGATATTTCATACCCGTTACTCCAATACATGTATTATATATATATATATATATATTTGCCATTTTAATATTTTTTTAATAGGAAATTGCTCTTTTTAATTGCAGTCCTAATCAGCAAGATGCATGTTCTGAAAGTCAGCTAATAACGGAGCTGATTAGACCCCACGGTTAGGATTGTTACTTGATATTTCTATTCCCGAACTTGAGCTCAGATGTAATATTGTGCCCATCTGTGGGTGTGCTAATGAACATTTTGTACTCAAATCCTCTGTGCCAATGAGTGAAACGCTTCCAGTGTGCCCTCTGATCTGGGTGTAAGGACACTACGTGCCTCCGTGTGAATGTATTACAGTATGTCCAATATAAATGCGCCAACTCAATATGACACATTTCAGTATTTTAGTTTTGTAATATAAAGGCGACTAAAATGATATAAATAAACCCGTAAATTGCTCAAGTCAGATTTAACTCCAAGCATAGGATTTTTGTCATATGCAAGCCTTAAAAAATGTCAACACTTATTGTTGCTCAAAATGTGAAACTAAGTACTAAAACTTAATACCTCTAATATGCCCGTTTAGGGAAATTTGGTACGTATTTGATTTTCTTTTACTTGCAAAGTAATGTCTTTCAGTGCTGCCTACATAAATGATTGTTCCAAAAATCGAATGCCCTTGTCACTCGTTTTTGTAAGCATTTGTATTAAATACAACTTACCTTTACTTTGGCATCTTGATAAATCTAAATGGTTCTTGATTAAAGTATATGCATTTGACATGTGGATTCATTGGTTATTTTGTTGATTTAAGTATAGGAGGACCTATTGGTGAGCAAGCAATGTAATGTTACTTCTCTAAATATAGAACTCTTGGATATCCTAAGGGTGAGTCAATTTTCAGCACATTTTAATTTTGGTGCGTGTAATTCGATTACACTTTGATCATCCATTTAAGACATTCTAACCTATAAGTAACTTTGTAACTACATGTCAACTAATTCTCATTCATTTGCAACTACGTGTCTACTCACTCTCAGAGCAGACTGTTAGGGTAGGTTCAGGGTTATTAGAATAAATGGACATTTACTTTCTGAAAGTATGGTTTATGTTGTGGACCAAAGCAAAGACATTCCAACAAAGTTTCTTCCTGTTAGCAGAATGTCTAAAGCGGATTATCAAAGTGTTAACCTGCAATTCTTTTACAATAAAAGCAAATCACAATGATTTTCTTTGTTACAAAGCTTTTTATTAAGATGTATCTTCATAATTTCTCCATGTTTATTAATTTTTTTTCTTTTTTACAGTAGTTAATGTGCAATATTCTTTCTCGTTGGGTCACAGTAAAGGAATTCACAAAGTTATTGGCACTTGGAACACAGAGGAAACAAGGGTACAGAGGGGTTTTGACATCAGTAGACGCTACTGCATTTGTTTCCAAAAAGCGGTTTCTGGGGAATAACATCTCATGCTGAGTGCACAACTAACAATCAAACTTCATTAGTGTTTTTATGTATTATGTACATTATATATATATATATATATGATAGATAGATTTGTATTTATATATGTATATTCATATATCTATACTGAAAAAAATAGCTGCAGGATCCCTGCAGCCACACCAGAGACATGTTCTCCAGAGCCATTCCAATGGGGCTCCTTGGCCCCTAGTGAGGTATGAATCTACCACTTTCCATATTCAGAGTTGCCCCCTATTTAAATCTCTTTCCTGTAACAGTGTCCAAACAAATCTGCAGGGCAGCATCACGTGACCTGTATCAGGGCACAGGGGCCAGGGAGGTATGGCTAAAGGTGTCAGGAGGTAGATCCACACACCTGCTTGTGTGCGCGCAAATGCGGTGGTCTCTGGTGGGCAGGGATGTACAAAGAGTAGTATAGGTTTTGAAATCTGTAAGAAGTCTTTGAGGTTGCTGGCGGCGCAGAAGCGCACAGAAATGTGAAGTACACGAAGCGGCAGGCCGCCAAAGAGAAAAAGGGATAAAGAGAGAGGAGTGCGTTTATACCAGAGAAGAAGATGAGATTAACAGACTGATAGACATCTTATTAAAAGGATCAAATGTACAAGATGTTCAAGACGTTTAGGAGGTAAGTCTTCATCCGAGGCTTTTTGATTGCATCTGCCATTGTTATTCCCGTGTTTGTGCCTCTTGTCTCCCTAGAACTGTGAGGTGAAGGGATATTTCTAGCTAAGTTGTTCACACAACGCATTTTTGCGCATAAAAGATGTTGTGCTGGGAAATGAAAAAGAACGTAAAGCTGCACTTTTTAAGGTAGGATATCACAGGCAAAACCATTGTTTGATGAATTATATGTTTTGAAGTCCAGTTTATTCAGTGTCAACAAAAGTCGAATTTTGAACTCGGAAAAGAGTGCGTATTTAATTACATAATGCCTCATTTGATAACAATAATACTCCACAAAACAACCGAATGGTGAAACGTATGATTTTCATTTGTACCTTATTCAACTAGTGGTGTCTAAATTTGAACTTGCCTTAATAGTCGAACGACTTCTTTTTGTGCACGTGGCTCGGATGCACCAGATGCTGAAAAAGCAGCAAGATGCATCACAGTGCTCTGCCGAGTGCATGTTTACATAGGAAAATGTTAAAGCAGCACAATTAAATGCAAAAAAAAGAGCTCTGTGTGAACCAGCCCTAAGAGTCAGAATTGAAGAACATTTAAAAAAAAAAAAAAAAAGATAATAAAAATAGATACAATAGTCTGGAAGAGTGAGGGAGCTCAAGGTGCTAAGACAGGGGCCTTCAACTTATTTTTAAGCTGTTTACAGAGACAGAAAATGAATCCCCTTTTACATATTGCATAAAATTGAGTGTAGCATTTCAAGCCTGGCCAACGACATGCGAATATTAACATATTAATGTCTTTACATATGACGCTTAAATTGCATAACCATTAAAATAAGAAAAGGTCATTACATTTTTGGAGGGCACTGACCATTTGTAAGCATCAGTCGATCAAAAAACATTCGATGGTTGCAGACCCCCTGTTGAAGACTTCTCTGATAAGGTACGAGCTCACAGTCAAACTATGAACACTCACCAAATGGTGCTCCCTCTCTCTTGCAAAATACACAAAACTTAATTTTAAAAACATCCACAGAAATTGATAAGAGTACAGTACTCTCAGCTCCATTGAACACATTTTACAATCCATTGTACAAATTCATTTTGCAGAGCTCTACAGATTTATTTATTTTTCTTCAACAAATCAGTGTAGACAATGGAACAGAAAAATAAAACCAAGAGTAGAGGGTAACAATTCTATAAATACGTTAAATCCCCATTTTGGTTGTTTGTTAATAAAGTGTCATATTAAGCACTGAAAGTTTTGATCGTCACATCGGTAAACACCAGCAGAGACAATTTATTCTAGTTCTGAATAAACGCATTAACATTTCCTTATATTTGGCAGCTCAAACACATTTTAGACACAGTTGGAAAGGGGGTTATTAAATTAAAAATTGTGTCAAATTTCAAGAGTTTTCTAAATTTTTGCTGTCCCTTAATGGTCAAAAGAAGTAACTGCATGGCAGTTTCCTTTTCTACCTCTAGCATTTATCAATTCTGACACCAGGTGGCATAATGCATGTGTCCATTAACATCTGCACCAGTAAACTAATTCAGTAACAAAAATGATATTTAAGACAGAAAGAAGTAATAATACAGCTTGCGGTTCATATATATACCCAGCTCCTTACATCTATGCTGCTTCAAACTCATCCACCCTTCAAAAATGACATTTTAATACAGTACAATACATACCCACTTAGATATTTTCAGCCACCCTCATTTCTTCCCAGCACTTCAGTTATATGCAAAGCAAAAATATATAGCGCCTCTCTTGCTCCTAGCTACTGTAGATTTTATGATGTTCCTTTACAAAGCACTTGGCAACTCTACGGTCTATATTAAAAATTAGTAGCATCTCAATGGCCAAGCACTATTCTAGATTTGAACAGAAAACCATAGATAATAAAAAAATGGTATGGTGTGTCATGCATTTTATTCCTCTTTTTTTTTCTTTTCTTTTTTTTTGTGCCTCAAAGTGTCCAAAGCATAGCCTCACTTGTTCTGTCTGACGTAAATGATTGTTTAGTACAACATACTAACAGTAATACCGGAAGCTTAATTGTCAAAAGAAAGGATTTTGCACGAAAGACCATGAACCCACAGTGCGGGTCAGGGGTTGAAATTCTACACGGGGTAAATCCACTAAAGTTCAGTGAGTTCAGCGCACATTGTGTACCCAATCTCGCCAACGCACCACTGAGCAGAACATATTAAGGAGTGATTCATGGGTTGAAAACCTCACAGCCCTCGTGAGAATGCATGCTGGCTGCTTCCTAAAAAACAACAATTCCTGGTTCCTTCCCTGGGTGTCCGAAGTGATAGTACAAAAAAACTTGTGTCAAGCTGTACATCAGAGGATCCAGCTCCATGTACAGTTTAACAGGGATGCCGAAATGTCGACCGACGTTATCTTTCTTTTTCTCGTTTGCTGCATTTGAAAAGGTGCAAAAAGGAACAGTCCACCACAAAGCCATATTTATGCAGTCACCATCAATCACATTCATATGGTGATCAAGGATTTATAATTTCGAAGAACTATTATTTAGGCTAGTATTTTATTATATTTAGGCAAGTGACGATTGTGATGTGCATCACTGCTGTGCAATAAAATTACTCCTAACACAAAGCCCCAGAAATCTGCGTTACGATAAAAAAAATAAGATCAATTTAGATTTCATTTGAACTCATTACAGAAGAAACAAAACCAAAGGAGCCAGTTCAGATGAGATTCAATGTGAGCCGTGTGATGGTTTGTTTAGTCAAAGCGTACCGTTTGATACCTCCATTTGGGAAACGGCTCACTGCACCAGTTGTGTGTTTAAGTGTGTGTGTGTGAGAGCATCCATCTCCTCACCAATACATTCCCTCCCCTCTCTGCTTGCGTCTGCACTGTACGTCTCCCTCTCTGAGTCAGACAAAAACAAACAGAGCTCTCTGATCTCTGCATACACACATACCAACCACTCACTCACCCACCCACCCACCCACCCACCCATCCATCAACACACACACACACACACACAATGCACATCTTCCACAGTCATCCACCAACACCACCCACTCACCCGCTCTCAGACGTGCATTTGGCACACAAAAACCAGACTTACATTTGAACACGTACACACAAACAAATGCACACACATAAAAAGCATGCCTCTGGCGCACGCTCTCGTTTTCCTGTCAACCTCCTCACATGAATGCACAGGCATTAGGACGTGTGTCTCCAAAAATGGAAATGAAAAAAAAAACTGAGGAAAAGTAGCGGAGCACACAAGCACGCATGCATACAGGATCACTCAGGCATTCCATGCCCTCCCCTTCCCACATTTTCTTTTACTTCTCTGTTGCAGACTGGCTGTGTAAGACTGCCATGCTCGAACTTCCACTCTTTAAGGCATTGCTGAACAATCCAGTTCAGATTTCTGTGCAAATATCTCATTCTCATCCTATCGTACTATGATTAAGACTTGGTGCAGTCTCTTAGGATCGTACCACGTGGCTGAGAGGTAAAAGCCTTTTGTCCCCTTTCCAAGTGCAGTGTATTGACAAACTTTTTATTTCATGAAAAAACAATTTTTTTAAGTAAAAAGGATTCGATTTTTTACTTTAAAGCAGTGCTTCATCCTAAACAGTTTTTAGTGATTATTACATGATTACAACATTTTTAAATTGTATTATGCATTTGGAGCAATATCTTCTCTTTTTAGTTCATACAACAGAAGTCAATGGTTCAATTCTTCAAAATATCTTCTTTTGCGTTTCATAAAATAAAGAAATTCTTACAGTTTTGGAATGGCATGGATGGGTGTTTTGGGGTAAACTATCATTTTAAATAAAGGTAAATATAATGTAAACATTTAAAACCCACAAATAACAGGGTTATGTGCTAATAATTGCGTTTTTAGGTTTAGGACTGGGTTGATTTTGTCTATCAGCAGCCTTTCTTCAACCATAATCAATCATTCAAACGATCTAGTCTGCATTTCATAACACAAGTGTGCTTAAAACACCTGAAGATGCAGGTCACACTTTGGGAATCTAATTTTAACACATCCTTAAATATTTTAAGAGTGCAACTACACTTTAAATGACACGGTCACTTTCTTTCATCTCTGAACCTAGGGTTACAACAGCTCTACGTTGGCATTACAGACTTCAAGAATTTCTCTTTCTTAAACCCGAAAACCTTTAAGAGAGACAATTAAAAACTGACGTTTCAAATCTATATAAAAAAAACAAAAACAGACTACAAAACAGCTTCCACTCTCAGAGGGGTCTTTAGCGGTTTGGAACCACCGTAGCTGGGGTACTGATGCCCGTTCAGTGCCAATCTCTAATACTGTACTCATCAGAGTGTTTAGTGCATCTCTGTCAGAGGCGCTGAGGCGTAGCATGTCAGAATGCGCCATGCGGCAGCATGCACCACGCTTGTGCGATCAGCTGTGAGATACAGCACTTCAAAAACTACCATCTGCATCCTCCATACACAAACATTTACTACACAAAAACTACTAAGAACATAAAGACATATTTAAAAGGCCTTAATGATTTTTAAGCATGTTTTGGGGTTTCCTTTGGAGATGTTTGATGGTAAAAACTTGTGGCGATTTGATTGATCTAAACCAAAGTGACAATATTAAGCCTTGGTAATATACCAAAACAAAATGATTAAAATTAAGATTTTGGATTTTGCTAATGCAAAAAACATGTGGGAAGCAATTCACTATTCATTGATTCAAAAGACTCTCTCACTCTCTATCAAAACACAACAGTAGTTTCAGATACGGCAAAACAGATGAATCTGCCTCTTACTAATTCACTACAATCATAAATGATACACCGCCTCTCTTGGGATACTTGGCAAGACAAAAAGTGGAATATTTGGCAAAAAATTACAAATTACAAATGTTGTTTAAATTTAAAGTAATTTAAAAGAAAAAAAAAAGTTAAAGTTGTCTGTGTTAAAGGTGTTCTGGCAAAAAGAGGAAATGGGGTCCAGAAAGCAGATGTACAGCCACTAAATATTAACAGATGAATACAATCTTATGCCCAGCAACAACTTCTGGATTCTCCAAAAAGATACATTCAGAATCATGACAGTGTTTTCAGACTGGATAATGGCTTCCAGACACCATTTCCCCTTTCGGCTCACAACAAACGGCCCCTGAGGTCCCTTCCTTTTAGGAATGTGGTTCTGTCGTATGACAAGGAGGGCCTCAAGGTACAATCAAAATTTGTTTTACAAGGAAATACAAATGACCAGCTAGTAGGGATTCAACAAGAGTCTTCATAAATGTAACACTTCATTGTTCCCAGATGACATCAACGCGCAGGGTGAGACTGGGAAGAGGAAGGAATAGCTGAAGCATGGTAGTGTTACTCACTAAAACAAGCTGCTACCGTCCCCGCTCACACCTTGCAAGGCGTCTGTAGACGACTGGCCAGATTCAGAGGCTGTACCACCTTCTAGGGATCCCGTTTCAAAAGCATGCTCCACGGCCAAGCCATCAGACTCCATTTTGGCAGCGTCCGGAAGAAAGTTGGCGTAAGCGTCACTTTCTGCCATCAGAAGCTTCAGTTTCGGAATCCAGCTCTTGCGTACCACGCGCCGTGCATTGGTGCACATGTCTGCAGCGATCGCGTTCATTTCGCTCTCTTTGAAACTAGGAGCAAAGTTCTGGCAGTAAACTAGAAATGAAGAGATCAACAACAACAACAAAAAAAACCCTTTTACTAGCATTAGTTTATAGTGGACTTTTTAGACAAAGCTATTTTGGATCATGCTTAAAAAGTCAATGTAGATCAAACCGTTTTGACCACAACTTACACTTAACAGCATGGAGAACCCGACTGTCGAGTGGCTTGCGGTTGGGGTCATTTGTGGAGGACCGAATTCCTGTCCCACAGCTGTTTGCAAGAGTGCTTCTACAGGTAAAATAAAGGAGGGTACACTTTAAAAGAAACACATACAAATTTATACAGGAAATAAACAAAAACTTCCAACTTTTTAATAACCAGTCGAGTTGCCATTAATACCTTTTTTCCTTTTTAAAGCACTAATTTACTCCAAAAATGTAGATTTTGGCATCATTTAATCACCCTTATATCATTCCGAACAGTATGACAATTAACTTTGTATGGAAAAGAGCGACTTGGACATTATGCTAAACATCTCCTTTCTGGGTAAAGCAAGTCGTAACCATTTATTTTTGTAGGAATAATTCTATATATACTTATTTTTGGGTTTATTTCCTGCTGAATTAAGGTCAAAAACTTCACTCACCGGTCAAAAAAGGCAGCAAGTAGCCGCCTGAGCAACACTTTGTGGCGTGTGCCCGCACTAACGTGGCAGTTCATCAGCTGAGCACGTGAAATAAAAACACTGGTGCCTGTTACTAGCTCCAGTTTCTCAGCAGGGTCACCTTCTTCATAGAGTTTAGGATGACAGCGGTTTCCAATCTGTGCAATAAGCTCAGTGGGAAGAGAGGCCAGATCTTGCCTCACTCGTACTCCTCTTCCCCTTGATTCAACGGTGAGGTGGTCTGGTAGTGATTCCACTCGTTCGCTGGCTGAACCAAGGTTACAACGGGAGAGAGTTTAACAACAACAACAACAAAAAACAACAACAATAAATTGGCTGATAAACCGAATACAAAGATATGTATATACATGCAAAATGATAAAAAAAAATTTTTTTTAGCAAATATGATTTCTTGTACATGCTTTTTATTTAGATTTTGTTTTGAATTTTTCTTTGGGGAAAGTAAGTGGAAGAGAAATTAGGTTTAACCTATTGATTATGGTATATGTGTAATTTTGACTTTTCCGATAAACAAAAATCCATTTAAAACATAAGTTTAAAAAGACCCACATTGAGCTAATGCTGTATTTTCTTTGGTTTGATGTGTGTAAGATTACTTTTCAAAATTCCTATTGATGAAGTTCCTCAGGGCTCAATACTCGGCCAATTTTATTTCCCCCGAATTTCACCACATACTGTAGTCTTTTACCACAATATGGTGTTAGTGTCAGGTAATAAATATAACTGATAATTACTAGCAACCCAGCAGTAAAATCAAGTTTTCGTTTAACTTTTCTTACCCGTTGGCCCTACATTCAACATGCTGTACATAGTGTACATATTACAGATTTGTCTGTACTGTTCTTCTGTGTTTTCATCTGTGATTTCCTCTTCTTCATCATCGTCATGGTAAGAGATTGGTGAATCACTGGTGTACATGCTGGGTGTGCCTGGGCTGGTGCCTTCCGGTGTGCTACTGCTGTTGTTGTTATTGTTGTTGCTGTTGCTGCTATTAGTGGTACCGCTTCCACCGAATAAGGCTGCACTTTGAGGTGGTGCTCCTCCCGTTCCCCGTGCCACCTCCTGTGAATAGCGTGCTGCTTTCCTCATACCTCCACCTCCTCCCGATCCTCCACCTCCTTCACGACTACCTCCCTCCCAAAGACGCTTAGCAACCGGAGTGCAAACCACTGAATACGATGATGCTTCTTGTTGGGGCTGCTGGGCCTGAGATTGCTGCTCTGTCTTCACCCTTGACACCAAAGGAAGGGGTGTCAGGCAGGAAGCAGGTCGGGCTGTCACCGTGGGGACTGCACCCCCTCCTACAGTACCACTTCCAGTTTGAGTAACAGGGCTCTGGGGTTCTGAGGGTGGCGTTTCTTCTGTGTGAAGGCCTTGTGAGTCACAACTTGGTGAGCTGACCTTTAGGAAGAACTCTGTGCCTTTTTCCATAATCTGCTGGATCTGCAGGAATCCTGCTGTGTACATTAAGAGAAACTGATCACCCAAGTTCATGCTCAGTCGGCCGGTGTAACAGAAGGAAAGGATCTGCTGGAAGCTCTGAGGCTGGACTGCTGGTGGTAACTCCACAACAGAACTCTTACTTCCAGAGTTGAACAAATCTCGAAAGTAGGAGCTGCTGGCAGCCAACACTGCCCGGTGGGCTTTAAATGTGTGACCCTTCACCACCACTGACACATCACAGTACAGTCCCTGAAGTCTCTGCTCATTAAGACACTCCAAGACATTATTGCCGAAGTTGGGAATCGCCATCTGCAGCATCTGAGCCATATCGTAAAGCTCAGCACTACAGAGTCTGTGGAAAAAGAAAACACTAATCACTTCAGAATTCAGGTAAAAAATGCCAAATTATTCTATATATATATCTTACAATAAAGACCAATGGGCAGGGCTTGTAGAAAATCCAATCCCACAAAAGGCTGCAGAAACATGCTTACCAATCGATATGGTGTGTTTATGCATAATAGTCATAAATTATTAAAACTTTTTAAGTACAATTTTTTTTGTTATTCCCATCCAAAAGAATCAAGAAATATTTGTACAAGACCTAACAGGACACACAAATGTGTAGACACAACGCCATTTTAATAGCATTCAAAGTTTTTGAAATAAGGCTCCTATGCTTATCAATCAAATTGGGTAAAAGCAGTAATATTGTGAAATATTGTTTACATTTACATGTGACTCACTGTGACTGAAGATTTCTGGAATCACCACACACACACAGAATATATCATCATCTATTCTTATAGACCCATGGAGACACAGTAGCTCTCTCTGTTCTAATTCCAAGGTCAGTGCATCTGGTCTCACAAACAACATCCCATGACTATCAAGAAACATAAAATGCATGCATTCTCCACAAAAAAAAAAAAAAAAAAAAAAAAAATCAGACAATGAACAAAAGCAATAAATGATGATACACATTCTTAAAATAACCGAAGAGTATGCCTAGGGCTGTCCAGGGGTTATCTGTGGGTCATAAACAATTTATAATTCCACAGCCTATTATTTTTAGAATCATACAAATAATCTCTGCTCTTATGGTCAACATTTACTTTCTACCATATAAAATTCTTTTAGAAGCAAAAGATGAATAGATGACACAGGAAGTGGTTTAATGAATATTCTTTAACAGATAAATGGAGCACATGTCTAATTAAATGGCTATCTAAGGGTCATATATCAGGTAAATTAGGACTATGTCATCCTGTATTATGCTATCCAACATGGAGATAATAACTCTATTTGCACTTTACATTAAATCATATTTGGATGTACTTTGTGTGACCAGCAACACAGTTACTTTTATACAAATACATTGTTTATTGTGTCCATCAGTCTGCTAAAGAGCAACTTAACCTCCACCCTGCTTCACTTTCTATGCTTTCACTAGGCCTGTTCCTCTGCCCCTGTGCTTTTCTGAATGTTGTTCAAAACTTTTTATTCCTTGCACTTCTTTTGTTATTTTGCCGTATGGCAAATTGCTTGTTGTGTAAGCTGTTTTGGACAAACGTATCTGCTAAGCCTTTACAAGTAAAATGCCATATATGTGACCTCAACACTTCAACAATAGTATGAATTTATCTTACAGAATCTGTTAAAAACTACTGAAAAGTACCTTACAGATCAAAAATCCCCACTAAAGGTGTACTGAGTAATTTCACTCCAACGTCTTGCTTTGTAACTTTGTGCAAAGGTTGATCAGGAGGTGAAGCAATGCTTATAGGAAGGAGATCAAAGATTTGTCTGGTTGAGCAGTAAGGTTTTGCTTAGTAACAAAGCATCTCCTTCCGTTTATACTCCATTTAACCCCTTAGGCTAACAATAATATTTTATGATATATATATATATATATATATATATATATATATATATGTAGGTTAAAGCAATGGTGTATGTGTATTTATATATATATATATATATATATATATATATATATATATAGATAGATAGATAGATAGATAGAT
>JAUCMU010000013.1:18853306-18884090 GCA_032275025.1 Enteromius treurensis
ATTGTATTTTTGCCGTATCGAAAACATACCGAACCGTGACACTACTGTATCGTATCGAACCGTGATTTTTGTGAACCGTTACACCCCTAATATATATTAGGGGTGTAACGGTTCACAACAATCACGTTTCTATTTAAATGTCACAACTCATGTGGGTGTTTCCTGTGATTTTATATATAACACCCACATGAGTTGTGACATTTAAATAGAAATGTGATTCATTCTGAATTTGAGTGCATGATTCTTCCTCAATCAAAGCAATTTTTTAATCAAGCAGAAATACAGCAACAAGGCAGCAATTATCCAACCAATGCTTGCCTGCAAATTTGTCCTTGTGAGTACAGAGTCCTAACAGAGTTCTAAAAGTGCTCCTTATGTGCTTGTTTTGAAATGACAGCTGTGTGTGGCTAGTGTTAGCAGTTAACGTCACTGCTTTCTGTTATTTTTAATCTTCAGTGGCAGCAAGAGTGATCAAACGCAAGCACAGCTAGAGTCTCCATAAGCCTCTGGGGACATGTGACCTTAAGACAATATTTAATGAGAGATATCTGGAAGAGCCTCACAAGCTAATGAAATTATGTTTGCATGTATGTGTGTGTCTTTCTTTCTGTGTTCGGGTTTATGTGGTTTATGAGGATACAAATTTGTATAATTACATGGGTATGACATAGGTATTACAATATGAAGGTGATTTATGAGGACATTTTTAGTGTCCCCGTAATTCAAAAGGCTTAAAAAACATACTAAATGGTGTTTTTTGAAAATCTAAAAATATACACAATTTCCTGTAAGGGGTAGGTTTAGGTGTAGGGTCAGTGTAGGGCAATACCACATACAGTCTGTACAGTATAAAAACCATTACGCCTATGGAGAGTACCCATAAATCACAAATATCAACGTATGTGTGTATGGTTAAATGGAATGTTAAATAAAATCCGACTTGAATACCTTTAAATAATTGGAAGACAGCTCTAGATAGATAGATAGAAAAAAGTAAAGCCAACAAGCAATGGTTACATTGCTTTTTGGCTCTCTTAGTGAATTCTCTATCTAGCTCTGCGAACACGCCTATCCTGAAACTATGAGGTAACCAGACAAAAAGTAAAAGCCTGCCAAAAATAATATCTTCCCAACACCAAAACAACTGCTGCATGATTACATAACCTGCAGAGATGATGATGCAAGTGTTGTGTAGATATTTTTATATTTTCAATCTGGAAGTTGTTAGCTTTAAAGATTTACAGTCTGCTGGGTAGTGTAGTCCAAAATGAGGATGAAACATCATGATATGGTTGAAATGTTTTGAAGAGTAATGCTGCCCCAGTGGTGCCATTAGAGGTAAAATTTTGTTCCACTTCTACAGGAACCAGAAGACAGATGTTTCTTCAAAACGCCCGTCAGCGTTACCCGCTGAGCCTCTAACCACATGCCCTGACTCACAGAGCTTTGCTAGAAATGAGGGTCACAGCGTAATGGGAAAAGACGTCAAAGAAGAGCAAAACCGTCTCAGAGGATTTGAGGTTAGCTTCAGTGCCTCCAAAAACATCTGCAAGCATGTGATTACAAATGACCAGTTAATGACCACAAAGAAAAATCGAATAGTCTGAAATTTCAGTTTGGTAAAACAATCTTTTACAGAGGCTTTAAACACGTCACACCTGACAGATGACCTTCATTAGACGGTGATATTACTTGACAACGATAGTCCACAAAGTCTCCTATGAGTACTCATTATGTGATTTCTGTTTAGGCATGTTAAAAAATAGATATCGATATGTAGATACAAATACAAATCAAAAAATGCCATCCCATGTGTTTGCGATATTCTAGTGTTAATTATGATTAAACTTAATCTACACATGTATTTCTGCAGTGCTCTCAAGGCCTGTGGACCCATAGGATGTGGAGTCCAGTTGAGGAATGTTCTGTAGGGAGTCAAGTCTCACTGTCGGAAAGCAGCTGTTCCAAGCTGGACAATATCTCAGAAGAACAGGACAGGAAGAGGTGCAATTAGTGTTTAATTTCACAATGGTTGACTAAAGAAGTTAATGATTCATAAATGGGAATGTGTCATTTTATACAATGGATTTCAAGTTGCAGTTGTTGAGTAAAGTTTGATTAACATTTAAAGTTTTCCCAGCTGTATCAACCAGACGGCTCAAACAACCCCTGTTTCTTCTCAAGAATGTCTCGTACCCAATAAGCTGTTGAAAGAGTCAACAACATCCACTGGAATGGTTATGTAGTTTCAAGATATTTTTCATATCAGAGCACTAAATTCATAAATAAATGATCTCACTTATCTCTTTTCGTCTCCTTTTTAAAGAATGAAGAGCATGATTGTTCAAAGCAAAGACAGGACCACAAAATAGAGGAGCTTCTTAGCCAGGTGGAGGTCCTTTGGGATGCTCTGCAAAAGAAATATGGAGAGAACAATGTGACTGAACCAGCGGAAAAAGAACAATCCGGAGATAAAGCTGCACAGATGATGTCAGATCTCACCGTTTTAAACAATCTCCCGGAAAAAGTAGAGGAAGGCAGTTCAGGAATGCTTGAAAAGTTCCTGGAACTTTTGGATCCTAGTGGTTATCACAAAATAAGTCAGGTAAACCAATCATCGTAATTAATCAGTCTGTAGTTAGTGACTGTTATGATACATGAACATATAAATAATGATGCTCAATTTCAAACTCATTACTTGGTGTGCTTGTGATTTAAGTAAATAATGAATGGAGGACCACTCACACCGTATTAAACCTGCTTTAGGATGCTCCTGGATTCCTGCATGGGCAAGAAATGGCAGAGGCTGCAGAAATGTCACTTAATCTACTGAGTCAACAAACTGAACAAGAAGGATCCCAGAAGCAGAACCAGATCACTAATGATCTACAAAGCTCGGTAAAATTTGAGCTTGTTTTAAAAGTAGCAAATTTCACTCAACTCTAGAGAGTTTTTTTTTTTTTTCAATTTCATTGAATTAGATGATAAAAGATCGAACCAAATGATGTGTAATTTAAAGATTTATCTTTCCTCAGCTATCTACTTTAACACTGCGGATAAACCAGCACCTCTGCCAGTGTGCTGAGCTCAGTATGGACCTCCTGGACATAGATACAGATATGGCTGTGCTTTGTGACTCTGACCTCAGTGGTCTGGAGGGGCTACAGGAGCAGCAGGATGACCTAGAGGTCAGATATTGAAAAAAATAAAAACTTTACTAATTGAATATAAATGTGAATTACATTGGAGCAGTAATAATTAAGCATTTCAAGTTTCTTAGGTATTAAAATGTTGCTAAGATTAAACTTCTTGATAAGAGATTTGCTCAATATAATTTTTCCCACTGCACCCTTAAATGGATTTAATGGGCTTCAGTTTGCCACTTTAGATAAATATTTGTTTTTGTCCCACAAAGGCTCATTATAATATCATTGAAGGAGAGGTAAGAGAAATGGAGAGACTAGACAGTCAGCTAAAGGTTCCTTCCCCAGAGCAGAGAGACCCTCTCGGGGAAGAGGTTCAGGCGATTCTGCAGGCTTGGGAGGAAGTAGGCCGCAACATGGCTGAAAACAGAAGCCGCTTGGAAAAGTTCCAACAGATTCATGACTACTTCGAAAACTATCTTGCCATGATGTAAGAAGAGAAAGTCTGACTAATTTGAAAAATTATACATCATATATATTTAATATTTAATGTCAACAACTTTAGCAAGATATTATTTCCCATGTGTGGTTTTGTTATATTACAGCCTATTCATTTAGGACTGATGTGATATTTTGATACAGTCTTTTCTTCCTGTGTCCTGTAGTACGTGGACAGAGAACACCAGATCTTGTATCCTTGCTGGCAGCTCTGCTTGGAGAGAGAGCGAAGTTGCAGAGATTGATCACAGCATTGAAACAAAGCTGGATGAGTTTAGCAAACTGGCTGCAGCTGGTCAAATGCTTATGCAAGATGAGAGTCAGTTTAAAGACATTGTGAGTGTGTGATTGATTTACTTACAGTTGCCACATGGTCATCTAAAAACGATCTCAGCTGTCTAAATAAGTGGCGTTCATCTGCAGAATGTTCGTTTTGATGTTTTATTGATTATTATCTTCTTCCTGTCTGTAGATCAAGGAGAGAACAGATGAGTTGCAAAGCATGCTGGGATGGATCCAGGTGAACTGGCATGTTCAAAGAGAGCAGCTTAAAAGAAACCAGAATGGGAGACTAGAGTCATCAAATGATCATGTTCAACAGCATGTTAGTAGTATTTAATTTTAAATATACTAGGAATAATGTTGTGATCATAATAGCAAAACGAACCCAAAATGAATCAGGATCTTGTATTACCCTGAACGGGTTAATTTTGCAATAATGGCAGTATTGACTGCACATGATCCTCCTTAATATACAATGTATGAAACACAAGTTTAAATGCAAATAAACTCTGCTATTAGTTTTTGTACCTAAGTTTTGTTTTTCCTTGTTCAGGCAATACCTTTCAAAAACCCTTCTGATGGTCTTTGCATTATAAACGGAGAGGGCAAAGGACGTACTGTTGAAACACAGCCACCTCAAAACAACTTTGAGCACCAGGATGGGAGGCATGAAGTGTCCAGTGTTGTTAGTCAGGAGTCGTGCCTTTCAAAGACATCTCTAGGCTCTAGCATCTGTCTCATTTTGAGCTTTGATGACCAGTCTTCAGGCATCAACCAAGTGACAAAGCAATGGTCCCCCAACAATAATGAAATACTTGAAGAGTCAGCAAGCAGCATTCAGGCAGACAGCTGTCAATCACAGGACAAAAACTCAATGCAGATGCAACAGCCACAAGAAATGCTCCAGGATAAATGGCCAAACGAATCAGTCAAGAGTAAAGACACCAAAGTCAAGTCATCTTGTGTGAATCTTGCACAGTTGCAAATCAAAAACCAGGAAGAGCCAGACCAGTCACCAAGCAAAGAAGAAAGATCCACCCAGTTGCCCATTTACAACACTGAATCGACATTTTGCAATAACCTGCCAGAGAATCTGCAGTCCAACAACAACCACACATATCAGCAACTATCACCAGACATCAATCAGATGCAAAATTCAGAGTATCAGTCAGAAAGCTACAGCCCAAACTGGACGCAAAAATCTGCACACAACAATTTAGAAACAAACCAAAACCAAAGTGACGACCACCTGCGGCATGAAGTGGCCGCTGAAGTCACTCATAGAGTAAGTATGACTTCAAATAGTGTGTTAACTTCAGACACATTCCCGAACTGAACTCAAATCTTGCACACAAACCAGACATGCATGTGCTTATTATTCTCTGGGCTCTGGACATCCTGTCCCATGTGGTAAAACAATGACCTCATGATTAAGTTTCCATGGCGTAGCTTTGAAATGCCTCCTGGTGGTGTGTATTGTAATAATTCGCTGTGAAGCCTGCAGATGCCATATAGGATTTATTAACTTGGCATGCAATCATATTAGTCATGCTTCGGCTATTGCCATCACAGCTGTGTATGTATGCATTCAAGAGCCATACGATTTATAAAGCTTAAAGAATGTGTGTGGGCCATTATCAACTGGCTGTGGGATAGGCTTTATGATATTGTAAATTGTCTCAACTTATCTAAACGTATGCATTCAATTCTGTTCTGCAGGTGTTCACGTTTTTACACGTCTCGGATAGTTACAGATCCACAGGGCGAGTCTTGTCCCCAACACATGCAGCGGAAAATGTCACACCTGAGAGAAAAGCGGTTTATTACAGCTTCAAACCAAGCTCTTTCTTCAAGCTGAAAGAGCCAATCACAAATAAGGAGGAAAACCAGCGAAGGAACTCTCTGCCTGGCTCTGTAGGATCGGAAAGGTCTGGCAAACCTTCAAACATTTTCAGGCGAAGGTGTAACACTTGGCCAGAAGGAGAAAGGAGAGTGAAAGAGAGTCAATCAAACTCCAAACTTCAGGTTTTTATTAAAAAAAACATGTTGCCGGCGAATTCTGTCATCGATAACAAGTCCAATACTTTTCAAGAAGACAATTTGCCTAATGCTGTCAAGACTTCAAGTGGACCGGTTAAAAACATCTGCTCTTATTTGTCTCTAGGATCCACTCTTAGCTTCAGTCTTCCCAAGTGCTTTCGCAACAGTGTCTTGGACATGGAAAATAAAGAGGAGATTCAATCTGTGCAGGTTTATGATAATTCAAACGACCAAAAAATACAGTCAGGAATGGAGGTAAAACCAGTGATGCATACTAAACAAACGGAAACAAACCTCCATACAGTAGATACAGATGATGTTGTCAGTACAGAAAAACCAACAAGTGAGGTCGAGACTCAAGAGTTAAACCAAGTTTTTGAAAGCACAGAACCTGTCTTGAGGGTTGAAGAACCTGAACATGTTTTCTCCAGCTGCCATAAAGCCTCTTCTCCAGCGGTCAATAGCTCTGCCTTGGTGCCTCTGTGTCCTTCTTCATCAGGTGGTCACAATTGCTTAAGTGTTTACACTAAAATAAAAGACCTGAATGGCCACTTATATAACACATCCAATCGCCTGAAGATAAACCCCTCAAAAAAATTGTTCCCTAATGGCTCAAGCTCTCGTAAGAGCAGCCGCATCATTAACTGCGGTGTGACAGACTGTGCAGTGTGTTTCAGTGATACAGTGAAAGAGACAAGTGTAGACTGGGCAGAGAAACCTGACATTAGCATGGAGGAGCTTCTTAAGCCAGGTCACTGGTTATTCCAGCAGGAGGAAGAGGAACTGGAAGATATCTGGAGAGGAAAAGTGGGAAAGCTCACTTCAAACGAAACAAATACGGATAAAGAAACAGGTAGGAAAAGACTCTCGCAATACAAGTTAATGACTGGTTAAAGAAATTAAGAATTTTATTTATCAGGGACATATTAAAGGTGCTGTGTTTTTGACACTACTAAAAGACACTACTTTTAAATAAATACTAAGCATGAATATTAAGCACCACTACTATATTACTCTATTATTAATGTTATTTTTATTTCAGACTGCAATTTTCTCCAATAAATAATGTAAACAATTATATACATATAATTTTTTTAATAAATATATATATTTATTTATTTTGCTAAATAATAAAAAATAATTAATATATTTATTCAGCAAGGTCACATTAAATTGATCCAAAGTAAACATTTATAAACATTTATCATTTTAACAATTATTTATATTTCAGTTAAATGCTATTTTTTTCTATTCATCACAGTATCTTAAAAAACTGCATCACTGTTTTTACAAATATATTATGCAGAGCAACTGTATTCAACACTGAGTGATAATAATAATAATAAATGTTACACAAAATCAGCACATTAAAATATTTCTTCTCATCATACATTTTATTATTATAATAATAATATTTCATAAACATACAGCTTTTATATCTAAATTGTCGATCAAAATAAATGTTGTCTAATTAATTGACCATTGGTGAAAATGATTTAATAAAGTAAAACGATAGTGCTGTTCTTTGGAGACACTGGTATAATATAATTTACTTCAATATTCATATTAGTGGCCAGACTTTTTTTTTAAGTGGCCAGACTATGTACCCTGCCAAAGTGTGACGTGATTAGCAAATAGCTCCATATGTTGGGCAAGTGCAAATGAGGGGATTTATTTTAATTAATTAATTAATTAACTTATTTTTTAGCAAATGAGGGGAAATTGTTTTTTTTTTTTTTTTTTAGATTTTGAGCTACGGATATAAATTATAATAAAAAAATATGTGAGATTGCAACACAGAAGTTAAGGCTATTTATAAATATGGATAAAGAGCTACTCTGCATTTATTGGAGGGACACTGCAATTCTGTATAAAGAGAAAGGAAAGACAGTTTCTGTAATTGCGTTAGATATTTTTATGCTCCAATTATTAATCATGAAATGATCCGGCCTTTATTACACCCACAAATACTCCAGGCTGTAATAATGACAATATCTCATGGGGATAACATTGAAATTGATTGCCATGTTTGACAGCTGTGTTGGGCCCAAAACACAGCTTTTAAAATTAGGCCAGTATTTCCCTTTAGACTTAAAATGTGCTTAAAATTGAGCATGTGAATGAGTACACGATATAACTCATGCAGATTTATAATGAAAAACAAATGAACAATCATGTCTCCTTTTTAATGGCAGGTTAATTGCTTTTTTTAATTGCAGGGCTATCAATCAAGACCAACAGGGGACAGGTAGCCCACCCACTCCATGGATGAGATGGCTGTTTTGGAGATGTAACCTGTCACATCATGACAAGATGGATTATTTCACGATCCATTTATCTGCTGTACATTTATATGCTGTATTTGTATTATTGCATTTCAGTTTTATTCCTCTTCATATCAACATGGTACATTTAACTCTAAAAGTTGATCTTAGATCATGTCATATACAATGCAGATACACAATAGAGATTTGAAATTTCTTTGCCAAACTCCAGATGGCGCCATTGTCAGGCTTATGCGTACTGTGCAGCATTAGGTAAGCACAGAGGAATGCCCAAGTACAATAAAAAAAAAAACTCTGTTCACATCCATTTACAGCTAACAACAGAATCAGCATGATGAGAACTGAGAAAATGATAACTGCACTGCCATTAGAAAGGCCTTGCATATGAATTAAACTCTCCCTTATAACCTGAGAAATCTATTTGTAAATCACTATTGTAAAGCATATATGCATTTGAAGGGATTATTTCTGTGTATTTTGCACAAAATAAATCTGAAACCACATCAGTGTTAGTGTGATTTATATCTTTATATTTATATTAATGATAATATAAATGGCAATGCATATAGGTCAATGTAAACGCACTTTACAGTATTGGAAACACGACTCTTGATAGGCTATAAGATGACAAGCATGTCACAGGGTAACTCCCATCAGAGCTAAAAATAACTTGACATTTTACTAGAACATGTAAGATTGTTCATTCCAATAACATGAGGCTTAAATTCGATCATAAGTCAACTTCTGACAAATTAGCTCTCTCTTGCACGCATTACGAAAGCAATGTTATTCAAAATTTCTTAGAAATGCTAAAATCAAAAATACACAAAAATTATGTTTGGGAGTTGATATTTTATGTGACAAATGAAAGAAATTCTTTAAAGATGACAAATGTTTTTCGTAAATAAAATATGTTGCGAAATTTAGTGCCAAGACTTTGCATGACAGTACATTAATTTAATTTATTGTACTGCTCTTTGACTCAAATGTTATGTATATACTCAAATGCAGTATTTAATAAATTGTCCTACTATTACAGTGAATAACACAAAATTCCATCGGTTTTCCACTGCATTTACATCTTTTCCACCATTGCATAATATTACCTCTAGGCAACAAACACATCCTCATTAAAACTGTTGATATGTCTAAACGTCACTAAAATGTGAATTATATTTTTTGATGTGTGAAAATCACAGAATAGATTTATTAAAATAGCCTAGGGGCTAAAAATATCTCTTCCACGTAACGAAAATATTTTTAAAATATTGGTGTAGTATGACCAAGTCAAAGGATTTTACTTCATTATTAATCTAGCACAACGTGCTTATAAATAAAATGGATTTGTTGCCCTGAAGCAATTTCGTGGATTAAATGAGTGATTACAAATGCATATATTAAAAATGCAATTTAAGAAGTGGACATTTTTAGAACCTATTCATCCATAAAATATGTATTATTTAATTGACTTTTACACAGTAAATGCAATTCACTCGCGGTCAGACTTAAATGAGTCTCACAACATCGTCCCAAACAGCCCCTTTAAAGTCAGAGGCCGAGATTGACAGGCCAGACAGCAAATAATACGCCTCTATCACAGGAGGCGGGGCTCTGTCTACACCACGGCGAATCAGCGCGCAGAAGAGGCGGGGTTTGTTCCGGTGGGGCTGTCAGTCAGACGCTCGCTGTGTCCTGAGATCTGTTGAGTTGTTGCGCTTCTATTGTGGAAGGCGCGTCTCTTTGGGAAATAACGCGTGTATTGACACAAGGAATCGTTGCGTTGTATCATTTTCACATACAATGGGATTGTCGTTTCGTGCTTGGCGAGGTAAGATGACAAACAGATTCTTGTATTTGAACTTGTTCCGAAAGAAACTTTTCCGAAAGGTGAACTCCAAGGAGCTCAGTGGGTTTTTGTCCATACAGATCCATCCGGCTCCACAACGCGTGTGTTTTTGGTTTTAACAATAGGTCCTATCAGGAAATCAGGGCAACGTATTATTATTATTTATGTTTAGATTCATATATTTTATTTTGTTTAAATATGCAGTCGCTGGTGCATACAACAATGGGCAGTTTAGTAACGTTAGCGTTATTCGGTGTTTGGGTAAATAATGAAGGAATTAACGTTAGCAACAAACCATTGTTGACTTGACATTACATTTGCTCTCACTCATGTTGTTGTACAATTTGTGATGTGTGTGGAAATGTTGAATGTTTATTCGCTTTGTCGTGTTCTTTTCACTTTAACTTAAACTTCATAGATCGATAGTTCACCCCCAAATTAAAGCGGTCTTCGTGTAACTTAGCATAACGTTACCCACCCCCGTTTCAAAACCTTGCTTCCTTGAAACACAAATGTAATCGAGTCGTTAGTCTATATATTTTCAAAGTCTTCTGATGCTAAGCGATAGCTTTTTGTGAGGCTCAAGCCGAAATTCAAGGCGCTATGCGCTTCAGCTAAACGCGGCTAGTCAATTGTTCAGTCAGTGAATTGAACTCCAGAATCGGATCAGTCTGATTCATGAACAGATCATTTGCAAATTGTGTGCTTTTCCATTGTATAAAAAGCAAAAATAACTAGTATGACAGTTTTATGAAACTCTACCTGAGTGACCTACTACATACTAGCATCAGGACAATAATAACATGATGTGTGGTCTGGATCATATTCATACTATATACATACTTTTTAATGTTTTTAATGCTACAGACTCATCCGTGCACAGATTTGAAGTAGCTGATTCTCCTACGAACTTACCCAATAAGTGCTAAGACCGATATCCCAATCTTCAGTGAATAATGACTTCATTTTTGTTTTTCCTCACACATTGCTTCAGGCAATTTGGAAAATAGTGCACACGTCATGTTCATTTTCATGGTGATTGTGTCTCCACAGAAGAGCGAAAGTCATGCAGCCTTGAAATGACAGTATTGTTGATCATTTTCATCATTGATCATTTAACTTTTCCTTCAAAGGCCTTTAGTCCACAACTGATCCAATCCGTTTTCAATCCGAAACAAGGGCGTTTTGTGAAAACGCACCATTTTAACACAAATGATTATCTTGGATCTAATAGCTGAAATGCTTTGTCTGTCACTGGTCTTCATCCTAAGAGAGATCATCTGAAAGTACTCATTACTCACTGGTGTTGAAAACCCTGCAACGGTCCGAAATGGATTAGTCTCGCTTAATTTGTAACGCTTTAAAGAGAAATAGTTTTTTTGTTGTTGTTCCTTCGGCAGTAACCTTGGCAGCCAGCTGTTGCTTCGAACATCTTGGCAGTCTACCCGGTAAATCTGCGGTTATTCTCTCTCCTGGGTTTGTAGTTTTTGATGCCCAAATTGGAGGGGTTTGTGTGCTTTGCAGGCTGAGACCCTTTGTAGCTCCGCCGTCTTTGTTTTAGGCGCATCCATTATTCAAATTCAGGCAAATACTTTGTTCTCATCTGTTAGAAACTGAGTGGCATGTAAATGAAATGTCTTCATCAAATGGAGACTGCAAATGTCTTGTTGCATGTCAAATGAGGTGCAGATGGCTCTGAATGTTCATCTAATGAGTTGTCGTATATTTTATTGTTAATTTAATTATCAAAACTCCAATGTAATTATGTTCAGCCCAGCCAAATTTAGTCTAAAGCGCTAGAGCGAATGTTATGCTCTTTCTGCGAAATGTTCATATTCTCACCTAAATGGTGATGCAGTGCTTTAAACCTCTGAATGAATAGTCATGCTGCTTTGTGTGGTCATTTGAAACCCCCTCAGGGTGGATTAGAAGTCAAACACCCCGAATGTCTGACAGCAGGGAACCAGTCAAAAACACTTTCCTCGCGCTCAGAGGGTTTAAATCAATGGCCTTTGTGTCGCTAGCACTGACAGAACACAGGCCTGAGGGCGATTTGTTTGTGTTAGCGGATTAATTTCCCCTCTCTCTGTGTCATGGCAGGCACCTGTCAGCACTGAGGGACTCTTCACGTGAACCCTGTGGGACTTTTTCGGCTGTCCCGACATAGTGCGGTTAGGCTAATTAAGTCTCCGGTCTTTTCTTTGCGACTCCCTGGTCTCATCCCTTGGGCCTTAGAGCAATGTTGAGATCATAGCAAAAGATCAGCAGATGTTTTTCAAGTGGTTTAGAGCAATGCGATTTAGGGAAATTATATTAGATGCAGCTGAGTTTGAATCAGCCCTCCACTGACCGTTGATTGAGTTATCTAATTCTTGTGAGACCAGTTGACCCTAGTGAGCAAATCAGAAGACTCCTCCCCTTTTCATTGTTCATAACAGACCGTGTGTGTCCAGTACGGGCAGTTGTGAATGTTTGTGTGTCTGGTTCCATGGGAGGACTCCTCGGTATGAGTTGTTTCCTCTGTGCATCTCTGGTTCCCTAGGAATGCTAAACAATCAGAGCATATTTGAGCGGCCAGATCCTGCACAGTGGGGCAGATTATGTACATAGTTTGCATAATTCGCCGATAATGGAAAGGAAATAAGTTCGGATGTGTTTCAAGTTTACCAAATCAAGGTCAGGAGCTGAGAACACCTCGGGGAACAAGATCCAAATGGCAAAATTTGAAGACTAAACAGCCCCTGCCCTAAGTGTGACCTCCTTCTGAAAGAGTTTGTCTTTTGCTTTCCTCGGAAAGGAAGTATTTCATTATCTCTAGACTCAGATCGGATGCTCTAGTTCCTAATCTCTTTGCCCCTCTGTAAACTCCTAAAATAGTCACTCAAGTCCATGCAAGACCCTGTTTGTTCATTGATTTACTGTAAGATTGTTCTCAGTAAAAAATGGTTGAGAAGTCAGCTGGGGATCATGACAAATGGCTGCTGGTAGTGAAATCTGTTCTCTTGAAGTGGGTTCTCAGAAGACAGTGACAAAGGATACATTGTTAATTTGCTGGTAGTATTGCAGTTATTCACTTTTTTACTGATGGAGAGCATGAGGAGAATGCATGGACACAGACAGGGATTAGCTATGGCCATCTGTTGCCCGAGGAATCAATAGCCAGACCTTTCTCAGCTTCCCTGCATGGGTACAGGAAAGGATCACTGCACCACTCCATCAACGGCACTTCAGTTTGGCCGAGAGTGACCTCGGATACTCCATTTATAATGAGTGTTCGATCATGCACCTTTGTGCCCAAGAGAGCAACGTCTTACATGGGACCAGTTGTTAACGATATAATTGGGTTAAAGTAGTCGTCTGTACTTGAAAATATGTTAATTTTAAAACTTTCCAGTGCTGTTTTTCAAAGGTACCACCTTGTGAGGAGTCTCATTTGTTAACGTTTTTCCCGAATTTCTATTAAGCTTTGTCTGTTCTGATGTATCTGGTTTTCATTTGGTTGTCCCAGTGGACGCTACTATTGCAAGAAAAGATTTCCATTTAGTTTGCCATTGAGTTCCCAGCTATTTTCTTCCTTCTCCCATTCTCTTTCATGGCTCTTTTTGAAGGTGTCGACACAATGGAGTGTCTTCCTATGACACTTCCGCAGCCTGCAGGCTTTAGGATTCGGTTTTCAGGTTGATATAGAGTAGACCATTTCATCCTTATTGCGGTAGACAACCCTAAAGAGCCGACGCCAACTCGGACCACCCTTCTCACTTCTGCCTGAGTGACTTTCCTGACATTCCTGGCAGATTCACCTGGCCTTAGCACCCTGCGTTTTTGAATCCAAGACATTGTGTGGTCGGTAGACTAGAAAACAAGCTTATGAGCATTGGTTTATGCTAGGGATGCAGTGGAATGAATATTCTTGGTCAAAGCCGAACAAAATGTAACACTGCCCCGTAGGTTTTTGCATTTTTTCCCCATGTATTTTGACCATTTTATTCAGCACAGAATAAACGAAATAGCCAAAATGTGCTTTTAATTGTTTTGACTAACTTTTTTGAAAGACAAAAAATTAAATAAAATTTAAAATATTTACTTTAAAATAAGTAAGGTAGGTTTTTTGGTCATTTTTGAGATCCCCTTCTTAAATCAGGCTTGTATTTTAATTTTTTATAATACATTTATTTAACAAAGCTGTTGTGATTTATCATTATCATCATTATTATTGTCTTTCTTTTCTTATTTTATTTAAAAAATGCATGAAAATGTCAAATAGCAGCTGACAAGTAGCACTGATTTAGTGCAAATTTGGACTTTGGACCTTTATTTGATCACACCACGTCATTGTTCGGCATCATTTATTTGGTCTTTTTGGTTATTAAACCAGGGATGCACTAGTGTAACCAAATTAAACTAGTACACCGAACGTTGGTACATTTCTAGTTTTTAGTCTGTATACGTTGTTTAATTTCAGGGTTTGTTATGAAGCATAGATTTGTTATTTCAGAATGTAAAGGTCTGGCCATAGGTGTTGAAATGGTTTATCCCTTCCATAATTAACGTACATTATTTAACAGCCCCCATCTCGGTTAACAATCACATTGGTTTAACGCTACACTGCATTAACCTGGTCTCGGGTGACAGTCCTCCTCCAGTCTCTGAGTAGGACATTTTTGTCGTTTTCTTCTGTTTATTCGTTCTCTTTGCTCATCGCGCTGTTACTGCTTCCTTCCATTACGCAGCCCGCACTAGTCCGCGCTCGCGCCCTTACATCAAAACACCGCCGTCTCCTTCCACTTCGATAATTTTTGGTAATCGAGTTACTCGAGCAAAGTATGTTTTTGTTTACTGTCAAAGAACATTTGTCATACGGGTTTAAATATGACACAACATTTATTAACATTAAACAAGTAATTAATTAAATAATTAATATTTTTAGATCAATCTATCCATTGAGTTTTCGATCCGTAATATTTTTTAAGCACAAAAGTGTGTTTTCTGTATTTTTTACTGTATATTTAACATTTTTATGTCATGTTGGATTGCCTACAGTCCCAGCCTCATAATTACTCCGCCATCTTGGACCATTCCCTCTTTTCTGCCTAATGCAAAGGCCCATGGGAAAGAGAGCGAGGCTGCTGGCAAACCCCATCAGATGCATTGAGCCATCTGCCTGTGCACCTGACACTGTAACACTCCCTTCCATCCATCCAGTTGGGTCTCAACCCCACCAAATGTCTTATCCTGATTAACAATAGTTGCATTTCAAACCCATTTGCTCATACGTTCCCACCATCCTTTGGGATATTCCCTCTTCCTTTCCACCTGTTCCGTGAGCGTAACCTCGGATGACAAGCTGCTCAATATTTAAAATGGCAAACGGTACAAGAAACAAGAGCACTGTAGTGCAGCGTCTGCATTGGTTTCTGCGCCGTTTGTTTCCGTGTGGGGCTTTTGTTTCGAGTTGGGGACGAGGATTGAAATATCAGCAGATAGATTTCCACAGTTCCACTTTGGCTGAACCGAATCTCATTCAACCATCTACGCTCATTGTAAGAGGGGGGAGATTTCAGGAGGCTGGCTGACGCACACAGAGCCGTCTCCTTCTGGCTTCACTCTCTCTCTCTCTCTTTGAACCAGATCTCTGTTCTCAGCAGGACTAATATGACTCCCTCGCACTTGCTAAGTGGACTCTTTGGAGGTTTCCACCACAAAGAGGGACTTCAAATGCAAATGTCTTCAAAAGTGTTCAAAGACCTGAGTATCCCCCATCTCTCTGTTGTTGGGTGGGTGGAAGGATCAAACTTTGCGTCTTTCCTTAACATCAGCAGACTGAGCAAAGCACTTTCACAATTAGATATTTCTTAGTTTTATAAAGTAAAGGGAATTGCGCACAAGCCCTCAGGGTGAAAATTTGAGGAATGTCACCTCTTAACAAGTCTGTAATTGGTTCTCGGCTTTCTTCGCTTCCACCTGGAGAAACATGGTATGACTAATCAGATGATTGACGGGGAGCTGAAAAAATGAATTATGTGCACAATAAGGCCTTGCATAAGGTTAACAGCTCCTGCCAAGTGTTGAGAGAACAGTGGCTGTGTTGTACCTGTGTCGGTTGTCATGGAGGTGTGTCCCAAAGCGAAGAAAGCGATAAAGACTGCTCAGTATCTGTGAAGTCTTTGTTTTGCAATGTTTACCCTTCAACAGCCATGAATCACCACATCATTAGCTTGTCTTGACTGTTCTGTGCAGTTGCGTTCATTCAGATTCTGCTCAACAATATTGTTGTCTTCTTGATGGACAGTAAAGATGTATAGTAGAGCGATTACAAGGTGAAAGATGGCGCAACTGTCCCCTTCTCTTACTCTCCTTGTTCTAGCTCATTAGCTTCTTCCAGCGTATTTGCGCAACGATAAAACGCATTGTACGCTAGACAGCGCCACCTCCACAATGCAAGTCGAGTGGAAAGCTTGTTATTTTTGCCCTACATTTCCTCCTTGCCAGGCCTGGATACGTGATTCCCATGACAGTGGGGTTGTTTGTTAGTCATGCGTGTACAAGGACGATTAAATGCATGTAATACTCAGGACTCCTCATGTTAAGAGTCTATTTTAATCGAATTGCACTTAAACACACATATATTTCTGGTCTTTGTCCTTGTTGTGCATGTTACTGTTTGAGGGAGTCCTACCTATGCTATGACCACAGTCCGTCCCTGCTATATATCTCATCTGAGTACTAAATTTGTACCTTAGAGATTTAGTATGACACTCCTGGATGTAATTTACATATGTTGGTCATAATCAGCAAGGCTATTTGTAGCAGAAACAGCTGTTGTTTGTTGCGGTGGTGGTATAGCTTCTGCTATTCTGCACACACAGCAAACCCTCACAGCACTTTAATAAATCATAACCGTTTTGTCTAAGAAGGTAATAACTCAACTTGCTCCAGTCTATTCACTTTTATGCATGTTTTTTCAGACTAAAAGGCAAAGTCCATTTTTTACGATGTGTAAATATGTTGTAGCCCAGTTTAATGTGGAGAGTTGGCTTGCTGGCACCGTTGGTGCATAAATCATAGATTACAACTTTAAGGTATCAATTAAAGCAACTTTTTTTGGTGTGTTGAAGGTTGTGGTGAATGACCTTCTACTGGCCAATTCAGCATGGACAGATGGACAGGTTTATTTTTTGAGGTCAAGGTGCCTCTTGCCCCAGGGTTTCCTGTATTGTTCTGTCTTATTGATCTTATCCCATAAACGGACATGTCCACATTGGCTGGGAATGTGGACTGTTACATATGCTTCAGTCAATGAGCTGAATGTCAGCAAGGTCACCTTTAAACCCTTCTTGTTTGTTTGGGTGGCACAAAGGATTAACTGGTGAAGGTCTTGGGAAAGACAAATGTATCAATATATTAGTATTGCTAAATGTATTTAAAACATTCAGCAACAGAGTTGTTACCCCCAGCTTGTGAAAGCAATAAGCCATTTGAAAATGTGGTTTACACTGGATTACCAAGGTTAAGGGTGTTTTCGGCACATTGCATCTCACATGCCTCTTGGGTTATTACTTTATTGTGCATGCTCCATTACATGCACCATTGACCCATGGAAACAGAGGGTTAAATCAAGAAAGCATAATGGTTCACAATCTGATGACCCATGCTTGCTGTTGAGTAAGTCCCCCAGATCCATAAGCTGGACCCAGACAATGTGTTGTTACTATAAGGTTTTTTTTGGGTGGGGGTGAGATGGTTGACCTGTTGTCCCCCAGAGCCGAAGGCCAGATAAGAGGAGCGGATTAGTGTCTCTCCCAGCATTCCTTCTTTCCACTGTAGCAAAAATGATGTCTCAATAGGAAGCCTAGAGGAATTTCGAGTGGTGACACCACTCTGGTGACCCTTTATTTTCCACATTTTTTAAATCTTACCCATCCTTCCTGAAATAAGACGTTAGGCGTTTATCATTTTCTGGAAGCCCCTATGACCTGGAAAATTAGAGACATTTGTGCAGGAAATTATGGGTTTGATTATGGTGGCAGGAAATGGCTGTCGGCAATTAAAAAAGATGAGGAGAAAACACGTGTTGCCTTGAGACGCAGGTGCAGCTTCCGTCAGCTCTCCTCACATTAAAATCAACATAACCGCTCCATATTTGTTGGAAAGGGTTGAGGGTGATCAAAGACCTCGCCGGATCCATTTTCGGACACCTAAATGACGTCAAACGCAGCAGATTAGTACTTTCAGTTGTCTGGGTCGTTCTGGCTGAGCGGTTCAAATTGTGTAAGTGATGACAGATGTTCAATAAGTGTTGATTTGCCCTGCTTAGTCTGCTTACAAACAAAAGAGAGAATTTTTATAAGCTGTAGAAGAAAGAGATTGTCTGTTGTTATATTTTATTTTATCATTCTAGGAAGTCATTCTTTCAGATTTGGTCGTGTTCTTTTGTAATTCAGGGATACATTTTTTTTCTATTACTGACAACAATATACATTGACAATCCAGGATATTACATCTCTCCTATAAAAAAACAAAACAAAAAACATGGACACATGGCCTCCTTAGGTGAACCTGGCTGTATTTTTTAGAAATCCCTTGATAGAGTTTTATTCTGATCTCGATTCAGTGTCCTTTTTGCGGGACTAATCTCACATCGGCATGAAAGGGCAGCTGTTATCTTCAACCTTTTGCTTGTTCGACAATCTTCACGCTCTTATTGACTTCCATGAGTTCAGTTGACTATGTTTCAATAACGTAATTATCGCTATAAAATCTTTAGTCACGGGCATGATGAGATTTTTAGGAGCCAGACGTGTCACATGTGTACAGACGAGTGTGTATTTGCCTGCGTGTGTCCTATCTTCGGGATTGATTAGCTGGTAAGTGACCTGCTTAGTTCAAGGTTAATTGGTTTATTGTAGCAGATCATGTTGTGAGATGGAGATTGACGCAGCTATAATGTGCATGAATGTGCAGCTTTTAGGCTCTAATGAGCTGCTGAGCTTGCAGCCAATCAGGCGTTGCGGTTCAGCCAGTTCGGCCTGTTTTATGTATTTAATGAGCTTTTTACTGATGTTTGAGAGACACTTGTATTGTTTCTTGTGCTCAGAAGGAGGATGAGGTTATTGTTAGATTAATAACACGGTTAGACGTTTTGCCTCAGGGTGCTGATGCGTTGTGTGTTTTGGTGTGAATATGTGTTTACTTGAGTCTAAATGCCTTTTCCTGACTCAGCTAGCAGAGTGCTGCTTCAGCTCACTGGAGCCTATAGATGCACAAGCACACACTCACACAGCCTCAGCTTTTTCCCCCGCCTGATTTCATACATTCTATTCAAGTACCAGGCATTGCTTTATCAGTGGTTCCCAGATGGCTTCATTTGCAGTTTGCTTTAAGCCTATGTTTTGGAATTTATTTTATATATCTGTAATTTCTATGATTTAAATTTTGTATGATTTCATTTTTTTTTTAATTGGAATTGTATTTATTTTTCATTTTGAGTACTGTGCAATATTCAATACTAAAAAAATATAAAGTTGCGTCTCACGGTAGGAGCTTTTGTTTTCTCATGCTGCTCATAACTAAATAACACCACCTGCATGACTTTGTGGCTTAATGCAATGTGACACGCAAATGTGAGACTTAGCTAAAAAATAATTCGTGAAATATTTATCACTCATACTTTCTGCATGATTCATGTATGATAAATACTCATAGGTATTTATGTGACCTCATTAACCTAACCAGAGCAGCAAGATTGATTTCAGACATTGTCTTTAAAAGATATCTTGATCTGAATAAAAAATGAGCTTGAGTATAGACGATGAGTATAGCAGATATCAATCATGTTTAAAATCACATCCAAATTGCAAGCGCACCTGCTTTCCCAGCCCCTCTAATGTGTGTTGCATTTTTTAAGATGATGTGGCAAAGTAGAAATCGTTCAGCTTTTAAAAACATGTCTCAAGACCCTTGTGATCGGTCCTGTTACATTTCATGTTTTTTAGGAGTGGTTGCTATAGAATTATTATTATTTTTACATTTTTTTTACTTCTATCCACTTTTTTCCTGAATGAGGAAGTAAGCCTATTAGATGCTATACTACAGGAAAAAGGGGGATAGGCCTAGTTTTAAGTATTTTTTCTTTATAATTCATTAATGTTACGCAAGTATATAACTATATATATAGTTTTGAGTTTGATTTTGTTACTAATGTTACTAATTAAAACTGTCTGACCATAAGCAAAGTCACATTTAGCGCATTTGAAATGTTCCAAAATTAAAATCAGTAAAATATATCTTTTAATAATTTTTGTTGTTTACATGTAACAACATCCTGAACAAATTGGTATGGCAAAATGCAGGCACTCAATAAGATTCAGTTTCTGCCTCTCTTCCTCCTCCTCTTCTTCCCCGTTCTGTCTTTCATATGCACCGAGGCTCATGAGATCGTTAGCGCATCTGGGTCTCAGTGGATTTCAGCAGTCAGAGGTCAGTTGCCTTCAGAGACGTCACTCACTGGGCCTGGAGGTTTTGTTCCCATGTGGAAGGAAAGACCTCATTCATTATGTTTTCTTCCCTGAACGCCAAGGAGTACCAGAAGTGTGAGAAAGGGACAGGCAAGCACAGCTGGGCAGCCAAGGCAGGACAGTTTTATTTCAGAGAGTCAGTGTGCTTTGTAATGTGAAGAAAAGAGCCAGGGGAATACTTCACAACACCTCTGTCTGGCTCTCTTTTCCATCCTCTTCTCATCTGTTCTGTCTTAGTCTTTCTCATTTTGGCTCCTTTTTGTCGTTTAAAAGGGATAGTTCACTCAAAAACGAAAAAGAAAGTTTTGTCATTTACTTACCTTCATGTCACTTCAAACCTGTATGACTGACTTTATGTTGTGAACATAAAAGAAGGTTAAAGTTTGGACCCTGACTTTCCTCAAAACTTATTTTTAGTGTGTTTTTGGTTTCGAAAATGACAAACGTACCATAAAAGTTGCCTATATGGTTTTTACTTTGGGGCCTCTGAAGTCAAACAACATCTTTGTGAGGAGGTTAAGGTTTTCAATAACTAAGAACCATATAAACCACTTTTTATGGTGCTTTTTGTCATTATTGAGCTTGACAGCACTATCGACTATCATTACTTGTTTTGTTTTTTTTAATTCACAAATTCAAATTGCGTTTCATGATAGAAAGAGTCGTTCAGATAGGTTCAGGTCGGCATGAAGGTGAGGGTCTATAAATGTTGGGTTGATGTCTATGCAGGGTCAGATGCTCAGATTTCATCGAAAATCTCTTATTAGTCTTCCAAAGATGGGTTTGGAACGACATGAGGCTGAGTTTTCATTTATGGGTTAACAAATGAAAGTGAAAATAGCAGGACTCCTTTATTCCGTTTTTCTCGATCCCGGCACTGCAGCACAATATAGAGGGAATGCGTTTGAGTCTGACTGACGTGTTATTGCGAATGAGAAACAGCTGTTTCCATCCCCCTCTGTGTCTCTCGGAGTGCTCGTCCCACAGCAGGAGTGAGCCAAGTGGAAAGCAGCACCCAACAGCTGCACACAGATTCAGCAAGGAGCCAAAACAGACAGGTTTTTTTTTTTTTATGTCTTCGTTTAGGAGGAACAACAGGAAGGGAACTGAGTATAAGAAGGCATCTGGCCTATAGCTGGGTGGAGTAAACAGGGCCAGGTGATGGAGCTGTAAACGACGGATGGGTCTACGTCAATACAAACAACACAAGTGTTTCAGATCTGTTGACGTGACCCAGAGTGCCGGGGCAAAGGGGCGGGCTGTTGTTAAGAATTCACACCTCTACCTCAGGAGCAGCTGTTGCCCATCTCTCTCTCTCCTCCTCAACAAGGGGGAAGGGAGGAATGCTGAAGGAATATTCCGGGTTTATTGCGACCTGACGTCTGTGTGCCGCATTTGTGGAGTGCCGGTGATTACCTCAGACAATAAATGCGTGCTTACTGTAAACGCATGTTTTGTGTGTTTATAAACACAGAGGGACGTGTTGAAATTATTGCCTGAGGTGGTCGACAGCATGTCAATGGGTGGTAGATAAACTCAGAATATTCCTTTTAAATGGGAACTCTCTTGTTGCCTTCTCCTATGCCTTCTTTTGCCAGTTTAATGCACAGGGACATCAGTAAGGAAGCTATTGGTTGGTTGACTTCCTAAATCGTCTCAAATTATGTACTTTTTATAATAGTTTTGGTCATTTTAGTACTTTAATTTATTATGTTCAAATTTGTTACTTTTCAAAATATGTTTTTATCTAGCATTTCTAGATTATTTCAGCGATTTCAATGAACTAAATGCATACGTAAAAATGAACAAAGGTTTTAATTGTTTTACTTCTTAGCAGCTCCTTTTCTGCTCTACATATAATTCTGCGTACATCACAGATAGTCTATATACAGGAATGTGAATAATTAAAGATCTCAAAATGTTATTTAAAAGTATAAATAGTGTATTGGGTATTGCATATGAAACCGTTTGTGGAAGCAGTTATTATTCTTCAGATGGTGCTATGAGTGTTGCAGAAATTTCGTCTTTAATATAGAAGGTCATCTTTGTTTATTCGTAGTCTGTGTGGAGGAAGGGATATTTCTTACCCTGCAAAGACTTTTAACGTGTTACCTAATACAGCATGGTACAATTCCAAACTAAATTTAAACAGTGCTTTCTAATAAACTTGACAGCAAAGATAAAGACACAAAGGCCCATTAGAGTGAGCGAGAGAGAAGGAATGAGAATAATTCACAGCCTCTCCCTCCTGCGCTTCATCACCGGGGCTTTATGAGGCCACAGGCAGCTATAAACTTCTCCTTTTTAATAAAAGCAGCTCTTCGCACTTTTCTCATTCTCGTTATCTGTGTACAGAAGAGAGAAAAAGAGAATGAATCGCCTTCCCACGCGGTTTTCATTTTAAACACGTTTACGGATGTATGCAGTTCACACAATATAAACAGACATAAACACGCAAGCACCTCAGCTGTGTTCCTCCTCAGGGTGAATGAGTTTTATCCTGTCTGCTGCAGATCCAGAAGGCCTTTGGGCTCCTATCAACACGTTTAATACCTCACAGTAAATGAAAACACACCTCAGAGAGATATAGGGAGAATCTGAGCGTTTGTGTTGAAACTTGTGACAAGCCGAGGTCAAGTAAAAGGTCCATCCTTTGACTGTCTTTGAGGATCAGAAGTCCGTGTGAGTCAGGAAAACTGCTGCTTGGCAAGACATTATGCAAGACGGGCATTATTTACTTTATTGATCCGTGTTGCTGTTCTCGTTGTGCACAGCTGATACGTGCAAGTTATTTAAATGAAAATAATAGTTCACCTAAAAAGAATCAATCAATCATTTTGTTATTTACATTGCTGTTATTAGGAGGTTCAGATAACTTTCAGAATGCATCAATCTCTTAGTTCGTAGACGAACAAAGGTTTTATGGGTTTGTAACTTTATTAAAAAGTGTTACCATAATCTATATACAATTTTTTTTTTTTTCTGATGAAATATACTGTTTTGCTCTGAAATGTAGCCATATGTTTTATGGTTGTGCCACATCCTGGTATGCTTCATCAGAAATGTGTAATCCCAGAAAAACAGACCCAGAGAATGAGTTGGTAGGAAGTAGTCCCTCAATATGTGATGCTGTCTTTACACGCTCTCTAGCCGTCTCTTTCTTTTATCTTTTCTCTTTGGTTTGATATATGGCAAACCTGCTTTCTCCACCATAGTAACTCAGCCGAGGGGGAAATGTGCTGTCAATCAAAAAGTCACGAGATCAGAGGTTGCTAGGTAACTGGGTAAAACAGACCCCAAACCCCTAACTAACAACAACAAACTGTGCAAGTGCACATTTCAGAAAACAGCTAATAACATGTTTGGGAAGCCGTTGAGTTTGGCATCTCACTGGCATGCGGCCACAGTATCCCACAGCAGCTGTGAGAGCAGTTTTCTCACTAAACACGCTGCTACTTCCAAGACTTAACTCATACCGACTGACCTTTATCCTTATAGGAATCACTTTTTCAGTGATTTAAAAGATTAGTTCATCCAAAAATGAAAATTACGTCACGAGTTATTCATCATGCCATTTTCATCCTGCATGAGTCAAATGGTGATTTTTATAAAAACATTCATGGCCAGCCTTTTCAATATAATGAAAGGTGTGACAGACCTATGTTACGCATTATTATGTGGAAAAATGCACCTTTTGTGTTCGAAACAAGAAAGTAAGTCATTCAAGCTTTTAAGCTTGGGCTTGGAAGAAGATGAAGGCAAGTAGGATGACAGGATATCCAGTACAAGAGCTTGATTGTAGCACTAAAAACAAGATTTCTTTCTTTTATTGGCAATTATAATTGAATACATGTTTCCAGCGCTTAAAACTGCTCTGGTCCAATCAAATTAGAGCAGTGGCACGGAGTGTAAGTTTTAAAAATGCACTCACGTATCCAGTAGCTCCAGTTCACTTAGTCTAACTTGCTCTGGGCTTGTCTTTTGGAAACTTTGCAGTGGAGCATGTACACAGGCGGTTGCAGTGATCCGTGAGCACATTAGCCAGACTGCAGGGAGAATGAAGACGGGCGAGTTAGGGAGAAAGTAAGAGCCTTGACAGAACAGTGCACCCTGGAAGAGAAAGAGAAAGACATGGACCCTAACAAGCAGCAAGGCCCTGGAGACCTAGAGATCACCACAGTGCACAGAAGCAGCTTCAAATGTGCCACTGATTCAGCTGACATGGTAGAGAGAGGGAGAAGGGAGAAGGAAGTTTGCACTGTGTCTCCTTTCCTTACATTTAGACTTGTATAAACAGATTAGGTTAGCCTGACAGAGCGATGTGTAAATATTCCCCTGGAGACTTGGCGCAGCTGTAGGCAGAGCGAGGCAAGGCATCTTGGGTATTTGTTGCAGTGGTTCGATCACACTGCATTACCGTCCAGCACCGTGTGCTCCGGGTTTCAGTCCAACTGCCCCAGAGGCTCGTTCCCATCGTTATTGTGTGTTTAGATGCATTTTTAATGACGCACAGCCCATACTGACAGGAAGTTTGAGCTTTTCAGTGTTTTACGGTGTTTGTGTGTGTGTGTGTACAGAGCTGACACAGCAATGTGTGTATAAGGGTCCATCGATCAAACTTTGTATAGCACATTTCCTGTAAACAGAGGAAAACAGATGCAGCATAGTAAATATTATTACTTAGAAGTCTGGCTTATGGACAACAGATCCAAAGCTGGAACGGTCATAAAGATATGAGAATGTTACATATATTTAAGTTTATATAAATTAAAGGTATAGTTAACCTGAAAAAAAATTTCAAATCTGCTATTGGTTAATGAAACGGATAACCCGCCCCCAAACCCGCATCATTGGTTGAGCTAGAGTTGCTGTGCTGGGCAGGATACTCAAACAAACAGTAGTGCTTTATCACCACAAAGCTCATGTGTTTACATATTTTTGCTTATAGTTGTCTCTGAATATTAGAGCTTTGATTTTAAATCTTAAAATGAAATCTGGGTGTGTGAGTGTTTCTGGCAGTCCTTGTCTCACTGTCGTTGTCCTCCACTTGCCCTCGCCGCCACAGGAAGTCTGAGTTTACAGCGCCACAGCATATGGCTCGTACATGGGATTATTCCACCTCTGTCCTCTCTGTCACTCTCAAAACTTCTCTTTCTTTCACCCCTCTATAACCCCCAAAACTGGATTGAGGTCTAAAAAAGCATGTAGAAACCCCTCAGCTGCGGTTCCTCTATGCCTCTTTGAGGGTCTTTGCATCAATGCAGGGGGACTGAAAGGATTTTGAGGGGTGGTGGGAGGGGGCAGGTTGAGTTGGGGGGGGGATCTGTCAGTCCGATAACTGGAGTTTCATGGTACCGCCTCCTTTTTTTTTAATAGAAATGCTAATCTGAGGCAGCGGCACCAGTCGTTAGGGGCTTTTGTTCGGGGGCCAAAGGGGTCTAGAGAGATGTTGGGGGTTGAGGAAATGAGGTTTGGCTTTCTTTTAATTGTTCTTTCAGTCTATATACGAGTATCTTTTCGCTTTTCTCTTTATCTGTTTTCAGTGCACACATTTGGCTTAATCGGTAACCAGCATCGGTCTTCCATATCAGTAAGGGCTCGCGGCCTATACAGGGAAGGTATTGATTGGTTGAGGTAAAGCAAACGCTGTTTGCAAGAAATGACACACCGCCAGGTATATCTTTGGGTGTGGTTTCCAGGTGTTGGCAGGGTGCTGAATGTCAGTTTAAGCCAAAGCCTTGAGGACTTTTCTCCAGACATGGATGGATTTACAGCTGTTTTTCTGCGGTAAGGATGTGGCGGAGAGCAACCGATCCAAACTCACTGATTGAGTTGATCGGTCCTGACATGACTGCCAATGTGGGATTGATTCGTATCCATGACAGCGGTGAAGAAGAATGTGGGTTTGTTTGGCGAGTTGCTGTTGTTTTTGCGTTTGACATTTGTAACGTTCTGAATGTCCAGTAGGCTTTTCTGAGGTTAGATGAAGAGCTCTATAAAGCTGGGAATGGTTGCAGTATGATTACATTTAACTGTCAGTGGGATAGATGTCCTTCAGCAGTGAAAGAGATGTTTACACACTATTTTTCTTTCTTTCTTTTGTATTGTGTATTTAGTTTTACTGAGAGCATTGAGCGACTAAGCAGAGATGTAGTGGGCAGTTTTGGAGTGCTTGTGGTACAAATGGCTAACAATGGCAGACAAATCGTCCATTATCATTTTGTTTTATGAAAATTTTAAGTAATAACACGTAAAATGTTCATGAAATAAATACAATTTCAGGGTGATACAACTGTCCCAATACCCCTTAAATATTTTTTGTAGTGTTAATGTAATACTGTTGCATTACTGTTACAATACACACATGCTTGGGAAATAATCACAAGTAAACTGAACCATTTTTCATTATATCGCTAAATACACCTGTATGCCCTTTTAAAGCTTGAATTGGTGTCAGGCTAAGACTAAAACAATAATTCAAAATGTTGTGTAAATGCTTCTGTTCGACATGTACAAATTCATCTCTCACTTAATAGAAGTAAGCTAGCTAGGAAAATTTGTATTGGTAATTCTGTAAAATATTAAAATGAATAAATGATATTAAAAAAAACCCGCTTTTGTTGTCAATCCAAATCTGGCTCTGGGAAACCTTTTTGAGAAGCACAGGGATGCTGGTTAAAGGTCATATTTTTACCGAGTCTGAGGAGTCTGGGTCTTTTATTCAGCACTGAGTGTGTGCGCGCTGGTTAAGGTATTTGGCGGGGATGGTGCAGCAGGGTGTTGGTGTGTGTGTGTGTGTGTGTGTGTCTTTTCGGCTGCTGTGAGGAGCTCAGAATGCCAGATGGTGCTTGTTAAACTCAAAAAGCTCTCCCACTCTCGACTGGAGCTCTGCGGTGTGGACCACATGCTGTCTGGAATGACCAGCTTCAATTCAGACAGGCAGAATTCTCCAACACCCAAAGCTACCTGCTGCTTCGGTTTTCTCACAGGCCCTTTCAGCCTCTCTTTCAAGTGCAGCATGTCGTCAGAAGCTCCCGGTGAATGAAGGTTACCGCTCGAGCGCGAGAAGAAATTAGTTCAGCTCAGGGGGACAATGCAGTTCTGCTTCCACAAAGATGCCCGCTGCTGCCCAAACCCATAGAGGGATGATTTGAATGAGAGAAACAAGGAGGCTGTGTGTTTCAACCATGTAGTCAGGTTTGTGAAAGCACCTCGGCCTGTTTGCTCCCTCTGACTTTAAAGACGCCGAGCTGTGTCATCGATTGCTGTCGAAACTTGCCGTGCATGTGCGAAACAACCCGTCCCCACATGTTTGTTTGTGTCCCGTCCTGTCCTGTGAACGTGTTTTTACCCTTTAGTGTTGTCAGCAGGTGAACCGCAGAAATCGAAACTCGTGTCAAACTTTCAGCATGTTTGTCATTCGCCCTGCAGCTGTACACGATCCGAACGAGCTTTTGCTTTATTCAGATTTTAATTAAACGAGGCACTAGGCCGAATCGCCCTTTATGCCGTTCCTAAACCCTCATTGATGTGCGTGAAAAGAAGGATTTGTGTCCTTACAAAAGGCTTACATAAACTCTTAACTCCACTTTTTAGCTGCTAGCTGATGAGCATTGTTCAAATAAGCCCTTTTGGGCCTAGGCCAAGACTTCTGGTGTTTAAAGCACTGAAGGTTTGGAGTTTTGGAATTTACCTCATTGTTTAAGATGCCCCCGTACAAGGTTCCATTACGCATAAGATTGGTGTCGTTTGTGGTCGATGTGTCATATGGAAGACATTAAATGGGTTAAAATTAGGATAACTTATCCTTAACACAGCTCATTAGCCAAAATAGTTGGGTTCCTTGTAAAACAGTGAATGTGTGTGCCAGCAGCATACTTACTGTGCACGTGTGTGGATGCTTGGGCAGTGCATTGTATGTGGGCGGCCCTTTGTACAGTGTCACAGGCCAATATTTTACTATATTTTTGAGCTTATAGGCATTGGGTAATCGTGTCCGCGTGACTGATTAACACACCAGTCAACAGGATTTGGATGGAATTAAAATATGTAATCGCAATTTGATGAAATATAGTATAAAATCAGCCTAATTCAGTTTACTAATTTGTCGGATTTCCTGTAATTAAAGATGATTCCAAACAGGTTGCATTTCCATTTGCTCCCTCTAGTGCTCAACACACTTTAATTGAGTAGGTATAGTTAGTCTAGGATTGTCAGATTACTTGATTATAAAGAAAAATATTCAAAATATTCATATTCAACGACTACTGTTAATCATGAATAATGCTAAACCAAGAATGAATGACTGCCACAGTTGAGAAAAGATTTTATGTGAACTTTAATAGACTTTCAAGTATTCGTCTGTAGCTCAGATTACACTAGTAAGTAAGTATGGCTTCAGAAGACTTGGAATATAGTGGCCAAAAACTTTATTAGACTTTAACAGTAAAATGCAATATTATTTGTGCGGCTTATCAGTAAAACACTGAACGGTTTGCGCAGTAGCTGAATTGAATTGGCCCCGTCTGAAGGATATGTGATCCGGTAAAAAATGGCAGAATCTGAGCTGATACCTGATACGAGTAGCAGATCGCATATCCCTAAATAATTCATAATAAAACTAAAGATTTAATTTTGATGTCATAGTGACTTTAAGGCTAGAATTGGTGGTGGTAACCCACCTCAGAAGCAATAGACTTACCCTGAAATATAGCTGCAACGCATGTTATTACTCGGGTAGCTAGCTTTAAATATGCTAACAGTTAAATTACCTTTAACTTGCTCAGCAAGATTGTCTTAAAAGAGTTCACGTTAAAACGCCCCTGTTGCATTGCTGAGAAAGCGTGCTGGTTTGCGTTATGAATTGCTGACACATTTAGCTAGAAGCTAGAGCATGTTTCAGGCCTAGAGCGATTGAGGAAAAAAATAGGATTTGGAGGAGGACACCCTCATGTTTAAATCCAACTGGCTGCGAGGCAAAATATTTCAATAATAATGCGCGCCTGTCTCGCAGCTGAGAATGAGGGACAAGGGCGATTCCAGATGTTATTGATAAGATCGACAGTGAGTACACGAAATACTGTGTTCGCAGTTTGTGTCATTAAAAAGACTTTATCGCTCATTGGGCCAGATGCCAACTCCATCACAGACAGTCGTGTCTCGTGTAGCAGATGCTGACTGGCTGTCTGCGTTTGCGTCTGTCTGACTCATTTTAACAGCTGATACACGTTATCCAGGTCAGTCGAAGCCAAAAGCTGAGACTGAAGTCATTAAAGCGAGTGGAAAAAAGGGTTTTCTCGCACTTTGACTTATCTAGGGCCTTTCCCCCCCCATGTTAGGAGGGCTAAAAGATGTCGAGCTGTGAGCTTTTAGCATGAAATTATGGGTCTTCCTTCTCGTTAAATTTATAGCAGTGAAAATGACAAGATCTTGACATGTTCTGGCACACAAGCCTGCATTCCTGTGTAAAACTTGCCAACTAGAGGTCATATCGTTTGGCTGAATACTCAGGAAGTAGTCACATCTAGGCTGTATCATACTGTAATTCATGGAAATGTGAGTTATTGTGTTTAAGCCAGTTTTAAACCACAGCCCTTTCTCACGGGCTGTTCCCTTTCTGTTTGCTCACTGTTGGAGGGCAGTGTTTGTTTGGTAAACACCTGGATATTATATTAACCCAAATGGCAAAGGTCAGTTGCTGTATTGCCTACAGAAAGCCCCCTCGGTGCACCCCCTGGGGTCCAACTTTTCAACTCGTGCCCACGCTGCCTGTGAGGATGTGAGACCTGCCTTTTGTTTGTTTATTATTCCTAGCCCGTTTCTCTTTGGGTCTGTTCCCTTTCCTCTCTTTCTCAGCATTCACATCCTCACATATATTTTTTTACAGCGTAGCTAGCCTTCCGTTTTTCATCGTAGAGGTGACGTTTTCGTCTGAAGTCTGAAAATACAGTAAAGTGGAAGATAAACCAAGTTATGACGTACTTGAGATGTTTATTTTTTTCTTTTTTGCTTTCATTCATAATTAATGCATTAATGCAATTAGGGCTGCAACTAACGATTATTTTGATAATCGATTGGTTGGGAGATTATTTTTGATTAATCGATTAATCGGATAAAAACTAAACACTTCTTTAATTTGATGTTTTGCTGATAACTATATAAAACCACAAATCAGGG
>JAUCMU010000013.1:18884190-18901678 GCA_032275025.1 Enteromius treurensis
GTCGCGCTCCTCAGTAACGTGAGCAGCCCAACTAATCGATAACGGCATTCGTTGACAATGAATTTCATTATCGATAAATTTGATCGATTAGTTGTTGCAGCCCTAAATGCAATAAATGCATTATTTGTTTTATTTCTTAGATGTAGGTAGATAGATTTTATTTATTTATTAGATTTTTATTGCAATAAAATTATTTTTTATTTTATTTAGTAATTTATTTTATTGTATTGTATTTTATTTTATTATTCTATGGCTGCATGGATATTTTATATATGTTTTCTGTCAAGGTAATTGGTGATTATTCTTTAAAAAAAAAACTTTTATGCAGATATCCATGAATATCTTATGGATTTTATACTCTGTGCTTAAATATCCACGTGAAACTGTAATGTAGGTTTCCTACACGCCAACACTTAGAATAAATCATAAAGTGTTTGTGGCATGTGAGGCATTAGGGCACATCAGCTCCTGACTCTTGCTATAGTGCCTCTAGCACTGGAATGCATAAGCCCCGAAGAGACTCCGTCCTTACTCCTAACAAGGAAAGGGAAATGAGAACACAAGACCTCCCAGCAGCGTCTCAGGAATGAGAAATGTAGGTGAGCTCTGGGCTGCAGTGAAAGAGCCTGGAAAGCTTTGACAGCATCTGACAGGGTGTGCCCATGTAGGGTGTTCACGGAGGCTTTCTGGTTCTACTAGGTGTCTGGTCACCCCAGTTACCCTGCCGAAACTGCAGAGCTCAGTTTACTCAATCCTTCTGTCAATGTCATCCTTTTTGTGTCAATAAATCCCAGGAGCATACAAATGCGGATAGGACGGGAAACAATAATCCATTAGGTGTAACCTTGTAGCATTGATTTGGGCTTAGGAACGTCTCAGATTTCCTGCAGTTTTCAGTGTTTTAATCAATGAAATATAACACACACTGGAGACCACACTTATTTAAAGCGCGTATATTTAAAAAAAAAATATCAACATTATACGATTTTTGAGATCCAAATAGCTTCTCTTGCTACTTCTGGTCCAAGTTACAGATTTAGTTTTTTCGATTTGTAGTTCACAATGTCAAATAATTGTTTTTTTATTTTTTCTTCTAAAATCCTCAAACCTTGTTTATGGGGAGATTTGAATTAGATTGGCAGATTTTCAGTGTGGAATTTAGGACCTTTCTATGTATGTAGGTTGGACAGATGGGGAGACTCTATAAGTGCGTTGACCTCCTTTCCAGCATTGTTTTGATTTGTTTCATACCACATTTCAAAGCCTGTGTCTCAAAAAAGACCTCTGTTCCCATCAGTCATCCAGTTCAGAGTGCACAGTCTAAATTCAAGTAACATCAGACTTACTGAATCTGTTTTCCGAGAAAACAATCAGAATGTTGTGGAATGATTACCTAACATCAAACAAGAATGTCCATGTAAGCTGCTTATTCTGATTGTGGAAAAACCTCCTTTTTTTAAGAGTCATGCCTGTCAGGAAGTGGATATTTCTAAAGAGAAAACACCCTTTAGTTCAAATATTCCCTCATATCTTCTGGCCTATCAAACCCTGGGCAGACAGGGACTCCTTTTAACTTCTGTGGCTGGTGGAAATGATAGACGGCCCATTGTGGTCACAGTCCCTGCTATAGATCCAGCTGTCTAAATAGATTGGGTCAGTGTGTCTTTGCGGTGGGCGATGATAGCGATGATGAGCTCTGTTGTTTGGGCGGCACGGTGCATGTGAGCAAGCGTTTGAAGGCAGGGGACCGGCTCCTAATGGTAATCAATGACCTGTACAGGAACTGCAGCTGGACGGAGGGCGTTGGAGGGGACAGGATTGGCCATTTGCCTGGCTCTGAAACCCAGCGGGAGATGGTGGGAGGGAGCCTTTCAGATGTGCAATTTGTTGTCCTCTCAAGCCTTTGCTAGTGCTTGATGCTTCTTCTTTCTTCTCTTGTTTTGGATAAGGCTGATTTATTGATAGACTAATGCGCTAATGCCTCTAAAGACAGCGTACACATTATTATAACACATTTTTCCATTTATTTTGAAGTAAAAGAGTCCCAAAACAGATATTTGTTGTATCATAGGGATCACAGTAATGTTGTATGTCTTGGAGGACAGCGGACCTCCCTCTGGCATATGAATTTTTAAAACCACAGAGGATTCACAGTAAGACGTGAATAATTCATGTGAGTTACATTTGATGTTCTTTCAAGGATTAAGATGTGAGTTCAGACTGAATGTAGCTACGAGGTGTGGAGATTCGATCCGATTAGAATTGTCACGATTGGGTTCAATCCTTCTTCCTCTGAAAGACACTTCCTGGATTTATTTTTAAATAAGACTTTGTATTTTGCATAGTGAAAATGAAGCCTCCTTTAGGACCCTTTAACACTGAAGCACTGCATTTTCTTCACAGTTAAGCATGTTTTCCTCCCAAATTCTCAATCCTGCAATGTGTAAAAAAAAAACAAAAAAATAATTAATAATCTCATAATATAATTAATAATAGTAATCGTAGGAATAATAAATTCCATAGAACAAATTGTATCATTTTAAAGTTGTATTTTACTTAAAAAATAATGTTTCATATTGCAGTAATGATAATGGCATGTTTTTGTTTTCTTCTATGATAATGAGAATTAACAGTATTTGTACAATTGTCATTAAAATAATGTCACTATGTAAAAAAAAAATGTTCTCCTAAATTTTAAATATTTTTATCTGTAATAGGTGCAACAAATAATATAATATAATAAAATATATCATTTTACTTTTACAGCATTTAATATAATGAACTGGCAATGAACGACTGTATTTTTAATAACTAACAAAGATGAATAAATACTGTAATAAATGTCTTCTTCATGGTAGTTAATGCATTAACTAATGTTAACAAATGAGATCTGATTGTAAAGTGTTCCCGTTTTATTTGCTTTTGGTTACATTTTTGCTGGTTTCTCTGAGATTTCGGGAGGCTCACACTATCACTTGCCAGGATATCAAAACTTTGTGTTCTTTCATGAAAGAGAGCCTTCTTACATGTTGCTTTTTCCGCCTTTTTAACAGTATTCTTTAATAATGAAACAGCTTGTCATTTGCGCACATATTATTTATCTTTTTCTGATGTCTCGTGCTAAGTTTAGCCTGACAGGCCCTTTGTGTTCACTTCATGTTCAGATTAAACCAATGTTCAGTGCTTCTGGGAATGTTTACGATCATGGAACTTCCACGTTTTCAATTTTTGATACACCCGCGTTTTAAAAGCAGTAATACCTCAACATATCCTCTGGGGATGAGCGTGTCGCTTTGTCCAAATGTCAGTGCTATGTCTTTTGATAAATATTTAACAGATTTTCCCTCTATCTAGAGACGTCGGCTGAAATGGGTTGCCTTTTTTGAGGATTAAAAATTACAAAAACAATTGTTTGTTTGTTTTTTGGAACCATATGTTGCCATGAATTGTGTACAATTAGATAAATGTATAAATGAAGTAAGGTCAGTTTTGTCTCCATGTTAACATAAAATCACAGTCTAGATGGTTATTGCCGTTTGAAAAGGCAAAACTTCAACGTGGTGCACAGCTGGTGTTGACACTGACACGAAGATGTGTTTATTTTGAAGAGAGGGTTAAAGGTATTGGGGTCAGTGGGTTTGTAACAGACAGACAGGACTACGCGTCCGAAATGCATTATTAATAAATGTCAGTTTAATCAGCTTTCCTTTCCAAGGATTATTTTTAGGTGGCTGAATTTCACAGTGTGTACCCGCAGCGGCGTCTGTCAGTACTGTAGTTTTATACTCTCTTCCGTTCTCACTAGTACTTTATTTTTGGATATGATATTGGAAAGCTCTTTTACTGAAAGGCAGTCTCTGGGTTCATTGCACTAAACCAGTAATTCTCAACTGTTTTTAATGCAGGACCCATATTTACATTGGATATAAAGTGGTGAACCAAAACATGGCCAAACTCAAATCAAATGATCTTAAATTAAATACTAAATAATATCAACTCGCTACATGGGTACACCCTGTTAGATGCCATCAAATATTTAAATTACTGCGTGAACTTGATAAACCAAGTGTAACTGGAATAGATTTAAGTTAAAAAAAGTTTAATATTATTTGTAATTTGATATGCAACCTTTAAAGCTAAGCAAAAAATTGTGGGTTTTCTCCTCCCTTTTGAAGATCCTGTATGCCTGTTCATTTAGCATTTTTAATAATGAACTATTTTTTTAGTTAATTGCATTTTTAATTAATTTTTTAAGCTTTTTTGTTTTTTTACTGAACTCAGTGAATAAAATATATTTAATACTTTATACGTACTGTATAAATACGCCAGTGTGCATCTTATTGGCAATTTGTGAAAAAGGACATCTGTCAAGTAAATTCAAATGCAAATTATATAATTAAATAAAATGTGCGTGTGCTAAGTTTTGGTAACATCTATTGAAGTAGCCACATTGAATATAATTTCGGCTTAACACTGTGGGGAAAGTGGTCTGGATCTGTTCTGCTATTTATCAGAGGTAGTAGTGCCTAATGCTTTTTCAGTTCGATTTTTATCTCTGATTAGTCTGTGCACAGAGGTCAAGAAAGCGGTACATTTGTTTTATAGATGATCCAGAAATGGCATGCATTCAGGTGAAAAAGAAAAGTGCTTTCTGAATAGACATTCATACCCTTATTAAATTAATTGGTCTTTTTGCTGATGCTTTGTTCAGTTGAGGATTTTGAGTGCTTTGCGTTCTTTCAAGGTCACATTGGTAACTCTCCCTCCCAAATGGATTCTCTAATGATTTCTCTCTCTTTCTCGTTTCCTTCCAGAGCATCAGAGAGATCCCACCTGGCTTTGTTAAGCCCACATGCCTGTGAAATGACCACATCTCCTGCTTGCCCTCCCGTGGAGTGAGCAGTTGTCCTTGACAGTGAAACAGAGATAAAGAGAGCCATTCTCCTCCTATGGATTACAGACCCCTAGGTCTGAACACCCTGACGTGGGTCAGTCATCTTTCACAGATATCTCCCAGTGCTGCTGTCAAGCTCCTTCGCCATTCCGTAAAATGCTGGAGTTGGAATTTCTGGTCTGGACAATTTAACGTCAGGTATGAATGTCCGTATCTTTAGGACCAGAGGCACAGTAAACGAGGCCGTAGAAGCTTGAGAAGCGCCTCACCTCAGAAATGCAGACCGATGATCTATTTACCAAAAAGCTTCAAGCCTTGAATGGTAATATGGGACCTCCTGGTGCAAACACACAGGGAACACCAGCAGTGCCCAAGATGGGCGTACGTGCAAGAGTGTCCGATTGGCCACAGAAGAAGGATGGCCACGGCCCACCTCCCAGATACGAAAGCCTAATGACGACTTTTCAGAATGGACAACCCAGTCAATTGCCAGAAGATGTGGTCAAACAAAGCCCCGGTTCGCCTCCCAACCCCAACTTTCTGGAGGCAAAATATGGACTTGGTGAACTTCTAAACAACTCTCCCGGTAAAGTTCACCATGCTCTCCAGAAAAGGAGCAACAGTGACGTCACCATCAGCGATATAGGGGCAGAGGACATGGATCAGACGGCAATCAACCCCAATACAGGTGCCACCTTGCACCGAGAGTATGGAAGCACGTCCTCCATCAATCGCCAGAGTTTGCCAGATGAAGGTTTTTTTGGCAATTTGAAGGTTTTCCTGCCAGAAACTTCGGAGCAACCAAGTGCACCACCTCCGCATGGCTTTCCAGAATTTCGCAGATACGAGACTGCCATTTCTCCAAGTCTTCAGACTGCTGCACAGATTGCACGAGGGGACATTCTCTGCATTCCAAACTACTCAGACTATGTGGACAGTTCTCTCTTTTACAGTCGGGAAAGGGAGAAGTCTTTCCTACAAAGACAGAAATCTGAAAAGGGCGAGACGTCCATTTTCCGCAGACTGAAAACCATGAAGAGCGAGCAGAGGCAGCTGAGCGACCATGAAGATTGTAGTAGACATGGTCGTCCATTGAGTTTCCAGAGATGTTTCGCCCACTATGACGTACAGAGTGTGCTTTTCAATATTAGCGAGGCTGTTACCAATCGTGCCAACTTGGCACGTCGGAAGAATATTACCACGGGGGCTTCTGCTGCATCCCAACACCAGATTGGTGGGGGAATGGACAGTCCTGACCCCCTGCCTGTTTGCGAATCCCCTATGGACAGCTGTGAGGAGCTAGGTCAAAAAGCTTGCACAGATCCTGATGAAGGGGATGGGAAGAGCAATGGTTTGGTGCTGAGCTGCCCGTACTTTCGCAACGAGATAGGCGGTGAAGGTGAAAGGAAACTGAGTGTCACCAAACCGAACAGTGGACCCCACAACAATGTAGGTGACAATTATACCATCGAGTCTACTTTAAGCTCACACTGCACAAATGCGGGGGTTTCCGTCTTGGAAATGTCCCGTGAGAATTACGCCTCTCGCGAAAACTACGCCGTTCCACGGGATTGTATCAAACGCTACATCATTGAGCACATTGACATGGGTGCCTACTACTTTCACAAATTCTTCTTCAATAAAGGTTTGTTTTACCATCAAGATGTTAATTTGAGTTGTTCTACACAAAAATGTAATGTAGTGAAATATAGGTATATCTGAGTGTGTCTCTCCCTTATTCCGTTTTCTTTAAAGAGCACCAGAACTACTTTGGTGTTGATGAGAACTTGGGTCCAGTGGCAGTAAGCATTCGGAGAGAGAAACTGGAGGAGGCGAAGGAGGGACCACAGTATAATTATAGGGTCATCTTCAGGACCAGTGAGGTACAGCTGCAAAACACATCTGTAAAACACATTGTTTAATGCACATCATTTAACAATTTTTATTATTTTTTTTAGATCCATTAGTCTTTGTGCCAGTCAAGTTCAGGAGAATAACTTTCAATTACATATACTCATTTGTGTGCATATACATGCTATATATACTGTTTTTACCAAGCAATGAGAGGACTTCTCATTAATTTATAATTGATTTCCATCTTTCCATTAAGTACATTTCCCGAAGCTTTTATATCATTCCCTCTGAATACAAATCGGAGCTGCCTCAATAATAGCATTGATTGTTTTGAAAATCAGCTCAAGATGGATGATGTCTGTGGCGTACTATTGATTTTTTCAATGTATGGTGGTATAAATTACCTTACTGTACTACATGATTCTCACCACTGACGCTATAAAAATCCAGACCAGTGCGGCTTTGAAAATGGCAAGAGATCTTTCATATGTGGCCTGCCAGGGGTTTTCCTAAGGGTGACTGAATAGTTTGCTGAACTGGCGGCTGAGCATACAATGGCTCTCTAGCTAAAAGCCAAAGCATTACTTCAGCATTCGCCACAGTTAGTTGAACTCAATTATTCATCAGAAAGATTGGCAGAGCATGTCGCTGGATTCAGCATCATTGCAGGGACACTCTTCGAGAGTGCTTTGCCGTTTGAGAGAAAACTGCAATGGTTTATCCATCTGGTGACTATTTGAGAATGCTGTGTATTCATTTAATAGATACATGCGCTCAACATTGTGAACTCTTTCCTTTTTTGCTAAACTTCTCTCTTCACTCCGTCCTTCTTCAGCTCACCACTTTAAGAGGCTCAATTCTGGAGGATGCCGTCCCCTCCACAGCTAAGCATGGGACTTCTCGTGGACTGCCTCTTAAAGAGGTGCTGGAGTATGTAGTTCCTGAGGTCAACATTCAGTGCCTCAGACTGGCCACCAACTCACCTAAAATCCCGGAACAACTGTTGAAGCTGGATCAACAGGGGGTAAGTACTGGACTAAATGCTCTATAGTCAGATTTACACATAGAAATGGTAGACAAATTACTTGATTTTAATTAAAATACCATATACCATGTAGGACCCTATGTAGGATTTCTGTGATGCAGAAAATGTGGAAGAAATCCCAGAATCCAATCTTCAAAATGTTGCTTACTTCATAGGTTATTTATTAACGTGGTTACTTCATAACTTGGAATATCACAGAATTTGCCAAATTTTGGATGGATGTATTAAAAGTAGGAAAACTACACTTAAAACAAAACACAATATGGATTAGCGTCTCTAAATATTACACTGCAATAGAGGATGGATACCCGACCTGAGCCCGACGGTACCCGATGGTACCCAACGGGCCGGCTGGGTTCGAAGAGATATTTAGAAAGGAGGTTCGGGTCGGGCTCGGTCCAACAATGCGAATGTGCGCTAATGATGGGATGTTCAGATCATTTTACCGACTCGGACCTTTGAGTCTCGTTCAGCAAAATGAACGAATCTTTTTTTTCGAGTCATTTCGTTCATTTTAGCAAAATATAATTAAAATGTTACCTGTTACCTCCCTAACACATTTACTGCTTATACAAACGTTGATCACACTACAAACAAGACAAAACTATAATTCTATAAGAAACATAAAAGATGAATTCATTGTTTACCTGGGTCTTTAATCTATGATTCGCTCACCTGACAAGGCTCTTATCTGACAAGTTTTCGGGTTCGAGTCACAGCTCCATAAGCTTAACCTATGCAGCCTGAGCCGGAAACAGAATTGATTAGTTCATCTCTCGAGTCTTCGGGTTTGAGTCGTTCGTTCTTTTACCAGTTGGCACTTACCGGCTCAGTACCCCGAAACAGGTGAATCAATAATTCCAATATAGAAACTATACGATGTTGCACAAATGCGCATGCGCGACTTAACGAATCACTCCCACGAGATGACTCGTTCCTCCGGAGTCACATTAAAGATTCGTTCACTAGTGTGCGCCTCTGTTTAGAAGGGCGCTTTTTGCCGGTGTGCACTTATGCTCTCATCTGTTACCCAATCCACATTCTACACTGCAAAAGCACCATTTAAATTGAAATTTTGCATGTTCTGTTTGAATGAATGGCACAGATACGTGGTTTCATTTACTACATGATGCTCGCAGTCTCTGCCGCCTCAATATATGAGTATACTAATCCATATATTCATAAGCATTTCACAGTTTCTTTAGAGTAAAACTATACAAATGGAAACTTAAAGGTTTGGTTTAACTTGAAGAAACTGTGACAGAAATATGACTTAATGTAATGGTACTTCTACTAATAAACATCTTATTTAAATATGAAATATTAAAGGAATATTTACCGAAGTTATTTTGAGTAAACCCCCTAAACCCCATTTAATAACATTTAATTGAACCATTAATGCAGAGTTTGGAAAAATTAAAACAGAAACGAACTGTAACCCATAAATATGTCAGGACTGTACCTTTTAAAAATCTCAAAATTATTAGAAGTGACAATTTTAACCAGCACCCTGCAGTGTGACATGTTGTAATTAATCTAAATTTGTTTTAAGCATTATTTTATAATTGTATATTTTGCATGTTTATGTCATCTTTTATCAACTGAGAGACTGTATTTAATGTATTTGTTTATGCCTTATGATCATTTAAAAGGAATTCATCAGTTCATAGTCTTTTAAAAAATGTCATAGTTACAAGACATAAGAAAATGTTTCCCTTATACAAATATGTAAAAAAGAAATTGTCCAAGAACTTTGTACATTAACTACCCAATCGACCCTTTGTACTGTAAATGCTTGAATTGCCAAAATATTGACAAAGCATTTTCCCACAATACAGCCAGGCTGTAAAACGATCGCACCGTCATTTGGACAGTAAGAGACAGTTTGGCTAACACAAACTGACAGGTGGAAAGGAGGTGGGACTCTGGGATGATTCATGGCATACAGTGTACAACACTGTTAATCGTACATGTCCGCAAGGCTTGTAATTACGAAGACATAATCAAGTGGGGGTTTAAGAAACCATCAGTTATATCCTTCGTACATCCCATTTGCTTAGTTTTAATGCGTACTGATAAAACCAGAAACAGATGTTTTAAACTTCTGCTGATGATGTGATGCCCTTAAATGCTGTTGTTCATTTGATAACTTGAGCAAGATTGAGCTTGTAAAGTGGTTCCTTTGGGCAAGGCGCCTATCAGGTGCTGCCGATGGCCTTACAGCATTTCCGTTTGACAATTCAAATTGCAGGTGTGCCAGGATGAGACAGTGTTTTACTAAAGAAGCCTTTTATAAAAACAAAGATCTGATTTCTTATTGAAAGACCCAGACTTGCACATCCCAGGGCTGGAGTAGAACAGAGAGATGAACAGTTTTGTCAGTAAATTGACTTAATGGAATCAGAGAAGCAGTCAAAATCTCGATCGATATTGCAGCCACACGACGGTCAGAGGGGAAAATCTGAAGAGTAACCCTGTAGAACAATGAATGCATTGAAAGAGGCTAGTTGTAAAATTAAGGCTCGTAATTATGTGGTATTTTGTCATCTCAAATCAATCAAGTTCATTGAGGACTTAGGCTAACTGTAAAAAAGATAATTCGGCTATTGTCTGCAGATCCAGCACTCAGACAAAAGAGAAGTAGTTTTCAAGGCAAATTTTTGGGCAAAACCCCCTGAAAACGTCCCCATGGCAACCACCTAGCCACACATAAAGGCCACTTGACCTGTTTGAGGTGCTGCCAACTGTGACCAGCAGCACTTATGGTGAAAATGAAAGAAAGGAAAATCATTGCTCGTCTTATGCTTCGTCTTTGTCCATTTCTTCATCTCGCCTCCATACTCTCTCCCAGTTCTACCCTCTTTGATAATGGTTGGGTTTTTTTCTCTTCTAAAGACCGGTGGTGGCATTTTATGGCACAAAAGCCAAAGCAATTGTAAGAATAGCACTAAAATTGCTTTTACCATTTTTGAAAAATTGGTGCGGGCTGGAAATTACAGGAGATTTTGGACAATTACTATGGACCTCTTAAAATTCCTATGTCGTTGTAAACCAGCATTTTTCAGTTTGTCACCCGATCATAAATTCCTATTATTATGAAAGTTAAGTAGCATATTTTTGACATACTGTTCATTATCTTTCAATAATTGTCTGGCTCTGTTTGAAGCAGTGTGTCTGGTTCCAAAGGTTCTTTCTTTAGTTTATGGCTGGTATGTGTGTGTCTCATACATAATGCAAAAGTGGCATCTGAGGCCAGTCCGAATGTCATTAAGTGTCAGGCTTTTGCATAGATTGATAGCACTTAACATGACTAAATCACCACTTGTGGTAGACAGTGTATATGACCGTTCCATAATATGCTTTAAGGGTGCTTTTGAAGGTTTCCTGTGCTTTAAAGATTGAATAAATATATCACTTTTTTACTGTGTTCATTTAGAATTGATTCTTTTTCACAAACCTGCCGTGTAATATATAAGTGGCGTTACTGATATTTGAATATTGTTGCTTGAAATAATATGGGAAAATATTTTTTATATTAAATTTAAATTAAATTTTATGTTCAATACATGAAATGACTACTGTGTTGAAGATCAGTTGCTAGGAGCCAGTCAAATATACTGTACAGTGTAATGGTCATTTAAAAAAAAAAAAGAGACCACAGAATGCAACTAATCTGGTATTCTGCAGAGATGTATAATAGGTGTAATTAGGGCTTTGCAATACTCAGTGAAGGTAATAGCTAGTTCAAACTGAAGGGTAAAACACTAAAAAACTTGTCAAATATCATTATAATGATTGAAACTGATTATGGTTTTATTCTTTGTATATTGTAGCTGAGTTACCAGCGCAAAGTAGGCGTCCTGTACTGCCAGGCTGGGCAGAGCACAGAGGAGGAGATGTACAATAATGAGAGTGGTAGTCCTGCACTGGAAGAGTTTTTAGATCTACTAGGTCAGAAAGTCCGACTGAAGGGGTTCAACAAGTACAGGGCACAGCTGGACAACAAAAGTAAGTGCTGCTCTCACAATGATATTTTGCTAAATGTTTGAACCACTTTCGCTTCTGTGAATCTTTCCAAAGAAAAAAAGCTGCTTGGCAGCTTCAGGTTCATTTCTGAAATGGGTTTTGTTAATACCATATTTGTTCACGGTCAGTGCATTGGACAGTTTCTCATAATCTCTATGTCTGTGCAGATGAGCCATTTGCAAATTAATATTGAACTGCAAGAGGCTAATTTCGTCTTTCATCAGCAGTGTATGTGTCTGTTTAATTTACTGTCTTTTATACTGATGCGTGTGATATGATCGTATCTTTTCTGCAGCGGACTCCACTGGCACACACTCTCTCTACACCACCTATAAAGACTTTGAACTGATGTTTCACGTCTCTACAATGCTGCCCTACACACCCAACAACAGACAACAAGTGAGTCGGCCACATTTCATACTTTATCCCTTCTTTTTATTTTCTCATCTCTGTGATCCAAGCCCATGTGACATTTTTAGGTGGAGCTTAAAGGGATACTCCACCTCAAAATGAAAAATGTGTCATTGATCACTTACCCCATGTAATTCCGAAACAAACTTAAATTAATAAAAAAAAAACAGTTATTTAAAATCGTAATAGTATTTCACAGTGTAATTAAAATTGTAAATGCTAAAGAACAAATCGTTTGTGTGGTAGTGTACCAAGTAACTGATCACAAACACATATGTAGATAAGTATGATTATAATTCTTTTATTGCAAACAAAAAAAGCTGACAATCCAAGATAGATGAGCCTTTCTGCTGATTTATGCACACTTGAACAAGCACCTGCTCGACTGAGATTCAGGTCTGATCACTTACTCATGCCTGTCTACACAAAACTCTTTCAACCCTCGTCAGTTCTCTATTCAATTGGCTGGTCTTGATCTGTGCATCTTTACAGACCTCTCAGAACCTAGACCAATTGTCCTGCATCCTGCTAATTGTAAACACTTCAGCAGGCAGGCCACGTTGTCATGGCAACTGTCTGAATGCCCCATCTTTTCAAAGCAAAAAAAAAAGCTCTTTTTCCAGTTGCCCAGACAAGGCACAGATTTTGTCTTAAGTGAAGAGCAGGACATATCAGGGCTAATTAATTTAGAGATTGTGAAAGACTGTTCTTATTTGTGTGGTGGAGCAGATATAAAAAGATTTATCTGCTGTACTTTTCAATGGGCGGAACAATCCTAATAGTCTGCCGCAGATTAATTTACCACCGTAACAGCTTTCCATCAATGACTTCCTAAAATCCCCATGGCTAGACTGAGCTCAGTCGAATGATAAAATTGAGATTTGTGCTTTTTCTTATATATATATATATATAGAATGAGTAAAAAGAGAAGTATAGGAGCCTTGCTTGGGCCTTTATTTAGCTGTTATGGGGGATTTGTTGTTTTCTGTCCATTGGATCATGGTCTGATAGGGATAATCTCGGAAAGTAAGCTGGTGAAGATCTCCACAGCTTTGAGCTTTAAATTCAGTACACCTCTGATCCTCTTTGTTTCCTTTGGTGACAGAGAGATGAGCCTATGGGATATACAGTAGACTACAGTTAAACCTTTTTCACATTGCTTAAGCTTTTTTTATACAAACAGTTGGTAATACATTTTTTCGATAGTCCACTATATATATTTCGATAGTAGACATTCTACTAACCACTTTGTGACTACATGTCAACTAGCAGTCTGTTTAATGGCCTTATTTTGATGGATCCACCACATACAACAAACTGACTATCAGAAAATTTGCAAGTGGATGTCAACTTATTCCCTTTACCTACCCTACCAATATTCTCTGAGAGTTAGTAGGCTTTTGTAATTGCAAATAAATGGGTATTAGTTCACATGTAGTTAAAAAGTTACTTATAGTTAGTAGAATAAAGTCTAAAGTGGACTATCAAAATGAAGTGTAACCGAACAGTTTATCCAGTATGCAGTAGTTACCATAATATGAGGATGTTTCTTTTTTCTTTTGTTGTATATATTATATATGATTTCTCTTTTGGACAGTGTGTTTGAAGTTCATTTTTGCTTTGGGTTTCTAGTTTTTTGTTCAAATTTGCACTGTAATGACTGTCTTCATGTTATCTGTTCCCCCATCCAGCTACTGAGGAAAAGGCACATTGGAAATGACATCGTTACCATCATTTTCCAGGAACCAGGAGCTTTTCCATTCACACCCCAAAACATACGCTCTCACTTTCAACATGTCTTCATCATCGTTAAAGTCCACAATCCTTGCACAGAGCATGTGTGTTACAGGTAAACTGTAAAATGTCGGTTACTCATTATTTTTAGCCTAGCATGTTTTACAATTAGGATGGTGGTTTAGCTTATGCATGTGGCTTTGCTAAAGAAAACGCAGTTTTTTTTGTTTTTTTTGCAAAGTCATACCCAACCCGTCTCGAATAAATCCAATTTTGTAAATTAAAGAACTCAATCTGTTGGGACGGGGGGGCAGAGGTAGACAAAGACGCTTTCCAAACAGCTTGGTGACAGTCAGATTTGACCTCTCAGAACGATAGGGAGGATTAAAGGATAAGATCGAAGGGAATTCAATTTCCAGCCTTATTTACTCGGTGTGTACCTCTTAAGCTTGTTCAGCGTAACATTGCAGAGAGCTGAGGGAGGCTGGAACCTGGCTCTAAGCAGAATTGCCCATCTCTTTTTCCGATCGGATCTATGAGAGACTGCTAAATTGATGTCAGTGTTGAAGTCAAAGAAAAAAGCTATGTATTCTTCTTACAGAGGACATGTTCTTTTGTACATATTACAGATATTTAAAGTTGAGCTTAATATGTGGAGACAGATATAAGCCATTCATAATGTGATATATAAAATAAATAACTTTAAAAAATATATTTTTATATATTATATTATTGTTCACTATAGCTGTTTTTAATTGAGGAAGGGGGGACTGTAAAAAATATATATAACTTATATATATTTCTTTTATTGCAATATTTACAACTGTTTTCTGTTTTAACATAATTTAACATGTAATTTAGTCCTATGATTTTTAGCACCCATTTTTTCCGTTCTCAGTGTCACAGATCCTTCAGAAATCCTAATATATTTGTGGAGCACCTAATATAACATCTAGTAACCTTATATCTTTGTGGAAACCATTTTTTAAGGATTATTTAATGAATTAAATTACATTTATTTCAAGTGACTGAAACTCATTTTATCGTATTTCTTTATTCAATAGTGTTTCAGTTGCCAGATCCAAAGATGTGCCTGGGTTTGGACCTCCCATACCCAAGGGGGTGATGTTCCCCAAGTCTGCTGTATTTCGGGACTTCTTGCTGGCCAAGGTGATCAATGGTGAGAACGCGGCCCACAAGTCTGAGAAGTTCCGTGCCATGGCGACGCGGACCCGCCAGGAATACCTTAAAGACCTTGTGGACAACTTTACCAGTGCAACGCCTGTGGACGCCTCGGGTGCAAAATTCAGCTTCATCACTCTAGGCGCCAAAAGGAAAGAGCGCAGTCGGCCAAGGAACAATGCTCATCTGTACAGTACGGGAGCCATCACGTGGCCGGTGGTTGCTTGGGACAGTTGCCAGTCCACCGATATCGGTTGTTTGTTGGCCATCTCCCGAGAGTTTGTGGCGCTTATTGAGGAAGTGTCCCGGGAAGTGGTTTTTAACTGTTACTGCAAGGACGTGATTGGTTGGAGCTCATCTTCAGTGGTGGGCAGGGTAAAGCTCTTTTACGAGCGTGGCGACTGTGTGGTGTTTTCCGTGCAGGATGGATGCCCAGAGGAAGTTCGAGAGGTCGTACAACGATTAGAGGTATGAGTAGCCAATCCTGGATGAAAGATCAAGTTTTATCTAAGCTGAAGCTTAAACCAAGCTTGCCTTTTACTGTGAATAAGTAAGCAGTGTTGGTATACAGGATCAGGTTTCTCTTGGAATCAGGGGCCTGGGGTCAATGGATTAGCGTTAGAAAGGTAGAAAGACCATGTTAGAGCAGATTTTCTTACCTTAGCTTACCTCAGGCTTGCCAGAACGTTCACTTTATTCACTCTGGGATAAATAAATGCATCAACACACGCCTTCATAAATCAGTATTAGTTCCACTTCTTGCTTAATTGCCACCCATTCATGCTCAGTTGGTCCAGACCTGCAGACTTACACTACATTTTTTACAGTGCAGTAGAGGTTTAAATGGGTGCACATGCTGTTTAGGTTGATGGTCCCAGTCAGCATGTTCCATTCTCTTTGTGAGATTTGACAGCTTGTAAAATACCGTCCTGTGACTCTTGAACATGCTTTTAAATGTGTTTATTGCATTGGGCGATTTGCTGTCATCATCATAGCATTTGTGCAACAGACCATCAGCACGTTTTTCTTGGAATAAGCAAAAAATTTGAATTCGATCATCCTTTACTCAGCCTCAGGTTGTTTCAAACCTACATGACTAACTTTTTATATGTTGAATACAAAATTCGTTGTTAGTAACATTCTCCAAATGTATTTAGTGTTATGCACAAGAAAGAAATTCATATAGGTCATGAACGACATGAAATGTTTCATTTTATATGACTGCTTGTGCTTTTTTAAAGAGGCAATTATTTTTAATCATTGTGTTAGACGTTTTTTAATGTGTATGGTAAAAAGGATGGTAATGTGATTTATTAAGATAAAAGTCAGGTTATGTTAAAATTTATGAGTGACAGATCTTTTTTAACTTGGAAAAAAGAAGCATATATATATATATATATATATATATATGTATTTATGTTTTTTATATTTATTTAAATAATCAAAAAAATACAGCCTTTATATATTTTTAACCACTTCAGTCTCTTCAAGGTCCTTTTGTTGTTTTAGTAGGTGCTTAGAGTAAAGTCAGAGTAATATCAGCTTACCTGAGGTTTGCTTAAAACTGTTTGTTTTCAGATCAAGTAGTTGCATGCAGAGGGTTTAAGCTGTTTTATCCAAAACACGTTTGTTTTAGATGTCAGGGGCAGATTAATGAAAAAACCTCAACCTTAAGACATTTCTTCAGATAAATTCCAAACAGTTCTACTCAGTTCATCTTTTTTTCTTGAAGAAATGGTTTTGACATTATATGGTTAGTATGGTGGCTCAAGGATCAATCTGATCAGCTCGAAGGCAGTGTTTCTGAATTATGTTGTAATTATAGGCTTACATTAAAATTGATTTGTTTTGTAAAGCTGTTACTAAATTACAAATTCAATCAAAAGTTTTGTCACGCAATCAATGTTCACATTATCAATCCTTGATGTGAACTTGTACACATCCCTAGCAGTGGTATAATGCATCATATGTAGCTAGTGTAATGTTTTAATGCTAAATTACAACAATTAAAAAATTTATAAATAAATAAAAATAAATTCTTGGGATGTAACAGTATTGTAAATAGCGTCGTACTGCAATATTAAATTTTTTCAATGATACCGTGGTCACATGACTCGATAAAACGATAGGTCTTCTGATAAAAGTTTGCTCAGACGAATGGAGCGAACGGGAGGTAGCGGGAACTACAGTTCCCATCAGCCCAAAGCGTGCCCATCATTCTTTGCGGTCTGTTGTTAATACAGAATTCAGTGTTGCCAACTTAGTGACTTTGTCTCTATATTTAGCGACTATTCAGACCCCCTTGGCGACATTTTTCCCTAAAAGTGACTAGCGACAAATCT
>JAUCMU010000013.1:18910165-18941955 GCA_032275025.1 Enteromius treurensis
AAGGCTGACTTTTCCAAAACACTTCTTTATTTGCTGCTAAGAAGAAACCCCAGAAGTTATGTGAAGTATAGCTCCATCCAGAAAAGGGGGGAAAAAACAAGGTCATATTATGTTAGTTTTAATAAATAAAAATGTGGCAAAGAAATCAAATAAATTCTCTTTTTTTTTGTATTTTTGCCGTATCGAAAACATACCGAACCGTGACACTACTGTATTGAATCAAACCGAACCATGATTTTTGTGAACCGTTACACACCTAACACACAGACAAAAAGCCAAAAAATGTCCCCACAAAGTAAAAAATTACTGGTATTATTTTCCTTGTGGGCACATAAATGCCAGGTGTGTACACACACACGCACACTCGCATGTTGTGTTTACATGTTTTATTGGGACACCCCACAGACGTAATGGTTTTTATACTGTAGAAACTGTATGTGGTGTTGCCCTACACTGACCCTAAACCTACCCCTTACAGGAAATGATGTGCATTTTTAGATTTTCAAAAAACTTAATTCTGTGTGATTTATAAGCTTGTTTCCTCATGGGTACCTAACAAATGTCCCCACAAGGTCAAAATTTACTGGTATTCCTATCTTTGTGGGGACCCATAAGGTGATAAATACCAGGCGCACACAGACACACACATATGTGTGTGTAACTAAAACTCAATTTTCTCTGTACTTTATTTAATACCTGTTTTGGCTCTTTAGATGGTTTCATAATAGCTGACCCTTATCATTTATCAGTGATCGAACTGCAATACATAAACAATACATTGTCAGTGGTTGCAGAGTTGTTGCTAAAAGTTTTTATCATAACTGGCTCGCACATAGTCATAGGGGATACTTTGAGCTCTTACATACTTACGGCATGAATTTGAAAGGACTTCACAGAGTTTTTTGTAAAAGCCTGTAAACATTCCATTGGAATGGTTTAAACACTGAACGCTATCTTTATGCAGAATAATGAGGGAGAATGTGTGTTTATTTATGATGTTCATGCCATGTTTTGTATTATTTGCAGGTCCATTGTCTCGGAGCCCATGTGAACTACTGCCAGTTGGGGTGGGTCACCCGGTTCAGGCCATGTTAAAGAGTTTCACTGCCCTATCAGGCTGTGCTAGCCGAGGAACAACCAGCCTCCCTCAGGAGGTACACATTGTCAACCTACGAAGAGGCAATGCACAAGGAGACAGAGAGAAACCAGCGGAGGTGAGATTCATTCACTACTAGAGCTTTACCAGCACCTCTAATGCAACAAAGGGTTTTGCGTATCCTGAAATGAAGCTTGCACTTAGACCTGCATGCCTCCGCTCACCTCATTGCATAAAACAGTTGCTGTATGTGTGTGTATGTGTGTATTTATAAACTGTATATAGCCACACTACAACCTACAACTTTTGTTTTCTTTTATTTTGTGCCTTTAAAATTTGAAACATTTTAAATTTTAAAAGTTTTACCCTTCAATATTTCCATGCAACCTTAAACATAAACTAGCAAAAAAGTTGTTTTGACAAAATGGATGTTGAAGACTCCACGTGAGCTCGATTTTAAATTGTTCAAATAGCTGTTTCACTGTTGTGAAACATCAAACCACTAAAGCCTGGAAACGAAGAGTTGTATAAATGGCTTCTTGGCAGAGCAGTTTCGTGCAGGTTTCACTTGCAGTGATGAAGTGGGTTTAAACATACTTTGATTTGGATCTTGGCTGAGCTGGGGTGAGTTGGCTCGGTTGTTAAGTTGTTAGTTTTCTTGTTAGTTGGTGGGGGTGTTGTAGAAACAGCGTGGGGTGCGTCCACAGGGTTAGCGTATGAATTGATGTTGTAATTGCTGGAGTACTGCTGACTCTGGATGTTCACGATGAGACAGTACGATCTTATGTTTGCATGATCATTCCTGTAATAACAGCCTTTTTTACAAGCACATGCACAAAAACACACTCTGGTTCACAAAATCATGAGATAAGATTCTGATATGAACCTTTTCTTCCCAATGTGTACGTTTTTCTAGTCTTATTAGAAACCATGCAGTGAATATGGAAAGAAAATATGTACTTGGAGAAAGATTGGCCTTCAAGTTTTCTGCCCTCGCATATCCCAAGAAAAACACCATTGGGCCTCAGGAAAGTTGGGGTAAGTTTTGGAGGCTCTGTCTGGACTTTTGTGAGCGAAAAGGGAGCAAGAAAGAGGGAGTGAGAAGGGCCAGAAGAAGAAAGAAAGAGTGCAAATGGACACAGTTGTCTGGCACTATCAGCCACGCGGATCCAGAAAGGCTCTTTCTCCTTTCTGAACTCTGTGTGGCTTGGACTCACAGCTCTATTGAAATACTATATCGGTCCCTGCCGACACAGACAATGGCAGCTTTAAACTTCCTCGCTTTTAATGTCGTGTGTTTTTTGCATCAGGGAGCAAGTATCACTCAACTGGGTCGGCGCAGACAAAAAGCTCTCTTCTTCGCCCCGGCCAGGGTTCAAAGCTCCCTTGGATTTTACTCTGCGGCGCTCCCATAGACTGCCGCTCATATCCATACCGTGTGCCCTCATGCATTGTAATCAGGATCGCAGCGAATGGTTGTTGTTCCCTCCACCCTGACAGACAGGAAGCAAAAGAAACGCACACTGGCCAAAGCACAGGAGCGAAGAGCTGTAAACATCCGTGCCAGAGAGATCAGATTGTTGTTGGGGGCTTCAGTGTGTGAAACAAAAGCTGGAGGAATGCTATCTGACATATCTCAGAAGAGTAAGCAACACAGGGAGAGTAAGAGAAAAAGAGAGCGCTTTTGTTTGCAAGTTGTCAATCCAAAAGTCTTTTGCAAACAAAAGATTTAAGTGCTGATAAAAAACATAGATAGGCAAAATTGACTCTATTCATCAACCGGCTGCTTGTGATTCACTAAAGTCCACAATCTTATGCTCAATTTGTGTCTCAAAGAAGTCACTCAATCATTATTTTAGTTTCTATTTTTTAAATGAAGACTCCCCAAGCACCAAGTGCAACGGAGAGGAAGTAACATAAAAATACATGCCAGTATTAGGAAATACTATAACATTTATCAGGTTCATATCATTTGAAATAAATAAGTATCAGGATGCATTAAATTGATTCAAATTGACAATAAAGACATTGCCATAAAGAATTTATTTCAAATAAATCATGTTCTTTTGAACATTCATGGTTACTGGACTAATGACTGCTGAAAATTTAGTTTTTCCATCACAGAAATAAATGACATTTTAAAACATATTACCATAGAATGCAGTTATTTTAGAATACAGTAATATTTTGCATTACTGTTTTTATCAAATAAATGCAGCCTTGGTGACCATAAGAAACTTCTTTATTGAATTAAATTACTTTAAATTAACATTAAAATGAAATTAAAAAGTCAAAAGTACAGATAAAACAAATACCCATTTTTATATTTTTAAAATGTTGTCCCAAAACATTTTAGCAGGATGTAACATATACTTAGTATATTTCTTTTGGTATCTCTTGTCCAATGTGCCAATCATTTTCTTAAATCCCTCTTTGATAAAAGTGCGTTCACACCTGAGGTGACTTGGGCGAATATATCTCGCTATTCGCGTGTAGTTGGACGCTTGAACTTGTCGAATTTATGCCGGTTTCACACTGCACACGTCAGCAGGGCGCAAGCAGCGCGTACTTATTTCAGTGCCCATGTTAACGGATGAGAGCTCACAGGGGCAGCCCAGAAGCGCATAGCAGGTGCAGAGAAATGACATAAATCAAAGCACATGGCACACAGTGTTTGGAGAAGAACGCTGGAAAATACGACAGAAAGATGCGTGTCTATAGCCTACTGCAGTACAAGCTGCCAGTACGGGACACAATCGGCGCACGCTGATCATGCTCTGCATACACGCCGCTTCCGCGCTGCTTATGCATGAAGTAAAACTGGCTTGTTTAACGCACCGCTTAATTCGCACGAATCGCGCTGCAGGATGTGTAATTGTGTCTTTGCATTGACTTAACATATAAATCACTCGCGCTTAACGCTTTATTCGCGTCGGCGTGAACGCAAGAATGAATGTCTTGTTACGTCTACGAATGCATTTGTTTATTTAATATAATCGCAACAGTTGCTGTAATGTTATCGCACAGGCTGACATCGCGATTGCAATATGATTAATCGTGCAGCCCTAGTATATACCTATAATTTCACTTGTGTATTATACTGCGAGAGATTATACCAACTCTCATGATTATGTAAACAAGAGTAGCAAATCTCATGGAGGTGCAAAGTACAGCATGTGGGTCATCCTTACCCAGAATTCATCTGTTTATTTGGATGTGTTCACGTGCATTTCCATGTGTGTTCAATGCTCTGATTTTTTATTTAATTTTTTTAAGGGTCAATATTGTCCCTTGGCCTTTTCTGTTTTAGACCGTGTCTTCTGCCATGGTTGATATTCAGAATAGATAATACCCAGATTTTCTATAATGCTGATTGATCTGAAAATAGGTTTTACATGGACAGCTAAATCAAAAATGCCTGAAGTCAGATACAAAGACAAACATTTTTCCGGCTCGTATTACCACATGAGAATTTATTAAAAGATATGGTATTATTTATGTAAATAGAGGACTTCCTCTGGAAACTTTCAGGTCAATTGTTTTAAATGTTTAATTAAAACATTTGCCCTAAATATGTTTGAATGGGGTCCAAATGTTAAGCCTGAGATACTGAGATAATTTAATCTCAGTATTAAATTATTCTGTATTTGGTCGTTACTGTGAATGTGTCAAGACCGGTAACTAAAAGCAACACCTGGTTTTTATCAGGCTCAGCAACAGGAACTTTTAGAAACACTGATTCATAACGGTAATGTTTGATTATCCAGATACATCTCCGCTGACATATCCGCTGGGAAAGCCCAAAAGGGAGCACATAGAAGCTATTAAGGATGATACATGCCACCCTGTGGATTAGAGGAAGGAAAAAAAGTACAGAATGATTATGTTCTAGTCTGGTGTGGCATTGATTCGTGCTTTCGTATTTCTCAGGAGACGCCTTTCAGGGTGAGCTAATTGGGAACTTGATTTTCTGGTGCTGTAGAGTCGGGATGCCTTCGTAATGTGCGTCGTCTTGTGCAGTTGAGGGACTGTGTGTTGCATGCTTGTGTCTTCACCTTGTCTGAAGCGCACACACCTTTGCGGCCTCTTCACCCAGGCTGTCATCTCGTCCTCTGCTGTTGCACATGGACTGTCATTCCTTCCTGGAGTATGTTTCTCTTATTTCCCCCCTGGAATGCGCAGACGTTCCCAGCCCTGGAGACACGGGGTCCTGCTATGAATAGAATCTGCTCCACCACTTTTTTTTGACAGTGTTTCCTCCCTCCGGCCTGGAATATGAATGAGTCTTGCTGTAGCGCTCTCATTGCTTTTGCCACCAGAGTTTTGATTAATGAGCTTCTACCCGGTGTTTTCTCATTGCAGGGTGTTGCAGGACTTTGAGATGGTTCAGAGTCCGTCTGGAAATCCCGGCCAGCACTACTGCAGTTCTCCCAGTAACCAATCAACCTCCAGTGACCCCGGACCCTGCGGCACATGGGCCCAGAAAGCCAGTTATGATGGGTAATGAGATTCTGTTGGAAGGAGCCTTGTAACTCAGAAAACCAAAGAACCCAGCCAGGTTTAGAGGTTATCGTCGTAGTCCAATCATATGAGATTTGGTGGAAATCTTTGGTGCCAATGGAATTAGGTAGAAGATGAAGTCAAGTGTTATTGGAGTGTAATTCTATGTCCTCTTTTCTGTCATGTCCACTATGAGGTAATGTTTCATGACCAGCAATCCATTTACAGACCAATGCACAAACAATAGTCTTGAATCCTCCCTTCCCAACCAATGCTAGGATCAGCTTTCGTTATCAATGCCCTTTCAGACATCGAGCCACATTTTCAGTCCATATGAAAGGCAATTATCAGGCTTATAGAACATGCTTAAGTAGTAAACCTGAAACACCACCAATGAATAATGTGGAACCTATGCACTCTGTTGTCCAATAGATCGCAATCACCTGCCCTTCACGACCAGCCTGAAGAAAAAGAAGGAGATGGACACAGAGATAGAGAACACAAGCTGGAGAGGACACGATCTGCCGGTACGGAAGCCTTGTTTTTCCTCAAACTCCAATCCAGATTCAGCTAGATTAGGTCCAAACGAATTGTAGAATTAACTAATTGAATTAAATTTTTTACTTTTACCAAATTTAACAAGCTGCATTTATTTATTTTCTATTATTCATTTGGTTAAAATGAACTAATCTGCATTCTTATCAACATCATGTGACATCACATCCACGAATTCCAGGTTCGCCTTGTGTTCCAGACGCCAAATGGCACATCCCATCCACCAAGATCCTGAACCGAGGTCTACAGAGGCAGGGGCCGAAAGAATCACCTGGTAAATTCCCTCGGGTAAGTGATCGATCAAGTGAACTATAAAACTGTTTATTTTTTAATTGCACTGGGACTAGTTTGGTTATATTTAATATACAGTAAAGGTCATTCACTGTACAGCAACAGGAACATATGCTAATAGAAAGCATGTGTCTGTGCAAGTGTTTGTGTGTTTATATGTGGCTGATGGGTGCAGTGACCTCATTAGTCAGGAACGTGTAGTTGGCAGCACTGCAAATGCACCACAGTTTTCCATGTGGTTGGGTGGTTGTGGAGGGGAGGTCGCTGGTTTGGAGAAGCTGGAGTGGGGGGGGGGGTTGACTTCTATGGCAGATGGCTCATAGTGTCCCGTACAGTCATGCAATCGCTGTGGGAATTGACGTAAGAAACTGGACGCCAGTTACAGGACACTGCACTCTACATTCTCTCTTGTGCATCAGGTTAAGTAAAAATTCACCTTTGCGATTTATCAGGAGCGAAAAGGTCATGCTACCCTTGCTGCTCACAGCCGATGTTGATGCTAAGGGCAAGAAGTAAATTCACGGGCCATGTTTATCTCCTATTATTTATGCAAAGCCCTACATTCCTCCATTGCATGATTCGCAGAACTGACAGCTTTTTGCAGTAATGTATTGACCACACTGGTTTTAGCCAGAGGGGACATTTGGAAATAGTGGACTAAATAGGTCCTCCAAAGCAAACCATGCATTAATGTTTAAAAATCATCCACTTTCAATTCATTTGAAAGGGCTTAAATTTAGACGATGCAATTTAACAGAATAATCAATTATTCATTTTCCGTGAGATTGGTTACAGTAGGTGGTAATGGTGCAGTGCTGGTTCTTCTATCTGTTGCTGTTATTGCTCTGCTAAAGGCACTTTACCGCTCTGGGGGTCTTCCTTGAAGTTCCTTCATACATTTTTGTTGGGCAGCATTTTCACAGAGTAGTAAACAAATGTCACATTTGGATTAAATGGTTTCCCTGCCTCATATTCAGTTTTCACTCGCTACTAAATCTGAAACTGTATTTTTATAATAAACTTCATTTTATTTATAACAATTTTTTCAAAGTGTATTTTTGATAAAAGCACCCTTGGTTAATACATAATACATAATACATAATAATTGCAGCCTGGTTGAGCAAAAGACTTTTATAAAATAAAAAAAAACAACATAAAAAATCTTACCAGCCCCAAACTTTTAAACTACTATAACACTTGGTTATTTTCCATAATCTTCCAGACCGGTGAGAAGAGCTGCCACAGTCATTGCTCCAGCCACTCCAGTAACAACACCCTCTCCAGCAATGCTTCTAGCGGCAGTGACGAGAAACATTTTGGTTCTGGAGACCCGATGGATCCAGAGTCTCTGGGTCTTACCTACATAAAGGGGGCATCCACTGATAGCGGAATAGATACAGCACCCTGCATGCCCCCTCCACCTTCTGCCCTGCCCCTGACTGGGGTGGGACCCTCACGGATGGTCATGAGAGATGGGAGGGTTGAGACGGGACTCCCGTGGCCTCTGGAATACCATGAGGATTGCGAGACAGACGAAGGAAGGGCAAAGATGTTCCTGTCTCAGGGATATGTTGCTGCTACACCCACCGGTCACACCACGGATGGCAGCACTGGAGATCTGAGTGAGATCTCTTCGCTTTCGAGGTAAGATGAGAAGCAAGGTGGGACATCATTTTTTTAGGTTTTGAATGATGACACAAACAGCCAAACATAATCTCGTCAGCCCTGCAGCATTTTCAACCGCAGTCCTTTTTTTTTTTCTCTGTAAAATTGGACTCTTCTATGGAGTTGGTTTAATATCATAACAGAAGAATGTTGTTGTGTACAGTGGTGTTGTTGTTGTTGTTGTTGTCAAAAACTATTCAAAGTCATTTTCTGTAATTGAAATAAAGCTGAAATGAAATAGAAATATTAGACAAAAAGCTTTGAAATTTAAAATAGTTGCCTTGGCAATTAACTGAAATAGGTTTAAATGGAAATTAATTACTACAATTAAAAATTAATGTATAATAAATGATTAATTGCATCCAAAATAAGTTTACATAACATACTTGTGTATATTTATTATGTATATAATATTATTGTTTATATATTAAATATATTTCTATATAATATCAACTTTAAGAAAATAAATATATAAATGCATTTAATATAAAATATATACACTGTATGTGTGTGTTTTAATATATACATAATAAATAAACACAGTACAAATTCCTATATTATGTACATTTAAATTACTAAAACTATTAGTTTATAAACAATTCTAAAATAACACTGGCCGTGCAGGAGGCAGAATGGGAACAGCTGTACTGTTTATTGCTGTTTCAGCAGTCAGTTTTATTTTTCCCATGTTCATGCCTTGACAAGAACGCTCTTAAAACCTGATAATTAATGGCTCTTACAAGGCAGGCAGGATTATTACATGATAAATCAGTTATTTAATCAGTTGTTGGTTTCATTTCTGTTTTGTCGGTGTTTTTTTTCCCCAGTGGTTCTCGTCATTCTGGAAGCCCCTCTGAACGCTGTTCGAAGAACTCCAGCTCCATTGACCCCTCTAAAATCTACATTATCTCTCCTACGGACACGTCTCCAATGGGAGGGCGGGACAAGCACTCGCTTAGCTGCCAGTCACATGGCGAGAAATATTTGTCTGGCTGGAAGAAAGGAGAAAATGACCTCTTACTGGAGGAGCAAGGGAAAGCAAGAGACTTAAGGTAAGTAGCACTTAGTGTTTTACATATCTTATGCAATGTTGGAGCTAGTGAAGTATTCATAGTCAGATTAAATCACTTCAATTATGTTGCTTTTTTTGTTTAATGAATGCATTGACCGGTAAGGCCTGCATTGCAGTGACATTCAGAAAACCTTTTAAGTCAGTAACACATCTCTTGCTAGCAGCATCTGAGGGATGATCGATGTCAACAGACATATTATATAACCTCCATCGAACAGAATCCAGACAGAATCTACTTGACACCTGCCACTTCATATTATCAGACGGAAGGCCCGGTAAATGTTTCTGTGATGATTAAAGCAGAGACTTGATTTGATTGACAAGCTCACCAGGGGATCCTGACGCAGATAATATTGGATAGAAATTCATATTTCTCTTGTGTCAGGTTTAAAAACAAAAGGGAAACTGAATCAACTCAAAGCTCTTTGTAATCATTTTTTTTCCTCTTTGTTACCACTCAGTCGGTCAGAGGCTTTGTTGTCTTTACTCCTAAAGACACTGTTGAGGAAAACAAGGTAGTTGGATCATTATCTGGCCCTGAATTTGTTCTCTGTATTGTTCCTTCCCTCTTGTCCTATAAACGGCACTATCTGCACCCTTAAAGGGACAGTTCACACACAAGTAATTCTGATCCTATCATTTACTGATCCTCGTATGACTTTTTTCTTTTGTAAAGCACTCTCTCCGTCTACATTATGAAAAATGCTAAAAAAAAATAATAAAATTATAACCATAAAAATTCCTAATAGTAATTCCGCATGCTCATGGTGGCTTAGGGTGTGCTCACACTAGGCAGTTTGAACCGTGCCCGAGTGCGTTTGACCACCAAAGCACGGTTCGTTTGACCAGTGTGAGTGGTCCGAGCCGTCCCCGCTTGGAAGGGGTGTGCCAGAGCACGGTTCAGTTGGACTCGGGCACGGTTCGCATGTAGTGTGAGCGCTAACTGTGCAGGAGCACGAAACAGGACGTGCGACGTCACGTTTTTGCGGCGCTCCAAAACCAACATAGCGGGGAAAAAGGTCGCTTCGGCCTACGGCAGAGGTGGAATGTTTGTTTAAGAGGGCTGTGGACCACCGCGGACCAAACGACTCAAAATTACTATCCACAAAATAAACAGAACGATGGACTCCATCGCGTTCAGAATCGCTTTAATTTTGTATTGTTTTAAGATACATTTAAGGTCTCTTATTTGATCGCCAACAGTATTGCATTTTGATGGAGTCACAGTTATCGTTTATTGACCTTATTGTCATCTTATCTCGTTGTAGTCATGGAATAAAGCTCATCAGCGAAATTCTCCATCACACTGTAGTTATAAATAATAAATAAAAAGGGCTCGCCCCTATTCATCATAGGGGTTTAAAACACCGTGAGTGTGAGCATACTATGACGAATTTTCATTTTTGGGTGAACTGTTCCTTTTAGCTGATTTGTTCCCTGATGTCACGACTTGCGAGGGCTGTTCCTTACTCAATGACCCGTAAACCCATGTTTCGTCACTACTGTAGCTGCGTCCTTGTAGTCCTTGCCACGTTTTGTCTGTAGCACCTTTAGAAAGAAAAACCTAAATCTACAACAACCCAGGCTAAGGAGGCACAATTCACTTTGTACAGACACAACAGCAAATCCTGCTTCTAATGTCTCTCTTCTTGTCTAATTTGTTTCTTTCGTCCTTCCTCTCCCTCTTTGTCTCCTTGTGTCTTTCTCAGGGGGCTCTATTTGAGAGACCCATCTCAGGTGGTTAACAGTCCTGGGGAGAAGCTCCAGATACTCTCTAAGGAGGCCTTCCTCAGGATGCTTCTACCCGGTAGTCCCCCGGGGCAGGCAGGTCCTGGCAAGGTGAGTGTAGCGCTGAGCCCTGGAGGATGAGTAATGGAGTGAGCAAGTGCTGCTGTAGTTAGGACATGTTATAAAGCAACACTGGGAAACAAAGGAATTATACATTTTAAACACATTTTGCACCAAACACATTATTCACTGATGTTTTACAATGCCAAGCAAATCTGCTAACCAGTCAGCAGCCTGGGTAACAGCCGTTTGGTTGACTAATGGAAGTGTCTAGAGGAAATGAGGTCACAACAATCAGTCATTTCCCTCACCTGATCTGCTCACAGCAGTGTGGATTATAAAGCTGCAAATGCCCACACACTCACTATGTGTGTGTTAGTCTCACCGAAGCTTTAATTTGCTTCATTTGCATAGCACATTTCACAATGCATATTGTTCCAAAGCAGCTTTACACAGAATAATGTCCCTCAGACCCCTCAGTGAAAAAGCCAAAAGCTTAATGCATACCTACACAAACAAAATCCGAATTATGAATTTCTTAGGCAACGCTCTACTATAAATAACATTAGTTAATGCATTGGGTATCATGAACTAACAACCAGCAGCTATTTTATACATAATATATGCAGCTTTAAATGATTAACATTTATTTATTTATAAAATGTTATTATGAATAAGCACTCCCAACTGTTCCCGACAACATGCATTGTTGTTATTGTTATTATTATTATGAAAAACCATTTTGTTGTTAACTTGTAATATGTTTTTTTTTTTTTGTTAAAATAATGGTAATTAAGTGATGACATCAACAACAGCAAGAACAATAACAACGATAATTACATTATTATTCAGTACAACATATTTCCAGTTAACTTAAACTATGATAATAACAATAGATCTAGCTTAGTTAACTTAATAATATTTATTGTACTGATAATGTTAATGATTATGATGATAGTAATAATAGTAATTGTTAATAGAAATATTTTCAATTGATATTAGATAATATGAGGATATTATGATTGGTTAAATCATCATTATTATTGTTTGTTATGACTTTAATAAAATAGGAATTCATATTTCATTCTCACTCTGCACAAACATTAATTTCTACAGTGTAGCATTCGTTGTTCTCTAATTCCTGTAGGCTATTATAAGCAGCCCATCTCTGAGGTCTACCGGTCGTCTGTCACGTTCATGTCTCTAATTGTATGTTTGAGCCCCTCCCCCCGCCCGTAGACCCCCCATGAGGACCGTGTCCATCGCGCCTGCATTATTGATGAGAGCGCCATGACTCTAATAGGTCTGACTCACAGACCCACAGTCACTCACTCTGACTGCTGATTGGTCCCCAGCTGAGTCTCATGTTCCCTTAGCTCACCCACCTCCTGCTCTCCACCCCCCCCACCTCTCTCCCACAATTCAATTAAGTGATATGTGCTTTATTGCCACGGCTGTTTTATTAACAATATTGCAGAGCCTTTCAGATAATCATATTCTGATGAATAATATCTTTGCTTCCCCCTCTCCCACTCAATCTCTCTCTCTGCTTTCTCTTTGTCTTCCTGTTACCTGCTTACTTCCATTTCTACCCCATCCGTCTCTATCCTTCTTCTCTATCTCTGCTTTTGTGTTATTTCAGATACCACTTAACAGTCAGTCTCCACGCCGCTCTCTGTACCGGACGCTCTCGGACGAGAGCTTGTGCAGCAGCCACCGGAGGACGCTGTCTTTAGCGAGCTCTCGGAGCTCAATGCTAGACCAGGCCGTGCCCAACGACATCCTGTTCAGCAGCGCCCTGCCCTACCATAGCACCCTACCACCTCGCATGGGTCTTAACCACACCGCCAGTCAGCTCAAAAGTGAGTGTTCGCGAACATTGTTTTAAGCATCGCACGGTTTCGTTTATATAGAGTCTGGTCTCAATATGCTGTCCACTTCATCCCAGAATGCATCACAGTACCATCTGCACATATAATGTAAACGCTCAGATTGCCAGCATTAAGACATGCTTGATGATAATGCATTAAATGAGCTTTTTTTGGATCATAACAGATTTTTCCACCTCCTCTGTAAGCTCACCACATTCCTTCCTGTTACAGTAATTTTATCCTCTGCAGACTTTAATGTTGTACTTAGTAATGAAGCAAGTAATGATACTATAAATCTGCTGCTAATGCTTGAGAGACTTTGTGCTAATCATACTATTATACGTCTACTGAAATATTCTGGTAGGATGAAGAGTGTGCTGTAATAGGAAAATAATTTTGTGTAACTGTGCTGGACCGGTCACTGAAGGCAGGACGTGTTCATGCGTTAAACAGCTGGAGCGTGACGTAGTTGAACAGAAGGCATGTTCAAGGGAAGTTGATCTTATATATATATATATATATATATGTACAATTGCTAACGTAAGATGTGTTTCCATCAAAGCGAAAAAAAAAAAAGAATACAGTGTATATATATATATATATTTTTATATATATATATATATATATAATTATCAAGTTTATTGAATTCTGTTTTGGATATTTTGACAATTAAATATTGAAAAAAAATTCAAAGCTTTAAATATATTTACAAAAACACAGTATTTTTACAAAATAATAAGTAATTTATATATATATATATATATATATTTTATTTTTTTTCTTTTATTTTTTTTCTTTTTTTACAAAATAGGGAACTGTTTTCTGTTAAATGCATTAAATTATGGGGAAAAAATTGATTAACTTTTCTTGTGTAAAAAATATTTATCTAATATTAGCGGTTGTAATAGTGGAAATATTTTCATCTCAAGTAATAGAAACATTGCACTTGTGGGATAGGATGCTGCAAAAAATGTAGCAAGACACTCCATAATAACCAACAACGCCCATATAATGCACGTTTATCCAGAATTACATGCAAAATTGTAGCAATAAATAGCACATATGGAACGCAAGAACACGTCCTGCGTGAACAGCCCTAATGCCTTTTGGCGTGTTTCGCATTCAGACACTTGAGCTGTTCTCCAGCTGTCTGAAACGTGCAGTTCCTCTCTCATTATAGCAGAACTCTAAGCCAGCCAACTTCATTCATTATTCAAATCACTTTCACCTCTCTGCTCTCAAGCGAGGCCTGTCTGTCTGCCTGCTTGAGCAGACTTTGTGTGAATTAGCAAAGCGTGTGCTCTCTAGGTCACCTAGAGCTAATTTTCCTCTGCTTCTGTGACTCGCCGCGTTTGATTCTTTCGCCGTAAGTACACCCAATCGTGGCTAAGGTTGCCCTTTGGCCCTTGGCGGTTGAGCAGCAGCAACTGCTTTTCTGTCCAATTGAAATCTCTGCCACTGGATGAATGTTTAATGTAGTTTATGCAGCGGTCAGGGCCCTTCAGTTGTGTCCTCAGTGACTGTCTCAGTTTCCTCTTAATCGAACCGATCATTATATCCATGATGAATGGTTCAAGTGTAATTGTAGTCTCTCATGAGTTAAATTATTTAGTAAAGGTACATTTAGGTCAGAGAATGTTCTGTTCAGATAGCGCTTTAAGATCAACATGGAAACAGATTGGACCTTCTTATACTTTTCTAATGCATGTTCCTGCTCTAATTTATGAGTGATTCAACGGTGCAGATTATTCCAAATGAAAATGTCTTTATAATCTTCAATCAAAAATGACTTTTTCATGGACGCCACATAGGATACACAAATTATATTAATATGAATAATAAAAATCATTCCTTTGGGTTGTTGGCTGTAAACCAATATTTATGTGTCTCTTTAAGCATTATTTTAGCACACCAGCATTCAAATTCAACTCCTTTTAGTATACTTTTTACAAACCAATCAATGGTTCATGAATATCCGGTAACTGGTCCATTAGTTGCTTATTAGCATGTATATTACGAGAATATTTGCCATTTATTAGTGCTAATAAAGCACATATTAATGCATTATTCTACATCCCTAATCCTACCCAATACCTAAACTTTACAACTACTTTAATAACTTATATTTATTGAGTGTTACTGAATATCCCATTTTCCTTGGAAATACATACTTTTTCAGAAGGTATATGGTTTGCTAATAGACTTGTTATAGTAATAGTTTGTTTCTATTCAGATTGGTGAAAATGTCAGATGGGCCCCATCTAAGCATGCTCTGACTGTCCTCTACTAATGTACTATGCGTGCTGTCTCTGCAGATGAGCTCTGGTTCTCTGACGGCTCGCTGGCAGACAAGGCCAAGCTGGCAGACATGATTCCCTTGCCAGACCCTTCTTCTGGTCTCGACTGGTCACATCTTGTGGATGCCGCGCGGGCTTTTGAAGGTACAAGATTCCGTCTAATATACAAAATATACCGGTTTATCGCCGAGAAGTCGCCATATTCACAGCAGAGTACGGTCTTGAACCATTTAGCATGCTTTGTGATCCTAAACTCGCTGCTCAGTGTTATGGAATGAACAACTACCGGGTATTTCTTCCACAAGGACAGCACTGACCCTTTGACTCTGTGGATATTTTTGTACCAGACAAATGTAGTCAAATGCCTTCATGTCTGTCATACAGCATGTGGTATTTCAGCACACAAACCTTTCTTACCAACCAGTTCAGCATTACCAGACACCAGCTTAAATAACACTCTGCAGTAAATATTTAAATTTAGTCACTGGCATTCTTTTGAGCACAAAACATGCCTTTTTTAATGCAAATGAGGCTCATTATAAAATTCACCTTATTCACAAAGGTCAGCATTGTTAGCTCAGCACAATTAATGTTGCAGTATGTATAATGATTTTTTGAAAGAAGTCTCCTATGCTTAATATGGCTACATTTATTTGTGTAAAAATACAGTAAAACACTGTCAAACATCATAACTGTTTCTATTTTTAAATATTTTCAAATGTAATTTATTCCTGTGATGGTAAAGCTGAATTTTCAGCATCATTACTCAAGTCTCCAGATTCACATGATCCTTCAAAAATCATCCTAATATGATTATAAATTGATTTGAAATGAAAACTGTAACATTATAAAAGTCTCTACTTTCATTTTTGGTGCGTCTTTGCTAAATACATGTGTTAATTAAAATTATATAACCCCTTATATACTTATGAATAGTAGTGTATTTGCACATGTTCTTTGCTAGTAAAGTAAAAGAACCAGTTTTTGTGTCTTTATCTAATTTTTCATACATTTTTCCAGGTCATTGTATTTATTCACTATAGGCTAGAGGAACTAATTGAAAATAACAAAAACTTTTAAAATGCCCCTTTGTCCTATTATTTGAGTTGTGTTTTGACCGATGTTTCCCTCACCAAAAAGCTTGAGCCGCTCTCACACGCCATTAACAAAGTTAACTGAAGGTTGCACAAAACAGCACCCGTCTCAAACACTGCTCTTGACCATGTCGAAATCACCACATCTCTGTTTTCCTCCCATTCATTTCCTGTGACTGCCTAAAGGCGCATTGTTCCGCAAGGTGCTAATTAGGAGCGGAGAACGTATTTTGAGCATGGAGAAATTAAGCCATTATCACAATGTGAGCCCAGCAAGACACCACTTAGGGAAATGACTCAAGCCATTGCTCGCTGTAATTACACATTTTGGGTTTTGGACGCTTTTACTCGTGCGCAATTACAGCTGTTCCCTCACCTTCAACCGGTCGCTGTGGAGACCATGGCGAATGTTGGCGAGGGCATGGCGCGGCTCTTCTTGAACTGAGAGGTTCCTTTTGATCTGCATGTGGAACTTGGAAGAATACATGGTGGATGGCTTTAATTGGTTGGAGGAGGGCGTCTGGCGAGGCAGCCGGTGTACGGCTTCCCCCCTGCCAGCGTTAGCTTTCCTCGCAAGTCCTGAGAGATGCGCACTTGGGACCTGACGGATATGAAAAATAGAAATGAGTGTACAGCTCCATCCCGAAATAGTGACAAATATGAGACCATCGTTTCATGGTGGGAGAAATGATTAAGTTAGCTTTTGCCTCAGGGTTTGGGGTGCTAACTAGAAGGGGTGGGGAGGAGGTGAGCTTACATTGTTGATTTCCATGTGCTGCTTTGTGCGTGTTTTTGTTCGGAGCGCTAATAATCATCCATCCATTCAACTCCAGCTCCGACGACACCCCTTACTGTGAGACTGTTAATGAAATGAAATGAGAGAGGGGGGGTGGAGGAAGCGCTGAAAGGTGTTAGAAGAGGTGAGAGCTCTTAAAGGAACCTCATGAACACTTTTATCTCGCTGTTTGACGAAATAATGGCAGGTCAACATCTTGTGAGATTGCTCATGGTATGTTGAATATATAAAGGGTCGTGAAGTGCATTCTTGTTAACAAAGAGCTTGTAGGTCTTTATAAGGCAACAAAAGAAATTCTCCACTTCTGAAGCCACACCTACATGTTTCCGCAGCTTGTCCAAGTGCAAAACAACACACATTTGTATCCAAATAAAAGCTTTATAAAGACATATTTAGCTATAAATGAGAAAAACGGATTCTAGATCATTTTATTTCAGTGCAAAAATATAGTGATTTAGAATACATTAAAAACATGTTTATTAACATTAGATTTGCTATCAATGAGTGGAAAAATGTTTTTTAAAACTGATCTAGATAGTTTTATGCTAATGCAAAACATTTAGCTCAGTGATATGACAGTGATGCATTCAAATCCAAATTCAAAAAGCTCAGTGAAAACCCATATATCTATTGGTTTTTGGTCTGTAATTGCTATCAGTCTATAGAAATGAGTATTTAAAATAAATGTAGATACTGTAGTTTTGTTTTAGGCAAGAGAAATTCTGGTCCATCTTTTGCTGTCAATGAATAATCATGGTACCTAAAAAGTTAGATTTATGCAAATATATAACATTTATGCCAGTGATATAGGAGAAATCCGAATTGTAACTACATTAATAAATAAAAAATGAGTCCATCTTTGGCTGTCAGTGGATAGAAATTATTTTAAAACCGATCTAGACAGTTACATGCAACTACTACAAGACCTACTTATGTCAGTGATACAAGGTAAATTATAATTAAAGCTTAATTAAAGAATGCTTTTGGCCCATCTTTTTCTGTCAGTGAGCATTTAAAATGGAATCTAAATGATTCCACAATATGTACAACAGAAAAAGCAGCACATTTGACAGTTGCATCCCTCTTTTTGCCCTCGCAGCGGAGGTTAAGGCACTATATCTGGGTATTCGTGGTCTTGAATGCTTAATGATATGCCCAACTGACAGTGTAATGCTAAACTCACCTGAAAGCGTGTGAACCCCCCCTCCCGTCTCCCCATTAACCCTTCTGCCGTGTGAGCTCCGTTCCCCACTTAATTAACACCTTGCTCTGCTGAAGCTGCTTAACAGTTAGCTCTAACACCTCGGAAAGAGCTGAAAAGAAGGATCACATTTAATAAGCTTTTCTCCGGGTGTTGCTCAAAGCTCCTACCTGGAACATCAGCCTGTATCACCTCAGCTGAAGCAATATGATGTGCCATGTTTCCTGTGTGCCTTTGGGGATTTCCTGCTTGTCCTGTCTTTTGTTCTGTGCTGTACTGATGAGTTATAAACAATTGTTTAGTTGTAGATTTACAATATGCAACTGCTTGTGTTAAAGGATAAACAACCACTGCACAATCTTAGTTTCTTTATAGATCTGATGTTTCAACTTGAATTTTTAACAGAGTAATTGTTTGCTCACTTTTAGATCAGACTGGCACCTCTCTGAGCTCTTTGACTGAAGAAGAGCAGACCAAGCAGGTTCTGGAGCTCTCTGAAGAGCTGAACAGAAGAGTGGCATGTGTAGATGCCTCAACCTTACCAGCAGGGTATCTTCCATCCATCCATTTGTATATCCTTCCTTCCGTCCATCTCTCTCTCTCTCTCTCTCTCAATTCAATTTGCTTTATTGGCATGATATACTTGGGAATATATTGCCAAATCAGAATAAAAGGACAAATACACATACAATATACATCCAAAAATAAAACAGAAACAAAACATATTCATAAATATACACATAACTATATAAACATCTATGGTACTAATACTGTAGATGTGCTCATTCTTTACTTCTTATCTTGTGGCATTTATAAAAATGATGTGCTTCTAAAGAGGAAGTAGATCCTTCACCCAGTAATATTTTTAATTTGTCATGTTCATGAAGTGACAGGAAGTCAGGAATACTCTGCTGTATTTGGCTGTACAGTGAGTCTCATAAAGACGTATATTTGTCACAGTGGAGGAGGAAGTGTTTGTGTCTGTCTCTGTGTCTCTGTCTGTCTGTGTCTCTGTCTGTCTGTCTGTGTCTCTCTCTCTGTTTGTCTGTCTGTCTGTGTATCTCTTTGTCTGTGTCTCTCTGTCTGTCTGTGTCTGTCTCTGTGTCTCTGTCCATCTGTGTCTCTGTCTGTCTGTGTGTCTGTGTCTCTGTCTGTCTCTGTCTGTCTGTCGGTGTCTTTGTCTGTGTCTCTGTCTCTGTCCATCTGTGTCTCTGTCTATCTGTGTCTCTGTCTGTCTGTGTCTCTGTCTCTGCCCTCATATAGACAGACAGACAGACAAACAATTCACACCACACAGACAAAGTCTATCTGGCTGCACATCTGTCTATTTATACATTTGGCCATCCATCCATACACTCATCTATCGATCTGTCAATCTATCTATCTCTCCATCCGTCTGTATGCCTGTATGCACATCTGTCTGTCCATGTGTTACTCTGTGTCTTAATTTTTCCTGTCTGTCTACTATCTACACAGGGAAGGTTCTCCTGCTCTGCTCACTGGGAAGGTTAACCAGCTGGAGCTCATTCTCCGACAGCTGCAGTATGACTTAAGGAAGGTAAGTCTCAAACATAATAACAGGCCTTTAATGGGCAAACATAATGCTTCAACAAATCCTTAACATGCACTGTTAGCAGCATTCACCTCAAGGTAGTTATTTGTAACCGCATGCTTTGTTATTATCCTCCAAAGGAGCAAGAAGACAAGGCTATGCTCCAAGAGCAAGTTCAACACCTTCGACAAGACAACCTTCGACTGCATGAAGAGAGCCAGACAGCAGCCGCGCAACTGAGGAGATTTACTGAATTGTTTCTAAACACAATGGACAAGAAACCTTGAGCTGAAGTAGTCCTTAACTTCCCCTTGTTGTGCTTTGCAAACTACATAACCCAAGGATAAGTAGTCCAGCCTACTGTAAAAAAAGATGTTAGGGGAGAAATTTCAGCAGTTGAATGTGAACGTGTGCAAAGCTAATATGCTAACACACTAAAACACTAAGTCGTAGTTGACAGGACATGAGAATGTGAATGAGAAAAGGGAAAGTAAGAAATTAGATAAGGTATGTGATGAGGGCTGGAAGGGAAAAATTAAATCGTTTATGACCAACCGAAGGGTACGAACACGTGGTGATCATGAAAGTGAATGTAATGCAATAAGCCGTGATTTCTTTCTAAAAATCTTTGTTTGCTCGGGCTTAACATCTTCAAGCTACTGACGTAACTCAAGTTCACTCCCGGCTTTGTGGCTGTCCACCCCATCTTTTGTCTAAATGTAGACCAGCCAAATGCAACGTTCCTTAGTATCCGAAGCTCCCCAAGACTAGGTGTACTGTATACCTGTTTTTGTAAGTAACACATTGAAACAAATGTTGTAGCAATAATTTTGCTGATGCTGTAATCACAGAATTGTTCAATAAGATTAGCACTGAGTGTGATTTGGTTGTATTCAAAAGCTTTTATGTAGGGGAAAAATGTTTTTTGTGTGCCTGATGTTATTGGTGGTAAAAGGATCGTCCCTCGGTTGTTTTCGTTAAATCATATGACTGTCTGAGTGCTTAAAAAAAAATCCATGTTCACTGCGTTTATCCGTTAGGCGGCTGACTGGCTTTGTTTTTACCTAAACAGACATTAAACAGTTGAACTTGTGTGGGTGGGCCAGTACATGCAGACTAGCACCTGTAAACCACTTAATATTAAAAAAGCCAAATTCTGCTTGTTGGTGTAAAGTACCTCAGAAAAGTGTCTTGTACCTTCGCCCTCTTATTTAAGCTTATTTAACCTAAGATTGTTATTTTAATGAGAGTATTTTCCTTTTCTGCACTAAAAAAGAGAGTAATGGCTCCATGTGGCAGTACTTTGTATACTTGTGTACCATGTCAGCAGTACTGTGTATAGCTTGGCTGAGAGATAACTGTAAACATAAAATGGTTTATTTCTGGGAAGTTCAGATGTTCGGATGCTGCTAGAGGACAGGATGTTGTTTTTTATGGCCTTTTAAAGATGTTTTTATTTCTTTGTAAATCCGTTTCGTTGAGGTTGGGATGAAAAACTTACCTTTGTAAAATAAAGTTTAGGATGTCAATAAAGTACGACTTGTGTCCTTTTAATATGGAGTTTGTTTTGGATTTCTTTAATGGTAGGAAAACAATTCATTTATTTAATTTTGGGAACATTGCCAATTTTGGTACAGCGTTTGGTCATTGTCCAGCGTAAAAACTGCCGGTCAAATTGCAGTTCATTGATCATTTTAATTATTTAAATATTATATGAATATTACTTAAAATGAGAACATTTCTATGTTTAATTTTAGAAACACTTTTATTAGCTTTAGTAATGTGAGGGTTAATGTTCAATATAAAATCTGCCAGTCAAATTTCAGTTTATATTTATTGTTTAAAATGTTTATTACTAATTAATAAAAATTTATAAGTTATGGTTTATTCAATAAATAGATTTCTTATGATGTTTAATTTCTTAAAAACTTATCAAAACATTAGGTCAATGTCTATTTGGGTCAGGGTTGAGGTTAAGAATTCATTGATCTAAAGGAATGGATTTTAAACTTGTGAACTCTGCATGCATCTCAGCTTGCTTTCTTAAAGCTGTTCTAAAAGCTTGTGATTGATTAATACTGACTTGTGTTTTTGATCAGAGACTTTGTAAGCTGGGGGCACCTCTAGATGACAACGTGTGACCATCCGTGAACTTCTCCACAATGTTACTTGTTAGAAATACGACTAAGAGTCAACCTATTAAACCCAATTCATAGATGTTTGTGACATGTTTTACAGTAAATCTATGGCTTGGCTGTTGTTTTTGATGGATTAAGATAAACAAAATAATAAAACTGAGAAGATGGAGGAACCCCCACATGCAGGGAGCCGGAATGTCCAATAGTCAATGACCCATTTTAGTAGTGTGTTATTCATGAAAACAGAGAAAAATCAATACATTTCTCCTTTCGCTGTTTGTGATTGAGAACAGAAATGGCAGCACTGCCCTTTATTTGTGAGGAACCCGTGGAAAAATGTCAACCTTCTTAGGTGACCTGTGATGGATGGCATGGTCCAAGGTGCCTCTGTTCCTGTGGGAACTGACAAGTTGAAACGGTGGTGTACGTTTGAGGGTCATTCCAAGATCCCCTGACCAAGACTGGTCACTGTATCTTTGTGTGAGCACTGGCTAATGTGTTAAACTGGGAATCTCAGAAGTGGATGAACCATGAAATCTGGATGTGATTCTGATGCCCTAGACCACATATGACCTTTACCAAGGGTTGACAAAGAAACTACTATTAGTGTTATTAAAACCATGGTTAACCCCTGCTAAAAACAAGGAAATGGAGAAATGCCCCAGAATATGCAACATTGCATTTATTTTTATTATTTAGTATTTTTATGAAAATAATGGTGAAAGTATGAAAGCCCATTTTTGCCAAATAAGAAAAAAGCAATGCATTTGTCAATTATTAAAAAGTAATCTTATGACAATTTGTCATTATGAGATATAGTAAGTCATAGTTATGAGATAAAATGAAGATTAAAAAAAGATTTATGACAAAAAAGAGCCATCATTTTGATTTTTTATCATAATTTTGCTCAATTGACTTATGTCGTCATAATTGACTTATGATGTTTATGTTACTTTTAACTAATATCATTGTTTACTTATATTTTTTCACACTTTTTATATTTTTTATCTAGTAACAATGTTTTACTTTTTAACTGATTTTTATCTTTACTTTTACAGTATGTCTTAATTTGGACTTCTCATAAATATGACTTAGCATACCATAATTTTGCCTTTTATGTCATATGATATAAAAGCATGTTTTTTTTCTTATGTGGCAGAAATGCACTTTCATATGAAGGAGCCAGCAAGAGATCAAGAAAGTCATATTTTCTTATATATATATATATTCTGAATGATTCCAGCTCCAAAAAGATGTAGAAGTTTTTATTGGTGTTTGATTGTAGTCAGAATCTGTTTTATTGCTTTTTCTTGGCACGCATCTAGTACTCTTTCCTTATGCATCTGAAGCCCTATTTTAACCATGAGCATTTGTGTATGCATGCATGCATGTTCCATTATTAGCATCATTAAATAGCAACGGTTCATGCCTTTCTGCAGGGTTCAAGTGGATGTCAGTGAATGTCAGCTGATGCACTCAATTCATGTGTAATCTTTTGTATTTATTAGCGATGGCAGGCAAGCCATGATGTTTCGGTTGTGAAGATCTGGGAAACATTTGGGTTGCAATTTTTAAGCAAGTCTGCAAGTCATAGATAAATGCACAAATTGAAAAGATAAAAGCACAATAGTCACAAATTATTCTCAGACCACAGACGTACGGTTTGAGTCATAATCAATTTGTTTTATACTGACTGTTTTGTACTATTGAGCTTTATAGTCCATTTCTTCTGTGCTATTTCACCAAGAAGGCTCAGCAAAAATGTTTAGGTCCAACCACAACTTTGAGGAAAAACTGCTGAGTGAGGCAATCTCTCCGCCTCTGGGAAAGATATCAAATGCTCCTGTGATTAGAAAGCTTCAGTGCTTGGCATCAAGATAAATGATAGATGCGAAATTCACAGATTGCAGTTATCCACACGTTCCATAAGAAATCTAAGCTTTCTTTACTATACATCTGTGCAAATAGAAAAGTCATACCTAGAATTATATGTCATAGAACGACCACAACACTGATTAGAGACTGAAAACCCACATTAAGCTGCAGAACCAGTGACAAGCCTAATCATATACTGAATTAAATCCTTTGTATGTTTGATGCTGTAACCATAACTGAAGTGCCATAAATGGGTGGAAGTGCTTCATCAGCCCCCTTGATGTTTTTTATTTCTCCTTTAGATCCAGCATGATTTACACAGACAAGTATATAGCTACACAGCCACACTTTACCTGAATCTGGAGTGCCTCTGGGCTCTGTTTTAGGTCCGCCCTGCATTTGTTGCTAACAACTCTAGGGCCTCAAAAGGTACTTGTAAGCCTAATGCATACTTTTGGTCTTTCTTTATTTGATGTTTGATAATGAATATATGCTCTTAAGGTATTCATAGATTGTTTTAGGGTGAGCCAAAGGGGCTACAATGGTTTAATAAACGTGTCCAAAAAGTGTGTATCCTCCTTCACACCTTGGCTACAAACATTGATAATGGGTGCATAAAATTAAGCCATGCTACACTGTAAAAAATGGCTGTGATTTTAACAGTAAAAAACTGTAACATTTACAGGGAAAAAACTTAAACTGAAATTCCCAGAATTCCCTGCATTGCATTTAAAATTTTGTTTGAATTTGATGTTTTTTCTTTGAAATAACTCTGTTTCTTCTTAGTGTTTTCTTCTCAGTTATGTTCATTAGGGTTGTATGTTACATGTAATGTTGTTAAATTAATGTTTATTACATATTTAAGTTTAATGAATGTCACCATGGTAGTGTTTGTGTGAATGACACTGAGCTCCTTCTATATATTTTCATATTTTAAAAGCTGCTTGTGATGTGCTGTTATGTGACTTTCTCATCACCACCTGCATTTGGTGTTTATCAGTGTATTTCAAAGCTACAAAAGAGATTTCAGTACTTTAATAGCTTGGTAACATTACATCAGTTAATGAAATAATGGAATTTAACTGTAAATTTAATTTAAAACCGTAAAACCTAAAACGTTGTTTTACCGTAAATTTTACAGATTTTATTTTATTTTTTACAGTATCTCTTCTCAGACAAAAATCTTAGTAAACACCAGCCCAGTGTCAAAACCTGGGGCCTCATTTATAAAATGTTATGCAGAAACCATCCTAAATTTGATCTTACAATGATCTCTCTGAAATGGGTACATACGATTCACAGAGTGAGCGTTCAAACAGAACGAGCGTATGAACAGAATGAACTCTTTCAGATGTGAAATTTATAAATCGCAAATGATCTTCAACTTGTGCCCAAATGAAAGGTTTAATCTCTCTTCCTCGCAAACGACTCCTAATTAATGTCATTAACATATGAATTATCATCAATCATCATAATTTAGAACAACACGCTGAAAGAACAGCTTATATTTTCAAAAACCTGTAATACTCTGACAATAAAAAAGTGCGTACGTCTGCTCAGACCCTGAAGTGATTCTAAGCACTTTTTCACGTCAAAGACTGTTTTTCATAAATATGAGCGTTGGTGTGGATTTAAGTGTACGCACACCCTACGATCAGGTCTGGGAATATGCATGCTTTATAAATGAGGCCCCTGACCTCACTGACTTTTGTCTGAATGAGAGCAAATATCTGCAGTCATGTTCCAGCATCCAGCAGAAAGCTTTCTCAGATAAGTGAAAACATTTTTAGAATCTAAGATATGGCCATACATTAATATTAAAGGGATCATTCATCCAAAGTTTCTGTTGACTATTCATTTACCAAACATGAATGACTTCCTTCTACACATGACACACCTTTGAAACTTTCCATTGCACAACATTTGTTAACTGAAGAATGGTTCTTTAGAACTCAAAATGGTTCTCCGATTGCATCGCTACGGTTGCATCATCTGTGGATGAAAAATAAAATTGCAAGTTACCTGCAAAGTTGCTGATTTTACATATACATATATATATACTAGATATAGTTTAGGATTATTTCTATTATTTATATTCTGCAGTGGTCTTGTGAAAAGACTAAATCAGAACTAAAACTTTAGACATCTGGCTCTCACTCTAACAGCATATCACTTTGTGAATTGCCGCCTGAAGGGGTACAAGAGCACGTAGGGAGAATTCAAATCTTGCCCAAGGCAGCTGAAGGTAACTTTGTTTGTCGTCTCCCGAGGGTGACCTGGTTGCCTTGCCAACAAAGCATGTAATTGGAAATGAAGCGGCTGCACTACCAAGCCGTCTTTGCTGATCAACCATTGTGTGATGCCTCACACACGCACACACTTCTTTCAGAGCACGGTGACTGCTGTGCAAAAGCTAACTGTTTGTAACGTGCTAATGCCCCTCTTGCTTCCTCCATCTTAACATCATGAATGTTTAAACTCTTCCCAAAAGCACTTTATTTTGTTTGTGGTTTAAGTGCAGGCCTATCTGTTGAGTGGAGGATAAAACATGTCCGACAGGAAATACAACACTGATTTCAGTTTTCAGAGTACAAAAGTGTGTTAAGGGTTACCCTGTAAAAGAAGCTGATTCGGTCACTTTTTGTTCCCATGAGGCAGTGCATGAGAAGCACTGATGCTCACAAACTTGGTACTTCTAGAAGTCGGAAATGGCACTAAAAAACCAGACCCATCAGTTCCAATAACTTTTTTACTCCTTCATAGCTCAAGTTATAAATCATGAAAATCCATTCCCTACAAGAAAATCCTTTTTATACGTTTCGTTCTTCTTGGTCAATGCTTCTCAAACTCAGAAGTCCAAATAATGTACTTTGGTTTAATGCAAGATCATGATACCTGCCTCTTCCTTCAAGAGTTTGTTCGGCAGCATTGTTGACTCTGAACTTTATATGTCAGTTCGAATATATCGGAAAATCAGAGCACACAGCAGCAAAGGTCATGGATGAACACAATGAATCTTACTCTAAGCTGTCTAGCCTTATGGCATCTATGGCATGCCTCCCCTGCTGAAAACATCCATGCTGAAAATGAATCTTTTTAAAACAGGCCATAGTCTTACTGAAGTAAAAGTCTTCAATGGCATACTGCCTTCTATGCATGTCAAAAAGCCCAAAAAGAACAAAGCTACAGAAGGAGTAAAGTAGTTTTTTCATCTAAAGCATTGCTTTCTTTCCCCCCCCCCAAGGTTCTGAATGAGTGAGTCTTTGTTTGAAGCAAGGTGATCTTCAGTAAAGTGGAAAAGATTTGAATGAAAGATACATGAGCGCTATTTTAACCAAGGTTGCTCAAGGAAAACAGCATGTCCTACCTGGGGATATTGGATTCAGTTCTGTGTGTGTGTGTGTGTGTGAAGGGCTTTAGGGAATATAAATACAGTTATTATTTGATTTTGCATAACATTTTATTATATTAAGGCATTTAAGATATTTCAGTATCTCTATATCTATATCAGTGGTGGGCAAAGTAAACAAATCCTACTTGAGTTGAAAAAAAAGCTTGTTCAATAACTGAGTCATACTTTGAATGCAAGTATTGACTAGCACTTATTTATTTATTTTAATGTTGTTGTTGTTTCTTTGCCTTTCTGCTGCCTATCATTATTAATCAGCGTGCAAACAAGCATAAGCCTTATATGTTTGGTTCAGTGATTTTTCTTTTTAGAGTTGAGCTCCAAGCAGATAAATGAATCAGTAAGCTGTTAACTATTCATAATTATTACAATGATCTGATTAATTCAGTAATCATTTAAATAATTTGGTTCATTGAAAAGTACCAGCTTAAGTAAATAATCCGTTCATCAATTGGATGTCACTATTCAAATTTAGAGGGCTGGTGCATCCAAAATCCAATGCTTCCAAAAAACAGTAGTAGGCTAATATTAGGCTACAGCTGGATCACAGAATCAATACAGAGTTGCTGGCTGCCACGACTGAGTCAACCGAATTCAAATTGCATGTGAATTGCAAACATAATGGTTTATTCAAATCGGTCCTTTTCACTTCAGTATAATTATGGCAAATAGACTGAGACAAAAAGTCTGATATTATCATTTAGAAAGTACACATTTCCCAAAATATAAATATTTTATAAAGGTCAGTGCGTGTAAGTACAGTTATGGAGTAAATACACTTTTGCCAGTATGGCTAGACTAGAACGTTCATTGAAATTGATTTGTATTTACAGATCTCATGCTGCCTGTCTTGGAATGCCATCTATCCAGTTGGGAAAACATTGTGTTGAGGCTGCTTGAGGTTGCCATGGCATTTACATTTAGTGGTATCTTCCCTCTTCATTCCCTGTCTTTTTATTGTAAAGGGCGACTTTCCATCCGCCCAGCGGGACACAGGATTTAATTGCTTCCTTCTTGGATGCTCCCGTCCCGTATTGAGTTTTGTGTGGTTGTCACTGGCCGGTTTCGCCAGTGGTGAGAACATTTATCAAAAGCATTTATTTATATTGTTTACACAAGGCGGCCCACTGTGCACATTCTGAGGCACATTCGGACTCTCCAGCTGAGACCCATGAAAAATTTGCATTTGTGTTTTGTTAATGCCTAGCAGAGAGTTTTGTGAAAAGCTTTAGGCAGTTCCTCCCCCTTCAATAGGGGGTTCTCTCTTGGCCAGCTTTGTGATAAGGCAAACGACAGAATTTGCATAAAGGGGGATTTACATAGGCAAACTCACTGTACAGTCTAAACCTTAATCAGCGGTGGCAAAATATTACTCTTCTTCGTGTGAACAGACAAAAGCACTCTAGTCTGTTCTCGTTTCACAACAGCAGGGAAAACAAAGGGGACGCGCCACAAAAGAAAAACCGTTAGCAGTGGCTGTGGGGTATCCGAGCATGAATATGTCAGATAAGAAGCAAATACAACCGCGTTGAGGTGGACAGAGACATATGGAGCCGGCCTGCAGACGTTCCCGTTTCTGATGTCATGTCGGCGCGCAGCGGCAGCGACTGGCTTCCTGCTGATTTACAGGTTGAGGCACAAACAGAAGCTACAGCTTTACATGAGAACGATGGGACTGACAGCCGCTAACACAGACACAGTGTGGTGTTGCCGGAGGGTGAAATAAGAGTCGCTCATTGGGTCTCAGTATGGGAACAAAATGCAGCAGAGGAGCATCACAGATAGAGATGTTGACAGGCTCGAAGACACGTCTTATCAAAACTGGCCTGTGAGGAACCATATCCCACGTAACGTTCATTCAGCATCAGTATGGTGGATTAAATAGTGAAATCGCCGCATTTAAAGGTGGAAACTCTAAGATCATAAAATAACGTTAATAGAATTTCCCTTAATGATGCCATAAAGTGACATTATATTGGGTGAAGAAAACCACCTCAAACAGCAATTAATGTAAGCAATGATTTAATGAATTCTGCAATTTGTTGTTGTTTGTCAAAAATGACAAGTATCACTATTATGCTAGTTAGCTCTTAATACTCACTTTCTTGTCACTGGGAGAACAGCAGAACAGGAAATACTAAAATCACAATACAGGTATATTAAAATAAAATAAAAACCCAACTAATGCATAAAGGGAATGACCCATTTTTTAATATCTGTGTAATAATGCAAAGGTTTATATATTCTTGGACCAAAATCTTCATACTCTGAATTTGAAGGGAAATATTTAATATACAGGGACGTTTAGAACTTTGTAGATGATGGACTTTTGCATTCTGTTTGAAATCTGCTGAGCTTTTTGCGGGCTCCGATTTCGTGCTGATCTGCTCTTCAGTTCATAGTGTCCCGGCACAAAAAAATCAGGTCATGAAGTACATCTCAAAATGCCACAATGCTTTCCCTCTCCTAAATGCAGGGACTTGCATATATAGGCATGCAGGATTCGATGCAATGAAACACTCCCCTAATGAAGTGAGTCAGGAGAGGCAGGTGGTGAATCTACATACTGACATTAATGTTTCATGAACAGGGCCTGCGGAAAGGGCAAAGATATATTACCATAAGCTTTCCAGAACTATCATCTCAGCGTGTTGTTCCTCTGAGACTGTTTTCTTTTTTTAGAAGTTGCCATTACTCATCTGCTGAGACAAACTCTTTTGAAATTCAGTTCATTTCATTTAAGTTTCATTCAGTTCCAGTTTAATATACAAGCGTAGAATTCCATCTGCGGTATCGCCTCCGTGCCATCTTATTACAGAAGAGGAACAGACTTTTTTTTTTTTTTAGATACAGGCGAACATTTGGTTAACCGAAGCAAAATATCAAGTATTCAAAATGCAAATTGTTGTCCAGCAGGTTCCACAGGCACTAGCTGCCTTAAACAGCAGATTCAGGATAAAGGAGAGAGAGAGAGATGGAGTAACAATCCAGCTAGTAAAGACGTCTTGGAACAGGTTATTGATAGTGTCTGAGTGACCCCTTCTGGCATGGAGGCTATTACTTGAAAATAAAGTCCCTAGGGTAAAAAGTCACCTGGGGAGCTGAGCTCAGCATGAGGCCGGACATACACAAACATGCATTATATGTGCTTTTACTGCTCTGATCCATTTCACTGTATGTTACTGCAGGATGGGAATCAAGGTTGCTGATCATTAGCAGATGGTGCTAATTCAGCTCTCTCGGGCATGTGGGTCATACATGGAGGCGCCTTAGTGTTCTTGCAATGCAGGCTTTTTCCAGAAGGTATATTTATTATACTGTATGGAACAGTTTTTTATTCCACTTTTAAACGGGATACATGAGGCAACAAAATCAGACCAAAAAAAAAAATGCATTTTACATATGGATACTTATTTTTCCTTCTATTGCTCTAATTTCTTTATATTATATTATTTACATTTTATATTTGTAAAATATTTGAATGAATTTTATATAGTACATAATTATTATTATTATTATTATTATTTTTTTGCAGAATCATCTCAGCTTGAATATATTTAAATATAAAAGCTTTTTACAGTATGTTACATTTTTATTTAATTATATTATATTCCTCTTCATACAAGTCATGTATGCATTTCATGGGAAATTAATAAAGGACATCTTTTTTCTAAATAAATAAATGAATTCCTGGCTCTTCTTTATAATCATCTTAAACATCAGTGATGTTGACCACAGATTCTCGTGTAATAGAAAGGAAAGTGCAGTCTCTCTGTGTGTGCACCCATCTCTTCCATCCTTCTCTGTAAGTAGGTCAGAAGCATTTCTACAGTTCTCAGACAGCCTCTGACACACTTTCTTGGGCATTTAGTTCATATCTTTTCTTAAGTGCTTTTGTGTGGCGATGGTCCCTGGAGATTTGTTCTCCCTGTTTCCTGCCACAGACTGCTATAGGTTGCCCTCAGTCTACTTGTTTAACGCCCACTTCTGTGTCCATTAAGGTATGTTTCATTGCCACAGTGACACTATATCCATTGACTTTTCTCAACAGACAGCCACTATTGATATTTTCAGTTGGAGTTAATCTTATATTACCTGTAATTTGATCTAGGTCCAAATCAATGTTTCATAGAGGTATAAAACTATTTGTAAGTGGCAGATCATTACAGTCAAAGTGAAATCACACAAATTCTATTTCTTATGTTTTTGTTTTTATTACAGTTGAAGGGGTTGTTTATAATAATAGGTCTAAATGACTAAACTAAATCACCAACTTAATACATACATTATGTGTGTTCTTCATTATTCTAAAAATCTAGATTTAAAAAAATTAAGCTATAATGTATGGGATGTGTAGGATTTGTCACAAATTTAACGTTCACAAGATTATAAACGTACTAATATTGCATAGTCTTGTTTATTTATTTAGTCTGATCGGATGCCCATTTTTCACAAGTGATGATATGGTTATTTAGAGTCTTAAAGGGCCCCTATTGTGCCTTTTTCAAATATGATATTTCATGCAGTGTGTCATGTAGCTGTATGTGAACATAAACTATCTGCAAAGTTGTGACGCTGACAGTGCACGAT
>JAUCMU010000013.1:18942055-18954136 GCA_032275025.1 Enteromius treurensis
ACAACCTAGAGGTGTGCCCGATTCACTTACAAAAGCAAATTGCGAGCACTTTCCACGGTAGTCCTTGCTAACTACACGTTGACGTATTCTCTCTGAAAGCACCTCTAGTAATGTCGGAAAGTATAATTTTGGTACAAGCTCTGTAGAGCGCTGTAGCGGTAGACCAATCATTAAGGACTGCGCCATCTGACCAATCACAGCAGTGAGGGCTCACGGGAAGGAGGGGTTTAGACAAACCGAGTCTTCAAACTGCTTCACACGAGTTGATTACGAATCATTTAGAAATAGGGTAAAATTAAATCTATTTTTAGTCCAAAAACTAAAGTGTTTTTTGACCTTGCATACATGTAAACCTGTTTTAAGAGACTCATAAAGCAACCTTTAAAATTACATAATAGGGGCACTTAAATAAAAGTGTGTAACATGCCATGTCAAAATCAGCTCGGTTTTCATCAAGCCATTCTTGTACATGTTGCTTTAAATGCAAATTAGCTCTGCTGACCCCGCCCCCCTCTTCTGTGACTTTAACCTTCAGCCACAAAACTGACAAACTAGCACATTATTATGAAAGGTGACTTGCAAAGATTCATTAAAAAATCTTATACTCACTTCTTCTGTAAATGAAGCTGGATCAGAAATGATTTGCGCTTACACATATGCTTATGTATATGTGCATTTGTATACGCATATATACTTGTGGAGATCGGCACGTTCCCTAAAAAAACGAAAATAAGTTAAATCCTATGCATCATCAATGGCTCAGATGTCGGGAGTAAATGGGAGACTGATAACAGCTCACTCAGGGCGGGTCTAAGGTAAGACGGTCTTGTCAATCAACTATTGTGGGAGGGGCCTGTGCAGAGCTACATCATCTTAGAACAGGCTGATTTGGGAAAAGAGATTTTAAAATAAGAATAAAAAACACTGGGTGGATTTTTATCATTAGCCCATAGAATGGATGTACACACTTTCAAATCACATTTATGTTCAAATGATTTGTAAAGTAACGTTTGCATTCGGTTGACCCCTTTAATCAATATGCATAAAAATATAATGAAAATGCTCTGCAAAATAGTTTTACATGGAGTATAGTATGTTAATCAGGACATGTCAACTTCCCAAGAGTATTTCATGTCCCACAAACGCCATATGTCAAGACAACATGTCATGGGATTTAGAATGCATTTATATTGTGTTACTTTGCAGGTCCTTTGGGGTTTGTATTACATCGTATACAGTCTATTTGAAATAAGATACACAGAAATCAATACTCAGTTTTGCTGACTCCCACAGCTATTACATAATGCAGTCAGGTCAGAGTATTATATAGAAGAGTGCATGCTTACAAAATTTATAAAGAAGCTCTAAACATTCACAGAAATGGTGATGATGTATTTCCGATGAGCTTAAAACAGTGTGTCTCATCAACTGCCTTGTATATCAGCCTGCCAGCAAAATCATCTAGTCAAACAGAAGCTTCTACACCTGATCTGTGGCTCTGATGACACAATCACGAGAGCGGCACAAGCCACTGTTGCCCTTGTTGATATTCACCAAGCCTGCCATGCGTGTGACTCACTTCTATTTCTGAAAAGTGTGTTCTGAAGTGTTGGAAAACTACTCATCTTAAATTCCTCATCCCAACGGGCCTCGCAACCATCTGTGATTTCAGCCTCTTTCTCTCCCGCTCTCCCGCTCATTTTCTCCGTCCATATCTCTGTCCCTTCGAGAGCACAAGACATCTGGAGTTGTGCTCCTGTCTTGTTGTGCTCTAATAGAACAGGCTGTTTAGGACTCTGTTCTCCTTCCTGAATTTTTATTCTCATGAATGTGATTAATAGATCTTGCTGTGTGTGTCATGTCTCCAGGTAACCTCTCTAGATGTGATCATGATTACCCAAACAGCTATTTACAATGGGGGTTTTGGGTCCTTCTGTTTCAGCTTTCTTCATAATAACACCTGTGCGTTTTGAACAGTGTTTATAAATATATATGGCTGCCAACTGATGTTTGATGAAAAACTCAATTAGAGGTGCAATACTTGACAATACTGACAAGTAAATAATTATTTTAATGTTTATTAAAATTCTAGAGTTTTGTCTAGATAAAACTTGATTTTGTAATAAATTATAAAAATTGCACACATGAATACACACATAGGTGTCCATTGTTGTAATCAGATTATGTTTTTTTTTTAAGTAAAGTAATGTATTACTTTTTCATTTAGAAGGTAAAAATCTGTGTCACTTTTTCAAATAAGTGATGCGTGTTGCCATGTTGAGAGAAATCAGGTTTGAGTGCAGAGCAGTTGTGTGTGCTGTGTTTATTTTTTATGTATTTACTCATCCTGCACAAACATATTTAATCAAACCTGCATTGATTAAATATGTTAAATAAGACAAATATAATTGATGTATTTAATCCCATTTTTTTAATCAACGTCTTTGCCACTGACCTTTGATGATCCAATTTAGCCATAATAAGCAAAAATGACGCATTTGTGTTTAATTTTTGTTTATTGCTGAATAGCGTTTCTTTTCCTGCATCATATTCTTCATGTAATTAGTTTAATATGTACAGATTAATTTACATTTCCCTCAGCCTTTCACTTTTGCTTTAAAATGGCTTTTATATTTGTAAAATTACTTTTCCTTTATGAAAACCAAACAAGCAAGCCCTGCACAGATTTAAAAAGTAACATAACCCATTACTTTTTACATAACGGGTAGGCTAGTAAGGCAATACTGTCCGCGATACTGTAATGCATTACTTAGTAATTAAGTAGATGTCATGATTTTATAGTGTGCAATATGATAAAAAAAAAAAATCATAATTTTGCTAAAGATTACATTTAGCTGTTATTTTATGTGATATGTAAATGTAAATATAAAATGTAAAAATAATGGAAATGAGCATGCATAATTAAATATCCAATGCTCTTTAATATCAGTAAATTAATCTCTATTATCAGCCCATAACTAGCATCCCAAAATTGAAAATAATACCTCAATATGCAAAAATAAAAAAATACTTGATCCCATTTTTGTGTCATATTACACAAGTGCTAGATTGACATACTTTAAAAAAAGGGCCTTCAGCATTTCACAATAATAGACTTTTAACTATATTCTTAAATCCTTAAATCCCTCGGTCTCATCCACGTGCATAAACTGACATGCGAAGCCGTTTTGGATTATATTTAATCTTTATGTTTCTCTGTATTGGCAGACTCTAACATGAGAGTTTATTCCTTTTTTTTTTCTACCCAACACTGAAATATTTGAAGTGTCATTAACCATCATCTGTTAGTTTGAGCCGGGGGTAAAGGACATCTGGTAATTTCCCTCTTGGTTCAAAGATTGTATTTGTTCCCTCTGAATATTCTGTGACCCAAACGAACTCTTTTCATCATTTTTTTTCTCAAGTTTTCTTTTGAGTTTAATAAATTTGTTATGCAGAGAGTTTCCATTTGAAAAGTGCATCTGCATGTGTGTGTGTATGAGTGTGCACTTGAGCCGGACTGTTCCAGAAATTCATTTATCCCCATCACCATGTGAGTGCGGATAAGGTGATGGTGGTTAGTTTGAAGAAGACTCCCTTGAAAATCTTTAAGCCCCTTTTCAAAGGATTACCCACGGTGGCGTCGAACACTCGACAAAGCATGTGGAGGTGCTGAGGTACTAGCCGTAAGTTTAATTAGAAACATGGAGGGAGGTCGCTGGGCTATCTGCTAAAAAATGAACACATTTTAGTCCCGGTCCCCGCACAGACTCTTGGCTGTCAGGATGCAGGGACTTCAAAGCGAAGAGCTATGCGGGTATCAGGATTGCAGCTCTGTTTGGTTTGCTTGGAGAGCTGTTTACAGACAGAACATGCTGGAAGCTCGGACCGACCTTTCTGTGGGTCCTGTTTCAAACTCCTCAAATAAAAATCAGTGTCAGAGTGAGCATGTAACACGCTGCAGAGCTTGCAGAGAGTGAATCCAGCAAATCAGGATTTCCCTTATTGGGGGTTCGTGAAGGAACTGCAGGACGTCTGGGATGAAAAGCTAATCATTAATTAAATAAATAAAATGTAGAATTACATTTACTAAAAATCTGAAATGTTTTATATGTTTAGCGGCATGGCATGTGGCCATAAACTGACGGCAGAGAACTGTGAACATGCAAATGCGTTGTTAACTTATTTAAAGGCACACTATCTCTGAGGGTTGCCATATCTGTTTATTATAAGCGTATTTGGATTTGTTTTTCAGAGATGTTGCTTATGAATTAGCTTTTTTTATGTAATCATTTACAAAGTAGTCATGTATTTGGGTCATTTGGGATTATATTTTGTAGTGCAAGCTTTAGATTGGGCTTTTTTTTTTTACTTTTAATGGAAGTGTTGTTTTATGTTTGCAAACCTGCTTTTAAACAATGCATGCTCTATTTTAGGGTTGCCATGTCTGATATTAACATCTTAAGGTGTGTTTTTTGTGGTAATAACATTTGATCAAGTTCCACAAATTTATCCTTAAGGGGTTTATTCAAATTTTCTAGTCACTGCAATCTTGCTTATTTTATAACACAAGAAGCTTAGCGTTAGAAATGACATCGTTTACAGTGGGTTGGTCTCCTGAGGTGCCAAGCAGAATGTTTAATAATTACCTATGAAATCTTGTCCCTGGTGCTCAAGGAGAAATAGACTGATTGTTTTTAGGAGAAAAAAAACTGAAAACCCGGGGCATCAACATCAACAGGAAGCATAAATTGGTTATTACGTTCTAAGCTCTCATAATTTGGATGTCAGGCAGTCTTGTATAAACAAACACATACACACACACACACACACACACACGCTGCATCAACAACAACTTTTCTATAAACTTGTCACTATCAATTCCTCTTCTATGAAACCGTTAACGTCAGAGAGAAAATAGACCTTGCACACCAACATCTATTCATCTCAGTGATTACCGGTGTGAATACTAGCTTATATTTGGATTGCTTGGAAATTGACATTTATTATTCTTGATGACAAAATGCACAGGCGGCGGACTCCATCTCCGTCATCTTCTTTTCCCGCTGAGAGTAACGGGCAATTCAGACTCTGAGGAATCTAGGCTTCACTCATCAGGGTTTATTATTGAGCGTGTTTCTGTGAAATGCAGTCCACCGTCTCTCAGGATAGATGCGCTGAAGTAAAGCGCTGGAGTAATTTGTGGATGTGCTGAATTCAAGGTCATGTTTTTGGTTCCAGATATGCTGAACAATCACAGATTTTGCACCACTAGTGAAACGGGAGCTTGGGGCATCTGTAGCAACATTAAAAGACAATTCTTCCAATAAATCATGCTGAAAAAATTGATTTTACTGATTAATGTTTTGTTTTCTTGCTGTTCTTAAGTTCTAACAACTTACACCTTTCGGAAACACACTCAACTAATAAGAAGGATTCTTTGCATGGACCTGGATTTCAGGAGAGTATGCAGTGGTTGTTCTGTAATTTGGGGATTTAGAAGGTTTATGGTGAGGAGTGGTGCTTGTGCTGAGGATGAGCATTTACATAAATAATACATATTTTCACTTAAAATCCAAATGCATTACAAATGTCGGTGCAGTGACAGGCCTCTGCTTCCTCCTGACGTTATTAAAAATAAATTGTGTTTGGCATGCAAGCAAGTGTTTTAACTACAAGAGATTTGGTTGGGTTGTTGCATTAACTTAATTCAGTTTAGTTTCGCTACACATGCACTGGATTAGGTGAAGGTGAGCAAAGATATAGTTTCAGTACAAAAAGGTCTAGATTGTAAAAAAATTGTAGTTTGTTTTTCATATATCGGGTGTGTAATGGTATTACATGAGTGATTTTAGTGTTGTAGTGTGTATGGTTATGATGATGTTGGTTGGAAATATTAAATGAGTTGCTACAAAGTGAACTACAAATTAACAATGTAATTACGTTGAAATTAGTCAATTAAAAGCCTGTTGTTGAAATGACTTAATGTGAACAAGTAATAATGACAGGTTATAAGTCATGATAAAAGCTTCTGTTTTTTTTGATGTGTTGTCTTCCAGGTTAATACAGTTGTGTTACCATGACTCAGAACAATTAAAGTTACTATGAAATCAAAATGGACATTTTTAATTAAATGCTGCAATATTTTTTCATTTTAATGAATGTATGTCACGATTGGAAAGAAAAGATTAGATTTCCATTGCATGTCAATATTGCATACTCACCCCTTTTTTTTTTACTCCAACTGGCTAAAAATACCAGACCACTTTATCAAGAAATGCTGAAGTGTACTTTGTAAATGGCTGTCAATTGGACATCATAAATGATGCAGGTAGTGGATTTATGGCTTGTAAACGCTAGCTCTCAGTTCATGGGAAATATTGCAGAAATCTGAAACACAGTCATTTAAGTACTGGGATATTAGAAGAAGGGAAACTTTTGTTCTCGTTGTAAGCAATCTGCCAAGGAGAAATTTATATGAAGTTCCTGGGAGCTTGACACAATTTTCTAACATCACTGATTCAGCACACCTAAGCAACCACCCAGAACACAGCAGCAGTGAGTTTTTAACAGACAAGCACATTTTATTCAGAAATTTTTTAAATCTAGTTCTTGTTATTGCAATTAATTTACCCTGATCTCATGAGGAAAGATGCGAGTGTACGTTTTCCTAAAATGTGAACCTGCAGTTATAAAACTACCTTTTCTCATGAGATCAGACAGAATTAATTATACCAGTCCGTGCTGTTGCAGACCATTTTAGACTTAAACAGAGATTCACAGCAAGTGCTTGTGAAAGTTTTAAAAGGAAAATATGATGTTGCTAAAGAGAATTTTTTTTTGTGTATTTGGTATAATGAAATATGTTTATGTGGTTTAAGTTTCCACATACTGTACATTATTGTTTCTTCTTTACGGGTCTAAAAAAGCAAGATGTCCTCTGATTGGCCAGCTATCCGGTGTGTTGTGATTGACCAAATACCTCAAGCATGTGGTGGAAATGTTACGCCCCTTATCATAACATGATGCTGCATCCTAGCGCTTTGAAACCAAGCAATAAAACACATTACAAACGAGGCATTTGTTGCATCCAGTAGAGACATAATTATTGTTTATCGTGACTTAGTACTGTCTTTTTACGCGTCGCCTAGCATCACAGCGTGTAAAAATAACACGAAGTCTGTATTTGTGATCGAGAAACGACAAATGACAACAGCAACATTGCTTCCCTGCTCAGAAGTCCCATTTAAATAGTAAATAGCAGATGCTTTTAATAAGAAAACGTAACTTTCTTAAAGGTTGTGAGTCAGAGGTGCCAGACTGTTCTTGGAGAGGTACAATTAATTATTGTAGAATTGCCCCATTGCCTTCTTACTTTGCATAAACATTTGGGTGGTGTTATAAAATAATGAGGGGGTGTGGGCAAATCATATGTTTTTTAAAGAATATCTCTTTGGTTTTGAGACTTTAGTCTTTGCAACTTTAGGGATCTTATATGTCCACTAACAGTTTGTAACACTCCAAAAAGAAAGGAAAACTTTAAATCACAACATATGACCTCTTTAACCTGGAACGTAATGGCATCTTATACACAAATAGCATGAGTAAATAGATAATGTTGCATCTTTGGAATGTGTAGTTGTATAACACTCCTACCATAAAACTCCTAAATGACCCCGGTCTAGTCACGCACTACAAACATCAGGCCCTAAACAAAGTAAACAAAATCATGAGTAAATATGATTCATGCAGCCAAACTGTCAGATAGAGAAGGACACAATTCCCATTGGGAGCTTAACTAACCTTAGCTGTTTGCCAGGTCATTCCTGCAGGGCTTGGGAGGCCAAAGTAAAGTCAACCCAAAATACAGTGTTTGCCACCGCCCGTTCCCATGCAGCTTATTCTAAATGTGACAGAATTAGACTTTTCTTCTCCAACACTTCAAAACAAGCCCAGCCTGCATTGTAAAAATTAGCCATATAAACAGACTGACCTAGACTGAAAGGATGTGCGGTTAACTTTGGGAGATATCAGGGGTTGGGAGTGCAATAACAGCTCAGGGCGAATATGTTCGGATGTCTTTGAGACATTGTTGATGATTCAGATGTTCATCTGCCAAAAATATTCAGACCTCCCCTACAGCATCATTGTCCTGGCAGCAAACCAAGAAAAGCAATTCACAAGAGCGTGAACTGACCACATATGGATTGATACATTAAACCTGTCAATCTGTTCAAAAATAACATTTAAATGAAAGGTGTTAGCAGCTAAAACATACACTAGGCTATTTGTGTGTGAACCAAAATGATCGAATGGCACAGTAAATAAAAGATTAACACTGTCACATCCTACAGAGGCAGTGCTGTAGTGTTTGTGGTCTGCATGTCAGAGGGTTACAGATGATTCCCAGCACTGTACAACACTGACTAATAGATCTGACTGCATAAGAGGTCTAAATCATCTAGGTGAAATAGACACTACAGAGCTAGATCAGATTTCAGTCTGTGTTACCCATTTAAATCCCAGCCATTCCAATAGAAATCCACTTAATCGTGAATTTCACTTGAGGGAGAAAGTTTTACATTGGCCAATACTCAAGGGTGGATTCAACATTTTGACTTTTTCAGTAGACGTGCATACTAATAAACACATGCTCATTCACTTAATATGACCATACTGCTCTACACTGACACTAAATGAATGAGTGATTGACTTTTTTAGTTCAAGAATGAATCAATGCTTTGATTCAGTGAGTCATTAAAAAGATAATCTTTTAAATTCTCACACAACCTGGCTAAAAACTATGGGTGATCGTGCTTTTTCCTCATTGGCTCCTAAATTGTGGAATTCCCTGCCCACCGAGATTAGGAATGCAGAATCCCTTGAGATTTTTAAAGTATCCCTTAAAACTCACTTCTTTAGGGTAGCTTTTGATGTGATTTAGTTGATCATACTGTCTTTTATTGTCCTATTTTGTATTTTACTACTTGTATTCTGTGTATGCTACTTTTTATTTATTTTTTATTACTAATTTTACTTTCCCCTTGTATAGCGCTTTGAGATGCCTCTTTAAAGGCGCTTTATAAAATAAAGTCTATTATTATTATTATATTATTACTTTATATAGGTATATAGGTACTTGGCCTCTAGTGGGTGTAAAAATAATGACAACGTTGCATTGCGTCTGTTGTCATGAAATGACGTATTACTGCCATTACCAATCAAAATGTGTGTTTTGTTTAAATGCAGTGTGTAGAATTTTTACAGGGATCTCACTGTGATTAAATCATATTTTAGTAGGTATAATTTATACAGATGACCACACCTAACACACCCCTAAACCTACCCGTTAGGGGTGTGTTATGCAAAATCATGTTTTAAAGGTTTTCACTAGCACATGTGTTCTCGGGGTCTGAACCCACGATCGCATGACTAAGTCTCATACACCAACCAGCTACACCAATTCTAAGACACGTGGGAGATAAAACAGTACAAAACATTAATATGCAAATGTCCTGTTGCCGATAGGGGCACAATTTTAGTATATGCTCTGACCTAAACGGACGTATTGGAGGACATGTTGGTTAAAGGGCAACTCCACCCCAAAATGAACATTTTGTCATTAAACACTGACCCCCATGTCGTTCCAAACCCAATTGTCGGAACACAATTAAAGATATTATTTTATTTTATTAATGTACGTCTTTCATACTTTTGTGGGCCTTGACAGTGTTATTTACTTGGCAGTCAATGGGACAGTCACAAGCCTCCTGGTTTTCACCTAAAATATCTTAAATTGTGTTCCGAAGATAAACGGTTTCATTGGTTAGGAACTTTGAGTTGGAGCCACCCTGTAATAATGCCTCATACTACCTCATTTATTATTTTTTAGGTAATGTTTATTTCAACCTTTAAGTATATATATTTTTAAAGGTATTTTTTGTTAACATTAATCCACTGAACAATTGTGTTTTTATTAACAAATATTTAAATAAAAAATCGAATGTTAGTTCTTGTCAGTTACTACATTACCTAATGTAAACGAAACATGTTAAAGTGTTAGGTTAATAAAATAAAGCCCCAAACTAACTAATTTCATTTTAAGAATTTCATGTTTCTTTAAGATACCACAATTAATAGCATAAAGCTCAATCAAGGAGAAAAAGTGATAACAGCAATTTTTTCAGATTAGGAAAAAGATTTCCAATAAAGGCCTTCCTCTAGTGCAGCTGACAAGAAACCTGCCTTCCTGAACCCAAAACCTCATTCAGAAAGTGACTTGTCTGGACGGCATCGTCTTTCTATTATTAAAGTTGTAGTCAGTATTACACCAGCAGAACATCATAATTCTGTGCAATTCAATCAAATCTTCAGGATACTAGGAAATCATTTCGCTTTGAGGCTGAGCAAATTCATCTGACAGACATGATGAAAACTAATAACCCCTCTGATGCACAGAAGCAGTGCAGGAGAGAACCGAATAGGTGAATTAGAGATGGAAAGCGGACACTGTTAACATGTATAAAGTGACAGGCAGTCTGAAAGGTTGCGGTAATAGCTCTGCCCATGTCTGCTGTATCTGAAGAGCAATTAAAGGTTGAATGGTCTCCAGCTGAGGCTGCTTCAGCAGGACAGGATAGCATCGCTCATGTCCAGATGCTCTGTCATCCTCTCATTCACCTTCAAGGGCTTCTAAGACCACATTCAGGTTTTAAATGCCATCGCTTGGCCTCAAAGTAAATCAGTGTGTGAACATAGATGGGTGTCTGAATGCATTTTTCATGACAGATTCTTCATGAGCAGAAAAGGTACCTTAAACTCATAGGACTCTTCAATGATTACTTCAAGTTTCACATGTTCACCCAGTGTCGGGCGACCCATTTCAGCAATACGCCTCTCATCCTTCTCTTTTTTAGTCAGGGTGTCTTCTTCCCCGTCCTCTGAGAGAGACAGACATAACAAGAGGGGACAGAAAATTTGATGGAAAAAAAAGATGGTAAGTAGCCTTGCATGGAATTTCTAAATGCATTGAAACAGTTGGCTCCCTCACATGACGCTACACATTTCCAGTGAACTAACATGTAGACTTGTACGCTTGTAATATAATTTGCAATGCAAGCTATGCTATGGCTGTTGGCACACGTGAGAATGCAATGCTGTCAATCTGGACTTGAAAACATTTTGAAGGTGTGGACCTGTTTAAAACACAACATCATTACTAATCTAAAATACTGAATGGATCATTGATAAGAGATATTTAAAGAAACAGTTCGCCCAAAAAAAGAAAGTTCTGTCTCTCCCACGTCGATCCAACCCACTATTATTTTCTTTCTTCTAGGAAAGTCAAAATAAGATCAGAATGTACACGTTTCTGATTTCCATACAAGGGAAGTAAATGCGAAAAAAAGGGAAGGCTGAGAAGAAAAAGTAAGAAATGCATTAGAATGACATTTTTTTCATTGTTGAGTAAACTTTTCCTTTAAATGTGGCCCAGCAGAGCACAACACAACAATATTCCCACAACACAATGCATAGGATTCATTTCATGGTATGCTAGCTTATTCCCAATGTGCAGTGCCAAAATCATTGTGTTGTGGCTTGCTTTCTTTGTGTTGTGTAGGGTGACCGTACAGTACGTGCCATTTTCCCTGGCCAGGATTTTTTTATGGCCTAAAATGTTGTGTCGTGGCTTGTTTTAGTTGTGTTGTGGCTTGTTTCTGTTGTGTCGTGGCTTGTTTTAGTTGTGCCGTGGCTTGTTTCTGTTGTGTCGTGGCTTGTTTCTGTTGTGTCGTGGCCTGTTTCAGTTGTGTCGTGGCCTGTTTTTGTTGTGTCGTGGCTTGTTTTAGTTGTGCCGTGGCTTGTTTCTGTTGTGTCGTGGCTTGTTTCAGTTGTGTCGTGGCTTTTTTCAGTTGTGTCGAGGCTTGTTTTTGTTGTGTCGTGGCTTGTTTCAGTTGTGTCGTGTCGAGGCTTGTTTTAGTTGTGTCGTGGCTTGTTTCAGTTGTGTTGTGGCTTGTTTTTTTTGTGTCGTGGCTTGTTTCAGTTGTGTCGTGGCGTGTTTTTTTTGTGTGGTGGCTTTTTTCA
>JAUCMU010000013.1:18982495-18997999 GCA_032275025.1 Enteromius treurensis
TTCTAGTTCGGGGAACAGACACAGTCTCTATAGTGTAGTATCTAGGTGAAGAAGTTACTATGTGCTGAGCATTAACTTACTGCTGTGACGTGAGGCGGCTAGCAGACGGTCGGTTTAGCCAGTCTGTCTGCTTCCTGACCTGGGGTCCCAGTTAGTCAAGTTTGAGATCTAAGACTATGTGCCATATTTCTAGAGAGGAGAGCGGCACCACCCAAGATGGATAAAGACCATCTCTTTTCAACAGGTCAGGTCTGCCCCAAAAACTCGTCCAATTGTCTATAAAACCTATGTTATTTTGCGGGCACCACTTAAACATCCAGCCATTGAGATCCAGCAGTCTGCTGTGCTGTGTATCTCATCAACCCGGTAAGCAGGGAGGGGACCAGAGCATATTACAGTGTCTGACATCGTACTTGCAAGTACAAGTTAGGTTTCTTATCTGATGTAGACTGCTCAAACTTGCATCAGAGCTTACATTCAATACAATAGAAGTTCAAAACCAACCGTGTACAGAGAGTTTGCTATTGATACTTTATATCAATTGGCCACACAAGAAACTGTTTATGTGCCATTAATAGAGGTGTGCAAGAACAGCGAACCTGTGGTCTGTGTTGGATTTGTAATTGATCAAAAATGTTTTTGTCTGTCATCTTTATATTTTAATGTAATCATAATTTTTTTAAATAAAACTTATAAAAAATAAAATTAGTTTAATTTAATTTTTATGCACGTGTGTTAAGCGCTTTGAGATGAAATTTTAAAGGCCCTATATAAAATAATGTTTATTATTATTATTATTATTGTTCTACAAAATAATCTTACTACACAAAAAAACCCCCAAAAAGATGATTCTTTTTGAGTCAAAACCATACAGCATGACCAGAGCAGTCTTGATTCATGAACAAAATCATAAAGCGTGACCAGTTTCTTGTATCAGGCCTCACAAATTCAGTATGGCTTTTATTTACCTAAAAGAACCAACTCCATAAAGATATTAGTTTGTGAATCAGACTACACAAATGACTCTTATGAGCTGGTCCTTTTTGGTATTTTAAACAAGAACAACAAGAAGAACATTTTCATGAATCAGAAACATAGAGCAGTGTACCCTGATTCCTGCAGCTAATGATTCCTATGAACTGATTCTTGAATAGTTGCAAAAACGTTTCAATTGTAATCTCATATGTATGCAAAATGGACATTTGAAACGTACTGGAATCTGTGTTGAATTTCAAAATCTTGTGAAATCCTTTTTTTGTTTGTTTCTTTTAGTTAAGTTTCTTTTCCTTGCTGGTGATCAGAGTGAGAGATACTGTAATAGAATTCAATTTTTTTGCTGAATTATCTATTGAAATAAGTGCTTTCACAGGAATTGGGACAACGGACATGACACTTTCCACCACTTTACTTCCTCTGTCACCTGCCAGCTCTGTGTCAGAGAGCCGTTCTGCTCCAGAACATTCCAACTGGCCATGGAAACAATTCTGAGTGTTGATCAGATGTTCTTATGTGCAGTAGAAAATAGAGTTGGACAGTAACACAGGGCAGATATAGGGATGGTCGAAGGGAAAGTAGGGTGGAAGACTCGTTTAGGTGCTGTTTGAAAGATTGAATGCCCTTTTTGCTTGCGCTCTCTAGATGCTGTTTCCATTTAGTCATATGCTCGTGTGATGTAAGGATGGATCACATCTCACACTAAACCCTGATATTTTCCCTCTCTCTCAAGCTGAACAGGATGGCAGTAATACATGGTATAAGCGGTAGCACTCTTCCTCTCATATCGCAACCCCTTCACTGAATGGAGTACAAAATAGCCGTCTCACGCAAACCTGCCTCTAATAATTCCTGTTGTCTTGGCTTCTGTAAAAGTCACAGTGTGTCAGATTTTTTTTTTTTCTTCTTTAAACTAAATTTAGCATCAGATTGTCCTGTGGCAGGAAAAAAGACATACCCTCCCAGACTTTTCCCATCCACAACATTGTGTTTTGTGAAGGAAACTTGAGTTTTGTTTTGTTTTTGTTCTTGAATGTGTTTGAAATAATGTTTTGTTTTTGTTTTTTTCTCACTAGACTGCATATGAAGAGATTATTTGCAAAAACTGATAACTTTATCATACATATTATTAAATTCTGTTCTCGTTTTTATTGTTTTTCGTATATATTTGCCTGCTGTCTTCACACCAAGTTGAATACATTAGTTGTCCGAACCGGTTCTGATCATTTTAACTACTTGCATCCTAGAAAGTGTTTCTCAACAAAAGGCACTCAACGATTTACCCTGTTCTCATCGTCTTGCTCTGTAGGAACACGGTGGCCTTTTGCGGATCTTTCCAGAGGGAACTGCTCAGTTTGCAGACATTGAGCCCAAGTTTGACAGACTTTTGCTCTTCTGGTCAGACAGACGAAACCCACATGAGGTCCAGCCGGCTTATGCTACAAGGTCAGTGATAGTGCCGTTTCTGTTTTTTGTTTTAAATGGTCCTGTAAGCTGATTGTGTTTATATACAACTATGCGTGCGTTTATGTGCAGGTATGCTATAACGGTGTGGTATTTTGACGCAGACGAGCGAGCTCGCGCGAAAGAGAAATATCTAACAGGTGAGACCTGCTCTAACATGACCAGGCACTTCCATCAATTTTTAACAAGACGTTCCTTCCTAATCGACAGCTGTGTACTGTTTATTGATTTGGGAATATGAACAGATTGCTTTGCTGAAATAGTATTTAAAGGAACAGTGCAGCAGCCAAGTTTCAACAGTACTGTTGTAACCAGCAGTTGTTCTCTTTTGTTGTATGAACTTTGTGTATGAGGGTGAGTAAAGGATGACATTATTTTTATTTCGGGGGGAGGCGTCCTTTTAAATAATTACTTCGCTACAGAGAGCGAATGTCTTTCTAATAACAAGTATGGATTATCAGAAAAAGGAAATGGCAGGTTTACATCAAAATGTGCGTCTTTTTTGTCTCTTAGGTGCAGGTGAAAGAGGTGTAAAAGTGGAGCTAAACCAGCCGTCTGAGCCCAGCTAGTGAACAAGGGATGAATGAAGAGGAGTGTGCAGGGTTTGACCTCCCGAGTGCTACTGCCTGCTGCTGAGAGATGATGAGCAGAGAGGAAGGGACGACTTCTCTCCCTCACCTCTCCATCTGTCATCTATAAGGGGCTTCTCATAGGGACTCTGAATGCGATAGAGCTGTGAAGGCAGATGTGCATTACGTGCTTTGTGTTTCCTTTATGAAGAATGCTGGCTTGCATGAGCATAGCATGGACATAATGCTAAACGGAAGAGTGTGTGCACTTGTTCAATACAAGTTTATTTTGAACTGTAACCCCTAGAAATCCCTTCCGTCAGCGTTGCACGTTAATAAAGGTACAGTTTTGTTTGACAATGTGCATACGAAAAGACGTTTTCAAGGTTAGAAGCTCTGTGCAAAGTCCTGTATGTGTTGTCCTGCTCATAAGCCACTGTAATTATTGGATTTCTGTTTTTGTATGGCTCGTAATACCATTTTCCAGGCTCTCCTAATTGGAGCGACACAGATTGTGCTGCTTTATCATGGCTTGCACCTGTTACTGAGTGACTGGGTGCGTTGCTGGATTGTCTTGGGCAGTAATCAGCGATATGTCTGTTGTTGCAGACGTTATATCTCTCCGTCTTAAGCCAAGCTTGACACCTCATTTCTGTCTAGCAGCTCTATTTTTAAAATAAAAAATCAGTTTTCCTAAATGCAGGTTGTTTAGCAGTGCGTGCATGTGTTATTGGCGCCATCTTATGCCTCCTAATGGTATAACCCTTGCTGTCATTAAGTCACGTGACGATCACACAATGTTTCTGTGTGAGTCCTGCAGCCCCCTCTAGCGATTTGTTGCTGCAAAGGCAAATCTGACAAGAGTTTATCAGGACAAGATGCATCTAAATAAGAATAATTTCACGAGATAGGCTTGCGCATGGAGGATGAAGACATTTCTTTACAATCAGAATGGTTTTAAATGATACAAAATTGTCAAGATGTTTGATTTTGGGTCACCGACATATTGCGTGCATGCATCCTTTTTTAAAAATGTGATTTTATGACTGGAAAAGCCATACAAATAACTAAGCAGTACAATGTTTTCAACGTTACTAAAAATAAATGTTACTTGATCACAAAATGATTTCTGATGTCTGGACATTCAGCTTTGCCATCACAGAAAAAAAAAGACATTTTATTATAATTTTTTTGGTGTTTGTGCTTTTATTATTATAAAAGGGGGAAGAAAGAGATGGAGGGAGGCTATTATCACTGAAGTAAATTACAATATTTAAAATGGGAAACATTTTTAAATTGTTATAATATTTCATCATTTTTAATTTGGGTTCAACTAAATGCAGCCATAAGAGACCAAATAAACATTTAAGAGCCTTTCCACAAAATTAGTGACTTGCAGACAAAACACAGAATTAATGTAACCACAAATCAATTTGTGATTTATAAAACACATTCTTTCATCGATATTACAAAAAAAAAGTCTATTAAATATTATTTTAAGTAGCATTTATGGTAATAAGGGTAACAGCAGCAGGATTTTCATTTGCAAAATGAAGGCTAAAGAATCTAAAAAATATATGTTGTGCTAAATGCAGTGTTTTTGGCGTAAGTACATTTTATTGGTGTCCCCTGATTTCACGTCAGCCCTGTTACACTCATCAAAAAACATCACTTTTAGGAGGTTACATAATCTCTCACCCAGAATTCCTACACTTAAAACACAAGCACGTTTCTCTCTCGCTTCTGTAGTGTTCTATTTTTGATGATTAATGAGGATTAACTGAGGGGGCAGGACATCATGCAGTGCCGATACCTTACCATTTTAGAAATATAGATTCAAGCTATTTTTTATTACACAATATAATTAATATCTACAAGTTAAACCCTTTTTAAAGTGTACAAAACGTGCATTTGTGAACTTGACTATTGCTAGAAATTAGTAAATTACTGACAGTAACTGTAATACATAAAAGGGCATTACGATATCTGTATTTTTTTAGTTACAGGCCTGCAAACTTTGGAGAAAAAACTTGAAAAGGTCTCTTTGAATGGTCACTATTGCTGCATAATCCAACAAAGATTGGTATATTCAACACATTTTACTGATAGACCCATCTCTGTTTAAAAGTAATATTACAATTGCTGCCAAGTTAATTTTACCTCCCCATTAATTTGGCTCTGAATCACAGGTGAAAACTGCCATTTTGACCTCACCTCTATATAACAGTGGATTATTTAGTAAATGTTTATCCACGACATTTAGTATTTTGTCTTTCATCACTGCATGTTTATCTTCCTTCAAGATAGATATTAGCAAAATCCAAATTTTGAGCTGGACAATTCTGGTTACCACAACAACCAGAATTGTCTGGAAAGCCTGGATATAGATATTATACGGCCTGCAGCTCTCTTGAAAGACATCAAGGTAAAAAGTGAAAACAGGCCGTAAGATCTTTCTGATACTCTCACACGGCTTTGGTAATTGAGGATTTTATCCAGGTGGGAGAGAAGGGATTAGCTTTAATGACTACAAGCCTTAATTAGCCACTTGATTAACTGACTTAAAAATAATCCACTTTAATGAATAACAAAAAGTTCATCGGGGACATTAGATTAGTCATTCTGATCTTGACTACACATTCAGCCAAAGCAGTTCTGCAGATGCTGGAAATATTTCGAAAGATCTCTGACTTTTTGTTGATGATTTGAAATGTTCACACAATTGTTCCAGCATTGCCGTGTAACATTAAGACAAAGAGTGCTGTTTATTTATTCTTTGGCATTCTCATTCTCAAGTTATTTTCATCTCTCTGAGCTTCGCTGCCGATGAACTTTGAACTTGAACGTGACAAGAACATGTAAAAGATGTGAGCAGAGTCCAGAAAACGTTGCTTCGGTGCATTTGAAATATAAGATTAAGACTTACTTAATACTTGTTTTTAACAATTTGTCTGAAAAAAAGACAATTAATGAAAAAAATATATAACATAATGCCAGGTTTCACAGACAGGGTTTAGCCTAAACCAGGCTTAGGTCATAGTTCAATTAGGACATTTACAATTAGTAATTTTTTTAAACTCACATTTGAAAAAAAAAAAAAAACATTATTTGTGTGCATCTTAAGAGAAAACAAAGGCTCTGACATGTTTTAAGATCAGTCAGTGCACGTTCATTTAAGATTAAACAGCTCAAATTTATATTTTAGTCTAGGTTTAAGACTAGTCTGTGAAACCGGGGGAATAACTAGTGCTATCAAACAATTAATCGTGATTAATCGCATCCAAAATAAAAGTTTTTCTTTACATAATAAATTTGTATGTACTGTGTATATTTATATATATTAATACAAACACATGCATGCATATATTTAATCAAAAATATGTTACGCTTATATATTAAATATATTTAGATATAATATTAAATATAACAAAATAAATATATAAATGCATTTACATGTAAATACTTTCAAAATACATGCTGTACGTGTGTGTTTTAATATAAACATAATATATAAACACAGCATAAACACGTATACTTTTATTTCGGATGCGATTAATCGCGATTAATCGTTTGGCAGCACAAAGTTTGCCTGAAATACAAATAATTATAAATGCAATAGTTAAAATAAACCTAAAACATGCTCCTACACAATGTTAATGCTCAAATAATAATCTAAATCAGTCTAAAATTGAAGTGTGGGTCTTGGACAACAAACAAATAAGCATAAAGAACACTAGGAATACTTAAGTTTGATATCTTAAAAAAAATCGATATTTTTGTTACCGTGGTGGAAGAAACACCTGTATATTTTCCGTGCATCTCGTCAGGAGCTTTAAGTTTGAAAAGCCGCGGCGTGTCACTTCTCGCGCAGCTGAGCTGACTCCGGCTTCACACTCTCGCGCTCATTCATCAGAACTTGAGCCACTTCTTTACGGTGAGTGAACGAAAGCTGCTATTTAAAGTGCATCACAGTTGATCGTAACTATTTGACATTAGTTACTTTGACCATAAATCAAGCTCATGTTTACTGGGTTAGATTTCCAAAATGCATTTAACGTTACAATTAAAATTAAAACGTGCAATTATTTTGTATAAACAATCTGCAACATTTTAACGTTATAGCTCTGCAGGCTTCCATTGTGCTTAAATGTTTTTTTTTTTTTAAATATTTTATTTCTTTCAGTTTTTCGATAATGGCTGCTGTTGAATTCATCAAAGACCTTTGTACTCCAGCGCTGATCATTGACCTGGATAAAGTGAACAGAAACGCTGAAGGCATGCTGGAGCGCTTCCACACACTAGGGGTCCAGCTCCGACCTCACATGAAAACACACAAAACACTGTGAGACCCTCAGCTCAACAACACCATCCTGCAAAATACTTTTATATTATATATCCTTATCGCGCTAGTCCTCTTAACTAGACTATTTGAGAGGCTTCTGCCAAAATAGGGACCGTTTTATATCAAAATGTCAAAAATCAAATCTTAGCCAAAATAACCACACATATTTCTAAAGCAAAACATTTTTTAAACTTAAAAATAATACATAAATCACAGTGCTGTTAAGAGTAAAAACTGCAAAGTACTGAAAGGTGTTTTTTTTTTTGCATTTCACAAAAATAATTTTAAAATGATTAAACAACAGATGCACTGTTAAAAATGAAAACGTAGTCTTTGGACAAAGAGATTTTTCTGCCCTTCAGGTTTGTTTTTCTCACTAGCAAGAATTGGGTTTCTGTCAAGTAAAGCCCTTTAAAAAAATAGTTTTAATATATATATATAAAAATATGTAAATACATGTAAATACATACATATTTAAAGATATTTCACAACAAGAAGTTTTAAATGATCAAAGGAATATTTATGTTTCTATTAATGTTTCTGCCAAGTTTTTTTTTTTCACTAGTAATTTTTTTTTTTAAATGTCAAAAAGTATTTTGACATAAGTATTTAAGTAAATGAGTGTTTGGACCTTTAAGACACTTTTTAATATTTAATTATATAATAAAATATTAAACCAAGTGCCATTTATGTACTGTAAAAAGAAAACAAAGGATTTTGACAAAGGAATATTTGAGAGAAAAAAAAATCTGTCTTGTTATGAATATTGATTCTTATATTGATTCCTTCCCTGTCTTCAGGCAATGTGCGGACATCATGACAGGAGGCTCTCGTCGTTGTATTGTTGTGTCTACTCTAGCTGAGGCGTCGTTCTATGCTGATAACGGCTATGATGATATACTCTATGCATACCCTCTGCCATTTGATAAAGTGGAGCGCTGTGCTGAGCTGTCTGAGAAACTTTCTCTGTTCCACGTCGTGGTGGACAACCGGCTCGCCCTGCAGGAACTGAAGAAGAGACCTCTGAAACAGGGAAAAGTCTGGAAGGTGTGGATGAAACTGGATTGCGACAATGGGAGAGGTAACACTTGAAGATGGATGTTCAGCAAATGTACTTCCAAATGTTTGAAGCATGTTTTTAGATGTACTGCAGGAGGATAAACTGCTTTGTGTTTTGTTTTGAAAGCGGGTGTTCATCATTGTGACCCAACTGCACTACAACTTGCCCTGGACATCTGGGATACTTCAGGGGTGGAGCTGACGGGAATTTACGCCCACTGCGGGAACACCTACGCCTGTCAAGGGGAGGAGAAAATCAAAGCCGTTGCTCAGGAAACCACTACGACTGTGCTTCAGTTCATGGAGAAGTATGCTGATGTCATCTAACATTCAAAGTCAGCACTAACAAATCTCTTACAAAAAATAAGTAGACAAATAAATAAATTATACTTTATATTAAAATGTTGTGATATTTAATGTTTTTTTTTTTTGAGTATTTTATTTTTAATTTCTTTAGGCAACAAAATGTAATTTTAAGCACAGAGACAGCAATAATAAATGCAACCTTTAGCAAAAAAATAATGAAAATAAATGTATTTTTTATATTGTATATTTTGTATTATACTTATCTCAATTCACTTATAGCCTTCTATTTAAGAGATTTTATTTTCTAAATGTTTTATTTTTAATTACACAACTTAGACAATTTAGTTTTAATTTAAAAATGAATAATTTAAAATAAATGTAATCTTAAAATATAAGAACAAAATAAATTAAAAGTTTTTTTTGATTGTACATTATAATAGTGTGATGTCTATATTCTTTTTTATTGTGACCACATTTAAAACAACTTTAGTGTTGTTTTCATTATTCAACAAAACATTTAAAAACTCATAGTTCAGCGACACTTATAAAATATGTATTTTAATATTGTGAATCAAATTATGATATCTAAATTGCATTTAAAATATTTTCTTAGTAAAATCACTTTTTAGCATTTGATTTTTATTATAGTTAACGAAGCATATCGATTAAAACAGTTATTTATATGCTTATACTTTAACAGCAGTGATAATTATATTTAGCAAAAAATAAATGTACATTGTTTTTATAATAAATTTATAATATGATCTATTAAATTAGCATTTAAAATAGTACATTTTAGTTTTTAGTATTTTATTTTTAATTTACTTTGTCAATAACCCATATAACTTTAATGTAGGCATCTTGGCATAATATGAACATTTTCAATAGCTTATTGTAATTTTTGTAAAAGTTTTAATATTATAGCATCCCTACTTGATATGCTATCTACTATCAATAGGTTGAAGGCTGCTGGAAAACAAGGTGTCAAATCCAGCATCGGCTCCACCCCTTCCTGTAGCAACCCAGTCCCAGATATGGCCATGTTAAGTGAGGTGCATCCCGGGAACTACGTATTTTATGGTCTGTGTTTTCATATTCTCCTCATGTAAGCAGTGATGTTATCAGCTTATTGTGAATCAAAATATTATCTGTTAAATGTCCAGACGTGCAGCAGTCTCTTATCGGGTCCTGTACACTTGAGGATGTTGCAGTACGGGTGATGACGCGGGTCATAGGTCACTACCCACACAGGAATCAGTTACTTGTAGATTGTGGGTGGTCAGCACTGAGTCATGATGGTGGGGGGCGCTTACCTACAGGATACGCCATCATCGAAGGACACCCAGAACTCAAGTAAGACATCACATGGATAGATAGGAGTTTTTTTTTTCTAGTTACTGGCAGATCCATTGATTGGTTGACCGATTAAATTATTGATTTTATTGTATTTTCTTAAAATTCTTAAACTTTTTTAAATTTACACTGTTATATTTATGTTGCTCAAAGGTTTGGGGTAAGTAAGACTATTATTATTATTATTATTTAATTTAATACTTCAGTAAAAATGCTGAAAAATCCTTAAAAAAGGATCACATTTGATTGATTGATTGATTGATTGATCGATTGATTGATTGATTGATGGATTTATTGATTGAATAAATGTAGCTTTGGTACACTAATATTTTTAAGCAAATGTGAGCAAAAGTTTCAACACATAAAATGACCGATTGCAGTTTTTTATTTTTTAATATAAGCCATTTATCAGTTATTAATCACAGCATCAATATAACTATAAACATATTGGTTTGAATCAACAGTCACATGTCTGCACAGCATTTAAATGAACTTACAATCAAATGTGATTCATATGAGAATAAATATTTAAGCATTAAATACATTCTCAAATATTACAAACTGAGATTTAATAATCCTTTTCTGTCCGTGTTTACATGTTTATTTTGCACCATAACAGTGCGAGTAGGAGGTTTTGTGAGTCAGATGATATAAATAGCATGAAGGGTGTCGTCTGTTTTGCAGACTCCTGTCTATGACTCAGGAACACGGCAGGGTGGAGCCCATCTCTGGAATACTGGACTTCAAGCAGTTCCCAATGGGGTCACTCCTAGCACTCATGCCTTACCACGTGAGCTACTAACCATCTCCCTCAAATAATTCACACAGAAACACACTGTATTCATCTTCATTAAAGGACTTTCTCCATCTAACATCAGAAATTAACAAAACTGTTTATTGTACAAGAGCAAACAACGTTAAAGTGCATAATTCCAGTACTAAACAAAATTATTAATTGAATTGGAAAATGTTGCAAAAAATGTTTATCTTCAATGAAATAAGCCCATTTTTAACATATCTTAGGGATGAAGGCTTTTTATGGCAGCCACTGAATAAAAAAATTAAAAAGGTAATTGCGACTTTTTTATCTCTCAATTCAGAATTGTTAAATATAAACTCACAATTGCAAGTTACAAAGTCAGAATTGAGAGATATGGACTCACAGTCCTGAAAAATTAAGTATTTTTATTCTCAGAATTGTGATATAAACTCAAAATTGTTTATATCACAATAAAGACTTTTTTTCTCGCAGTATATCACAATTCAAGATTTTTTTTTACTTACTTTGAATTGTGAAATATAAACTCAAATGCAAAATTTGAATTATAAAAAAATGAAGGCTTCCTTTTTTCTATTTTTGTATTCGGTGGTGGAAATAAGCTTCCCTAGCTTTTCATATGATCCATCTCTTAATGTTGGCAGTTTCACTTACCTTTTTTTTTCTTAACTGACAAATAAATGTGACGCATTTTAATACAATTAAATTAATTTATTTCAAATTAATAACAGGCTTGTATGTTTTGTTGACAGGCTTGTGCTACAGCTATGATGCATCCTGTTTATTATGTCCATTCTAAAGGGAAGATTGTAGAAACCTGGAAACCTACCCGAGGCTGGTAACAGTCTCTATCAGAGGGACTCCAGTACAGCTGGGGACTGTGGATGGAAATGTTTAGGTCTTGGTTTGCTGCATCTGCCTATTAGAAACCCAACTTAAGAATTTGTTTTTTCTGGACACAAAAGTGCATTATGGGTTGACAGCATTGCAGTTCTTTGCTCAAGAATTGTTTAGTGATACAGCCTGGAGGGCTCACAGTGGACTTACTGTATGATTCAGTCGTATTAAAAAAAAAATAAAAAAATGTATGCTTCTTTCAACAGTTAAAACACTAATTATTTTTCATACTTAGGAAAGATGATGAAAAGAATGTGATGTATTCTTTGTCTTTGTTGACTAGGCTTGCATGCAGAGCTTGAAAGAGTTTTGGAAGGATCTGAATTTTTGGGATACTAACATGTCCCTCATTCTGTAATAAAATAATTTAACATAGTGGCATTGTTTGGTTTTTGTTGTTGTACACAACTACACACAATGCATGCATAAATTGAATTAGAAAACTATTAAATAATAAATTAATATGAATAAGAAAAAAAAATCGTATGTTTTGTTAATAATAAAACAAAAAAGTTACCTAAAGTACCTAAAGTTGACTATACTAATCAAATGATCTCGTCCACAGTTCGTAAAAAAAAAGAAAGATCCAGTACAACAGCACCCAGTCTATTTGCTATAGTAACATGACCCTTTCCACCCAAGAGAATCGCAAACATAGTCTCTTTGATAGGAACTCGAAGTCCACTGCACTTTCCTGAGTGCATTATTACTGAGATCAATGACGCGTGTCATCTGTCTTAACCCAAGCACGGGTCACCTATTCACCTGACCAATTGAGTCTCTCTGATCGAGCCCACGACGCGACTGTCCAATAGCGGCGCAGTGCGGTGACCACCGCTCAACTCACCACTCACCGCGCTGCGCAGCTATTGGCCCGCCGCGGCGAGGGCTCGATCTGAGAGACTCAATTGGTCAGGTAAATAGCTGCAAGTTGGCAGGAAGAGCTAGAGAGCGGAGATACACGATGATGTCAACACGGCAGTGATCTTTTCGGTCTGGCAAACGCAAGGCCTTTTTAACCCATCGATCCGTTGATATAAATAGTAATGGTCCGCCGGGATTGTACAAGTAATGCTCTGCTTGATCTCAGAAGGGGTCGTTGTGTCGGGTCTGTCCTTTAAGGCGCATTGCAGCGTTGCTCAAGGACTCTAACGTTAGTGATCATCTGCAGCATCCGGAGGAGTCCAGATCCTAACGTTACTGGTATGTAATTTAGATAAAAACCATTGATCAAATCTCTATGTATGAGTGTACACGAGCATGTTTAATGTATTCCAAGCACATACGCTGGAAGATGCCGCTGGTTCGGTTATATTTAGGCCGATTGAATATTAATAATACATTTTTTAAATAAATATATAGCCACAAAAAAAGTTGTGAAGTACACTTAAATATAACGTGCTGTATTTCAACCGTAACGTTAAAATTGCTTTAAACCAAACTCCCGCTTTAAAAAAAAAAAAAAAAATTACAATTAAAATTGGGTCCGGGGAACAAATGCAGTTGATATAACGTTAGGTTATTTCTAGAAAACTTAAATGATGCTATTCTTGGAAGTTAGTGCCAAATCAATAATAATTAGGTTATTATGTGCTGTTTTATAGTGAGATGCTAATACCTGGAATTCAGTATTTATGGTAAACACATAAAACACTGTTACATTTTTACAAACTTTATGGCAAGCAATAATAAAAATTGCTGTCTAAGTATTCACACTTAATTTGAACCTAATAATATAAAAAATGATTTAATGATTTTCCAGTGTTGAATCACAGGCTGCCATGCTTCTTGTTCTAAAAGACTTTTATTATATTGTGTGTGTATGTATGTGTGTGTGTGTGTTGGCAAAACTCATGAATTGATTTGGCTGAATCTGCGATTTGGCTTTCACTAAATAAAGAAAAAAGAAAAAAGGTAAAGGCAGTGAAAGTAAAGGATGGGTTAGACAGAACACCATTTTGCATATCACCTGTTTTATAGATGTTACCATTTTAAAAGAAACAAGCTCTTTTTAGTTTTACAATGATGGTTTGGCCCTCAAGTCGTCTTTTTAAAGGCATTTTCAGTATGCATTATTTATTCTCTGTATGCCTTTACACCACGCACTTAAACATTCTTCCAACTTTTTACATCTCGTGCTCGGAGTGAAGTGATTTGATGCCAGAAAAGCACACCTACAGTATAAACCAGCAGCATGAAGTTTGCATTTCCATCCCCCTCCCCACAAACACAGACGCACTAGTGTTGAGAGCAGGAAGCCGGTGTTCACTGAAAAACCACAGTCAAATGACACAGGAAGGGTGGCAGCAATCACTGGGCCCTGATTCGCCACTGATGTAACCCTAGAGTAAATCTTTAATCAAACCAAATTGGTCTTTTTGTCTTAGACACCGAGTTGTTTTTATAGAGGAGCTGGATCGTGACCCTTGCCAAGGACTTGTATTCTGTGCAGCACAGAGATTTGCCTGGGCGAGATTAGACACCATCTGGCTAATTTGACCGGATTGGTAGTGAAGAGATGTATCTTACGCTGTCAGAGCAAAATAATTCTTGGTCTGTTTGAATGCATGCATCTAGGAATGCCAATGTTTTGTATACGAGTCCGTATGTTTCGCTCAAATGTTTGTCCTCGCTATGGTAACGGCGTGAGCTGTGCGTAACTGATGAGATTTTGAGTGTCAGCTTAGGTGAATTGTGTGTCTGTAACAGTTTGGAGTGCGTTTCAGCCAAGCGCTTGGAGTACGTTGCACAACCTTTTTAACAATGACCTTTCTGTTGCGTCCCGCTGGGGCCGACAGGCCTGTCATAGTAAACTCTGCTTGTTGAATGCCTTGCTACTTTGATCTCCGTTCAGTGAAATCACCTCTCATTTTCCCACTTCTTGTCTGTTTGTACTAAGCTCTTTTCACAATGGCTATTTTAGGCCTCGCTGTGCATCCCTCTTCGGGGGACTGTATACACTTAATTATCTGGCACTGAATCTTGTAAGCTTCTTACCCGTTGGCAAGGGTTGGAGAGCAGGCGTGCTAACCGTGTAGCATTCATGCAGTAGAGGAGTGTTTTGGTCTTGAGGTGAGGCTTTAATACGGAAGGTTTGCAGCTTCTGTGTAAAGAGTGGATCTTTGACTGCTATTTTGTTGCAGACCTGCTGCATTTTTCACATTTTTTTAGTCATTGTTGAGTCTAAGTGTTTCTTAGCCTCAGGATAAACTTTCATTTTTGACTTGGGAGGGACTAAACTGAATGCGTGGTTGATGTAACTTGTCCATGAACCTTTGTTCCAGAATCACATTTTTAGGTTAAAATTCATGTTTGAGGGAAAAGTGTATTTGTCTGTTTTAGAGTTTTTTTTTTTAGCTCTTGCATATTTGTAAGTAAACAAAACAAACAAACGCAATCTGTTTGTCTATACATACAAGCATTTAATCATAATAAGATTTTTGGTTTAAAATGACACTGCATGTTTGTTGTAAGTGCTCACCGTTGATCCAGGACAGAATTATAATTACTAAATGTACACTGTGTTCACCAAGGACGGATTAATCAAAAGTGACAGCATTTATTATGTTGCAAAAGATTTGTGCTTTAAAGAAAATGCTGTTTTTTCATTTCCGAATTGTCTAAGTAGATAAAATGATAAGCAGCACTATAAGCAGTAAGCAGCTTTTTCAACATTGATAATAAGGAATTTTTCTTGAGCAGCAGATAAGCAAACTAGAATGATGAAATAAATGTTGAAAATT
>JAUCMU010000013.1:19006862-19027846 GCA_032275025.1 Enteromius treurensis
AGCATTGGTCGTTATTGGAAATCTTCATTTTATACTCTTTTTTTTTTTTTTTTTAATTTGAGTTATTTTCTGTCATGAGCACTAAAATCATAATGAGAACATTAACATCCTCATCAGTCCCTCGCTCCATTCATGCATCAAGAAAAGGTGGCCATTTTTATGTGTGAATATTTCCCTCTGTCAGCATCATGTTCAGTACGCTCACTGTCTTCACCTCAGATTGTTTTGATTTCTCAACCACGACTGAATTCTACGCCTCCATCACCCCCAGCCGATACACCCCCCCGGAGAGACCAGACAATCCTGTGGCACACGGGCGGATAAAGTGCACCATTCACCTAACCTTGCAAGGGGGTAGGCAGGGCTCAGGAACATCTCACCATTAGACAGTCCATGCACAAGCCCTGCCCTTCTTGGTCATAGAAAGTGTTAATTGGCCTACAGATTAAACTGACCCCTTTGAATGAAAAACTTCCTTCTGTTTGTTACTAGTGTCTCTCCACATACCTTAGTGTTGTATTGTGATCATTTGTGTTTAACCTTTTTATTTGCGTGCAGTATTTTTTTAGGATACTTTTACAGTGCTTGCAAGGCACGATTAAATGACATTCCTCTTCTTTTTCCTTCTTCACAAATCTCTGCAGTTCATGTAGCTCAAAACTCTTAATGTATAGGTTTGTTCACATATTGTTTAATATTTGCACACAGAATGGTGATTGGTCTTGTTTTGGTGTGTTCAGGAAAGATCGTACGGTATTTGCAAATTGACTGCGCATGAATAACTCCATCATGTGACAAGTAGTAATAACAAATATCAAGTTAAAGCTTGATTATGATTTTTGATCATAATAATTGGCTCAAAATTGTGTTTTGTGTAATATTAATGAAAAATAGATTGACAAAACGAACATGTGCGTCAATTACACATCTATCAGTGTGCATTCTTTGCTCTTCCTTATGTTGCATTAATGCTTTTCTGTCTTTGTTGGGAAGTGAAAAAGAGAAGGAAATGTTATATTTGTCCACCATCCATTTTTATTCTGACTAAGCACTTTACTTGCCTTCAAGTAGCTCCAAACCTGTATGAATTTCTTTGTTCTGCTGAACACAAAGGAAGATATTTTGAAGAAGGTTTGTAACCAGGCTGTTTTGGGTCACCGTTGACTTCCATAGTAGGAAAGAAAATACTATTGAAGTCAATGGTGACCTAAAAAAGCCTGGGTACAAACTTTCTTCAAAAGATCTTCTTTTGTGTTCGTTAGAATGGCGATATTAATACAGGTTTGGAACTATTTGAGGGTGTGTAAGTTTTCATTTTGGGTGAACTATTCCTTTAATGCATGCTTGCTGAATAAAAGTATTCTGAAAAAATAAACTTACATAAAACTGTTGACTTTTAGTGTGTTTACATTCTTAAATCGTCTCAGAGTTCACCAACAAAATTGTCCCCTTGAGCTTCTCCCTTGTTTTCATGTCTATTAATGGAAATGAAAGGAGCGAACAGAATCTAGTGTAACCGCAGATATACACTTCAAAGACGGTGTCATGTGGTTTTCTATCGGCGGCGCAGGAGAATCAACACAAGACACGTGCTGAGTCTCAAAGCGGCTGTGATGCAGCATTTCACAGAGACGCACCCAAAACCCTGAGTTTACTTCTAAGCTCACCTAACAATATACTTTTGATGCCTTGCAAGCGCTGGTATTTCCTCTAGGAAATGCAAATCTAGTTAATCCAGCTTTCTGTCTCATTGTTCCCTGGTTGTGTTTCAGATGCTGACGGCGTGAGCTGTGGGGAGGACTCTTTTGACCCAGATGAAGGGTTTTCCTCTGGGGCTTCCAGTAGCAGCCAGCCTAGCAGCGTGAAACGAGACTGGGTCATGACGGGCATTCGGCCTTTCCGAGATCCAGGAGCCAGGCAGAGAGAGAGCACATCTGCCGACACCAGAGCTGCCCTCCGAAGCCTCCACCAAAGGCACCAATCCCCTCCTCCTGCCATCAGCCTCCGTACAGCAGAAAGCAGTCGCAGCCCGAGTCCCAGTGCTCCCAGACGCTTTCTGGACCCGCATTACATCCCTCCCTTCGCTGATGCGCCGCCTAAAACCAGCAGCACGTCTTCTAGCAAGTCCCTTGACTGTACCGGCATAAATGGCTCATCGGGACCTACAGATAGCCTATCGCTGGGAAGCCTCAGCGCAGACAGGGCACATTATCTGTCAGCCATCAGCTTGCAGGATGAACGACTTGGGCGAGCGACGCGGAGCCAGGATCTCTTGTCTCCTGGAAGTCCGTTCTCCTCTGGAAGCCCATTGTCCAAACAATCTCGATCCCCCAGTTTTAATATGCAGATTATATCACAGGTGTAGAATGATTTTGCTGGGCTGTTTGTGTGTGCATGAGAATATGGAAGTTTTTTTTTGCTGTGGAATCAAATAAATAAATAAAGGTAATGACGACTTTTTATCTTATAATTCTAACCTTGTTTCTTAAAATTTTAATGCGATAACTGACAAATAAATTTTTTTTTCTCATAGTTTTGTTTGTCTTACAATTTAGAATTTTTTCTATATATAAACTCAGAAATTAGACACAAGTTCACAGCTCTGAGAAAATAAATTAGCTAGATTACTAGCATTTGCAAGATGTCTTGTGAGATACAGTGTGTGTGTGTGTGTGTATGTATATATATATCTACATATACATACACACTACCGTTCAAAAATTTGGGGTCAGTAAGATATTTAATGGTCTTTAAAGATGTTTTTTTTTTTTTTATGTTCATCAAGGCTGCATTTATTAGATTAAAAATCCAGAAAAAACTAATATTGTGAAATATTATTTCAATTTAAAATAACTGTTTTCTGTGTGAATATATTTTAAAATGTAACTTATCCCTGTGATACAAAGCATCATTACTCCAGTGTCACTTTCAGACCTTTTAGAAATCATTCTAATATGCTGATTTTTTATTATTAGTGTTGGAAACAGTTGAGCTGCTTAATAGTTTTGTTTTTTTTAGGATTCTTTGATCATTAAAAAGAGAATCATTTATTTAAAATGGATAATAATGTTCAAAACTACTGTTACAGTAGTTTACTGTTTCACTACTGTTCAAAGGGGGATCAGTACATTTTTATTCTTTCTTCTTTGAAAGAAATTAATATTTTTATTGACCAAAGATTTATTAAATGAACAAAAAAGTCATAGCATAGATTTACCTTTTAGAAATGTTTTATATTTGGTAAAAAAATTGTTTTTTACTCGTTATTCATCAAAGAATCCTGAGGAGAAAAAAAAAAGAAACACAGGTACCAAAAAATATATTTGTTTGCACAACTGTTTCCAACATTGATAATTTTAGTAATAAATCAGCATATTATAATGTTTTCTAAAAGGTCTAAAGTGACACTGAAGACTGGAGTAATGATGCTTTGTATCACAGGAATAAATTACATTTTAAAAATAAATTAAAACAGAAAACAGTTATTTTAAATTGAAATAATATTTCACAATATTACTTTTTTTTTCTGGATTTTTAATCTAATAAATGCAGCCTTGATGAGCATAAAACATCTTTAAAAAACATTAAATATCTTACCCAAAATGCTTTGGACAGTAGTTTATATAGTTGTAATTGTGAAAAAAAAAGTCCCAGTAAATTTTTATTTTTATTTTATGATGTAATAAAAAAACAATTGCAAGATTTATATTTAAAATTCTGAAGAAAAAAAAAAAAAACGGATAGCAAGATATGAACTTTGAAAAATGTAGATTTTCAAAATATAAACTTATAAAACTGATAAAAATGCTTGCGATTGTGAGGAAAAAAAGTTGCAGTAGCTTTTTTAGTTTTTAGTTTAGTTTTTTTTTTTTTGTGGCCAAAAAATAAGAATTGCAAGAAAAGTCAGAATTGTGAGATATAAACTTGCAATTCTAAAAAGAAGTTTGAATTACGTTTTTATTTTGTGGAAGAAGAAAAAAAGAATTGTGAGAGGTTAACTCAGAATTAGAAAAAAAGCGTCAGAATTGTGTAACATATAAAAAAGGAATTTTGAGAAAAAAAAAGTCAATTTTATTCTCAATTATTTTATTTCCTTTTATGGTGGAAACGAGCTTCCATATGAGTGAATGAAAGAGAGAGAGAGAGAGAGAGAATAAATTTTAACATGCATGCATACAAGCATGTTGTCTTACGGTTTGTGTGTGTGTGTGTGTGTGTGTGTGTGTGTGTGAGTGTGTGAATGTGGTTAAATGAGAGTGCGCTCGTACACTTATTTGATCACTACATTATGCACTTGGGTTCAGTGTGGAGAAAATACTTGTTTTGCACAATGGACACATTCAAGTGCACATGATTCGAGACTGTTTTAAATGTGCCATACAAACATACAATAACAACATGGTGTTACTTTAAGAGGAACAAATTACAGTATCAGAGCAATGAACTTCAACAACCGACAATCACGGTCAATGCATAGAGAAAGGCCTGATAGTGCATGATCCAAAGAGTTTTATCCAGCCCAGCTGTACTGTAGGTCGTCCTCAAGGAATCCTCTTCCATGTCTGTTTGGGTTTGTGCTGATTGAGCCCGCTTAACTGTTGCCTGTGCTCTTCACCCACCATAGAAAATAAATTGTGTGGACTGCCTCAGTAAAACGCTGCGTCATGAAAAATAAAAAAAAATAAAACAGTATATGTTGTAATTTGGAACAAGTTTATATTTTAAATTGTGTATATTTGTGTAAATGATTATTGTACTATAGAAAGAGTATATGCTAACAGAATCTATATTGCTTGTACAGAGATAGAAAGCTATCTGCTGAATGGTGAATAAATGTGCTGTTCATGGAAGTGCTCTTTTTTTTCTTTATTAACTTGACCTTAACTATATTTTATAATGCAGTAGATTGCATGTTACATTTATTATGTATAAAACGTTGGATATACAGTTGAGGTCAGAATTATTAGCCCCCTTGGTAAATATAAGTATAAAGGCTGTGAAAATAAATCTGCTTCGTTTTTCCTTTGGATCTTTCATTCATGCTTTGCTCCATTTCATGTTAATCAATGAGTAATAACCAAAGAATTTAGTTTTGGTGTCAAAACTGGAGATTTGATGAAACTATTTGAGATATGGTTAGATAGCCTCCAGAAAAAAAAAGGGGAAAAAGGCATTTATTTTGTGATTAGATATATATGGACCCAGTTTCACAGACAGGGCTTAGCCTAAGCCAGGATTAGGCCATAGTTCAGTTAGGACTTTTAAGTAATTTTATAAATATGCCTTAAAAAAAAGCATTACTGGTGTGCTTCTTAGATCAAAACGAAGGCACTGACATGTTTTAAGAACAGTCAATGCAAGTTTCTTTCAGTTGAAACGGCTCAGATTTATATTTAGTCTAGGTCTAGGCTTAAGCCTTGTCTGTGAAACCGGGGGATGGAGTAATCAAGATTAACTCAAGATTAAATGAAGTCAATTTATCTGTTACCTGTCCGTCTAACAACATCAAAACAACTTATAATCAAGACATATTTCTTCCTCATATCCTCATAAATAATTCTCCCAACTTGAATATAAGATTTTTCCCGCCCTTTCCACGTTAATCCTGCCACAGAATTTCAAGAATCCAGTGAATGCTGCTTTATGTTAAAAAAGCTAAAAGCTTGACAGTCCACTCTTCACTGACACCTACTGTAACTTCATAGTCACACCATGAGTGGCAAACTTGTAACAGTTTTTTGACGTGTAAAGATATTTTAGTTTTCAGTTAGGTGTGTGGCATTCAAAGAAAAATTGTAAATAATAAAAATAAGCAAAAATGAATCAAATGCATTTTAAATCCTAATTTCTAACTATAAAAAAAATAACATAAGTATAAAAGTACAAACATACTAATTCCTGGTTTTGCTTTTAACGTTTGGTTTACTTTAGTACAGTAAAACCTAAGTATTTAATATAGCAAATAACAGTAAAAATAAGTTTTAGCCTGTAGTTATATAGGACAAGCCTTAGGAGCGCGGTTGTTAACCACGTGAGCATATGCGGAAGCTGATAACTCTCGAACATCACGTGTTGCTCAATCCGACGTATTTCATTGGCCGTTTCCGAGGCGGGAGTTTCAGATTGCTGGACATCCGTGATAACATTTTTTCATATTCCATGTCAGCTCTCTTCTTTCACTAAACTTGACAACCTGTAAACTTCTAAAAAATTTACTATTTTGTCGCACCGAAGGATATTTTAAACGCTTACGTCAGTCTAGCGGTTTGAAAAGGGTTGTTAATGAGCACTAAAGAGCTGAAAATTGGATTACCGCCTTATTAGACAACAACAACTACTGTCAACTCTCAACCAGCACGTCTCGTGCTCGTTTGCCCGAGAACGTCAACGTAATCCCAGCTCGCGCTCGTCTCTTTCAACGGTCAACTCTGGGATATCATGAGCTCTTAGTTCCGAGTAACGTTAAAACTTGGTAGAAATCGTTATATATCTTCACCTGGACATGGATAACTACCGCCATCAGCGATATGAAGGCTCGAATCAAGGGAGGGAGAATAAAATCCATCGAAAGAAAGGATTTGGAGTCGGAGTGTCTTCTCAGGGCAGTTCAAGTGGGGATGACGGAGAAAAGAAACCTAAATTTGTAAGTTACACTTTTTGAGATAATTATATAAGGTGTCTCTGTTCTCATAAATTGTTATTATCATATGTCATCACCTTTCTGCTGTCACGCCTCTGTTGCTGAATCACTGGTTTGTGATTTTTGGTGCAATGTCTTGCTTTTATGTTCTTATAATGATCTTCTCTTGTCTGTCACTCTTTATGGGTCAGCACTTTCAGATACTAAAATAACGTTTTAAATAATCAATAATCATTATTTATATATCTAACACTGAAACAGTGACTGAAAACGAGTTAAAGAAAAAAAATCAGCAATCACACACATCTAAAATATGTAACCAGCCCAAACAGCAGCCTGCATAGCTTTGTTGAACTCGTATATGGTGAAATAAGGAGAAAGTTTGAGATGATTTTTATAAATGTTTTCATAACACAACATTGTTGACAAATTGGAGAAAGTGAAGAGGATGTAAATTGTACAGAATGCAGAGAAAGCTTTAAATTATAATTTGGATATAGTTATAGTCAAGGCCCGATAATAATTTTTCCTTAAGTTGCGTAGTTGTGTGTATGTGTTTGTATAGATACACAGTATATAGAGTTGCTATATGAAGAAAATGAGATGGATTAATGTCAGAGTATAAATGTTGCTGTGCTAAAATGTAATTGCATGTAAAGGTGTGGCACATTTGATGGGTCGTAGATGGTGGATTAGTGAGGCTTTATGATGTTATTTTATTCTTTTAGAAGGACAAAACTGGTTCATTATTCTACAGTGTTGAATGTCAGTAAAATGCAAGGTATAGGGTATTTGCACACAAAGGATTGATGTGTATTATAAGAACTTTGTGATGTTATCTGTGCTCCTTGTTTCTTCTGTGATCAAATGTCTTATTTTATGAAACTCTGTTTCTTAAAATTGACAGCATGATGGTTGCTTTATATGCATTTAAGCAACAGCAACAATTATTTTTTGTTATGTTAAAACAGACAGCAGAGAGACAGATGGATAAAACACACCCACACACATTGAACCCCTCTTTCAGTGCCATTAACTTAGTTGTTGACTGCCAGTGCTAAATCAAAGGATAAAATTAGCTCGCGGATAAGACAGAATTATCCAGTCTTGCTTTACTGCTGGTGAAGGTACAATATTGTTTTTCACCCAACATAATAAGTGACACTGTCCCAGATGGGATTTGACTTTTGTCAATATGTGGTTTGGGAGAGGGGTTTTAAGACATTTGATGCCAACCCCAAAATAACTGTAATAGTTTTTAAAGCTCAGAAATTTAATTTTCTTTCAAACCTAATGCCTTGATTGCGTCACGCTAAATAGCTTATAATATAAATATTGCCTATACATTAGTCTTTTTGGGTATGATGTGACAAGATTTGCATATAAGCATTTGGCAATTATCGTCCATTCTTCTTCTCACCTGTTGCCTTGGATGGGCCCAGATGCACATTTCCAGGTTTCCCCAGAAATGTTTTGTTGGGTCCCTGTTGGAAGGTGAAGCTTCTGCCCAGTCTGAGGTTCAGAATGCTCTGGGCTGGGGTTTCACGTAGGATCTCTCAATATTTTTTTGGTAGTTTTTTTTCTCTACTCTGAATCATTTAGTCCCTGCCACTGAAAAACAGCCCCACATCATAAAGCTGCAACCAGCACACTTTACTTTTGGTATTGTACTCTGCAGGTGATGATATTTAGCAACTTTGCTCAAAATGTTTCCTGTGTATTATCAGCTTGAGAGTTCTTTAGGTGCTTTTTTTGAGTTTTCATGTGTCTTGACTGAGGAGAAGATCTTGTCGCACAGGCATAAAGGCCAGATTGGTCAAGTGTTGAAGCGATCAGTGACGGTTCTAGGTCTTCATTATGGGAGGGGCTTAGCCCTCAGAAAAACCATAAGATACATACATACAACTGTATTAAATTGACATAATTACCTGTTAAAGTTACAGACGTTTCTTAAAATCAGTGTTTTTCTTTTGTTGCTGGTTACAGCCTAATATAAGAAACGCATGAATCTATTCTACTGACACACATCCATGACACAGTTTGTTGTGTCGTTAATAAGCTTGGGTACTCATCAAGACAGCCAGTGTGACATAATATTGTGTGTATTTGCTTATTTGTTCTGGACGATGCATAAGTGAAATGAAAGTGCGTTTCAATAACATGATTTGGTGTACTGTTTATATGCAGAAACTTCAGTGATTTCAATACTTTGTCTGTGCGGTGCCTCTAAGTGTGTGTGAGCTTCTTTCAAATATGTGCATCATGCACAGTAACAATCTATCACAGTGTGTCAGTACTAAATTGAGATCGATAAATGAGCAAGAATGATAAACTAGAGGAAGCAGCACTGGCCTGATCGCTCAGATAGCTTATTATAGTTTTAGGGGGCTGAGACGACAAATAGGGGGGCTGAAGCCCACCTACAAAGGGTCTAGAAATGCTACTGGCTTATTTATCTTTCTGTAGATTTCTTTCATCTGATCCTGGAGCTTAACTAGACTGACCATCAGCTTCTTGCTCACCAGTCTAACCAAGGCACTTTTCCATTAATTGCTCAGTTTGACCAGGAGGCCAATTCTAGGAAGAGTTCTGGCTATTTCAGACTTTTTCCACTGTGGATAATGGAGGCTACATGATTCTGTGAACATTCAATTTAGCAGATTTTTTTCTGAATTCTTTCTCCAATCGTTGTTTTGATGCAGTACTATTTCTGAGCTCTACAGACCGTTCTTTTAACCTTAGGGTTTTTGGCTGTAATGTGCATTTTCAACTGTTTTATTAAATGTGTGTGCCTTTCCAGATCATACCCATTCAATTGAATTTACCACAGGTTAACTTAACTCGAAGTGTAGTAACAGCTACAACCAATATAAATGCGCCTTAGCTAAGTTTCAACTGGCCCAGATAAAGTTTGAATTCTTGTGTAAGGCATCAACATAACAAAACATAAAAATATGAAATGAATTGCAAGGCACTGTATATGTGTTTTAAAAATGGCTTTTATTGCACAGATGCAAAAACAACAATAACAAAAAGTGGATAAATTATAGGTGCTATTTTGGGTCCTTTCCAAATAAACAACTCAAATAGGGGATTTGCTTAACTCTACACATATGTGAGTATTTGTTAACTGGTGAGATGTTTTCATCAACATATTCAGTGTTGATGAGATTTAGTGAGTCAGTGAGTATACTGTCCTCCTCCTCTAGTTTCTGACCCTTTTAATGTAATTACTGGGATTTAGTCAGCGGAACAGTTTGGACATTTTACTTCTACAGTTTTTACTCCTTGTATTATCTTGTTGAACTTCAAATCAAACATTTGTTTTGTAAGGTGCTCTTAATTGCATCCTTTTCTGACATGAAAGCATCTTTTGTGTACTGCTAATTTCTCTGTAATTACAGATCATAAAAGTGCTTTGGTAAGAACTCTAAAGTTAAAGCTTTTTAACAAAGTTTTTGTAAGGGCATCCGTTGGGTTTATACAGCTGGTGATTTATTCCAAAAATCTCTGTTTCTTTATCTTCTGAACAGTTACTTGTCATGAAAAGGAGTGATAACTTACAATTAGCCTAGTAATTTGTTTTGATTCAACTTTTATCTTTGTGGGAAAAATGACTGTGTAAAGTGAAGTATCTGTATTAACCAGTAGGTGTCACAATAACACCATGAAAAGAAGGCACTGAGGCAAGTACCATTTTCAAGAACCTTTAAACACATCCTTTCATAACCAACACATTTTTTGAACCATCTTAAATTTTAAGATGAGCTGCATATAGCTGATAAAGAAACTGAGGTGATAAGAAGAAGGGAAATAGAGGTTTTACTTTTAAATCCAACAGTGACTTTACCTTTCTTACCTTTCCTTATTTATTTTTTGCTATGTTTAATTTCTTGTGTATATATTCCAGTTTTCCTATAATTAAACAGAAACTATTACATTGCTTTGGGTATTTCATTAACAGATGGAAAGTAAACAATGCTTGTTTTAGTCTTACGTTTTCATAAAGTTTTAGTTTGTTTTAAGCTGTCAAGATGGTGATGATTAGAAACTATTTCAGTTTTTTTGAAGACAAATGTTTAACCTTTACCATGGTATTATAGCAAAATGTTAGTCGAATATCTAAAGTGAACTATCGAAATAAAGTGTTTTTTTATAGAATATTAATAATTTAATGAATTTAATGTAAAAGAAGGGAGATTTCATGGTAGCTGTTTAGTGATTCTTTAGTTACTTTCAAAGATTAAAAATGCAGGTTACAAGCATTTTGATTTCTTCTCACAATATTCTTACCACTGTATTATATAGCCTCAAGGACCTTACCAAAATAAAAAAAAATATACAAACTTTGCGCACAATAAAACATTAAACTTAGCATATAGTACAATGCCATCAGCCCAATTTGCATTGTTGTTTCTTGGCCTATACAAAGAATGTGTTAAAGAGACCTATAAAGGCCAAATTTGAAACACTCTTTACAGTACCACTTTGTACTCTGTACCACTTTTTTTTATAGACCCTTGAACTTCGCAAATTTTTTTTCATCAGCCCATTTCATGTCATGGTTTCTGTGCCGTCAAGGAAGATGTGTTAATTTGGATGTTATGCTTTAATATTAGAAGTACTGCAATGAGAAAAGCCTATTTTTGACCAAGTGGATTTTTGTTAATTCATGTTCATCCTTGCTCTTGTTTTATTCATAGTGATGCACAGAGGAAACAGGTTATATAAAAGTAAAAATTTTAATGTATTAGCAAGCATGCAAAGAATTACTGTGTGCATGCAAGTAGTTTCTTGAGGGCACAAAAGAAGTTTCTGTCTGTATTTTTTTAATTTAAAAAAATAATAATTTTAGGGATTATAAAATATATAAAATGATTTGCAGATGACTGTACTATATACTAAATCTGAACTTAAAAATAATGCCCTATGAAAATTGGAGTGTAAAAAAGTATGGAATTTTGAAATGGAAAATAGGTAGGAACCCTGCCAAAAGAACCTTAAAGTGAGCAATAAGTGTGAAGAACATTTTAATAATCTAGAGAATCTACTTCCACCATAAAGAAACCTATGTTCAGTAGAGAAGTTCCATGGATGTTGAAGGATCTTTATGTAACAGTCAATGACTACATGGAACATTTATCATGTTTCTTATTTCTTTTGGATACCAAAAATACGATCACTCTGCAGTGTTCCTTAGACCATAATAATTTGTGAAAAGCTCCGTAGTCTTGGTGTGACAAATTAATCATTCCATGTTTCATGTGCCATGTGTAAGTGCATGCCAAGCCCAAAATCTCAAATATTACAGATTTTATGTATTTATTTATTTTAAAGGCATCTTATGCAAGTTGCTCTGGTTGAGTCATAGACTTCTCAGTTTAGTGGAGAAGATGCAGCTGTCAGTGCAGGGGTTCAAATTTGTTGGGTGACATTCCAGGCTACCCTTCAGAAGGCATTGTCCTGGGCTAAACGTTCTGCTCCCCCATCTGTCTCCAGTAAGGGAGGGAGATAGAGCAAGAGAGTATGCGAGTGGGAGAGAAAAAGATTTTAGCGGAGCTCATAATGCAACAACAACAAGAGAACGTACAGCATGGTGAGGGTCAACCAAATGACTCTCATTACCGCTAATTATGATGCCAGATTGATTTCTCTGTTGCACACTTATAGGAATGCACTTGAGGATGAAAAATAGAGATGATTTGAGTTGGAAAGAGGGAGAATAAGCCCAAACAACCACAAATAAATTGAGCCTTCATACATCCTGAGCCAAAACAACTAGATGGATTTTACAGGGAGCTTTCATTCTCATGCTGTTCTGACAACCCCCTGCCTTGTCTTTACCTCCCTACATTTGGACCAGAGGAGTCTGAGCAGCTTAATATGCAATGTTCCCACAGTGATGGGTAGACAGTACCACTGTGGTCCACAGGACTTGTTGATTGAGATTTGGAAAATTTTGTTTGAATCCTGTCTGAATGTCACAGGGTGACTTCTGTTGCCAAGACATCCTCGCATACAGTAAGCGTCTCTAAAATTAGCAAGGTAGGAAAAGGAACAAGGACAGAAGTCAGAGAGTATGAGGTTGTATGACCGAAATGGAGGCTGCTCTTGCTTCATTGAAAGGCCAAATGGTTGTGCTTGTTGAATAGAACAATGTGGAAGAAGCAATTACAGAAGCTGCCAGTGATGCTTTTCTTTATCGCAACATGTTTTGCCTTAATAGTGCATTTAACTTTAGACTGACCTAAATGAAAAGGATGTGACTTTTCAAACACTGGAAACAACAATGCAAGTAGGTGCAGCTATCAAGGCTGGAGCAATTATATGCAGTTTTCCTGATCCTATTGCCTCTGTTGTCACAGATTTTTTTTTTGTGTGTTAATTTGTAATGAAAGGTAATTTTCTTATTTAGCTTCTGTCACTCAGGTCTAAAATATACTACACCTAGAGTTTTCTAAGTAAGTCACGATTACTTGCTCCCCTTGGTGGCTGCACTTATTACCTGGTGTGATGAAAAGCTCTCTTGAAGCTAAGCTGTCGTCAAGGCCAGCAGGACGTTGTCTCTTTCAACTGTAGCCTGAATTGTAGGCTGTATGCTTTTCCTTGCATTCTACAAAATAGATTTTGATATGTTTTGAAGTATTTGTTCTGATGCTCCTGTGACTTTAAAAAGGGATGATGTGAGTCAAACATGATCTCTCCTCTTTTTTTTCTTTAAACCCATTGGAGATGGGAAATCTTTAAAAACGGTATTAGTATTTTCTAATTCTATACAGGTATGTCATTTTAACAGAGAAACCATTTTAAAAACCATTTAAGCCTACAGTGTTAAATTTAAAGGCAGGGTTTGTTGTTTGGTTCAAAAACATTGTGCTGGTTTAAAGTCTCTTCACATCCCAATTGCAGTCAACAAGTTAAGTGGTCTAAATGTATTACACTAGTGCTGTCAAATGATTAATTGCATACAAAATAAAAGTTTTTGTTTGCATAATATGTGTGGGTTATGTGTATATTTATTATGTTTATACAACTATACACACCAATGAAGTAAATATACATTTTTAAATATTTATGTATTGAAATGTTTAAATTTTTATTCGTAATTAATATATTTAATAGAGATATACATACGTGTGTGTGTTAATACATAATAAATAAACAGTACACACACATTATGGAAATGTAAACAAAGATTTATTTTGTAATAGGGTTGCACGATTATGGCAAATCATAATTGTTGATTATTCCTTTGAAACTGTAAATGCGATTTATTAATTACAATTACCACAATATAACCAAGCTGAAAACACACAAACTGAAAAAACCTATATTGCTTTTCTATAGTACTCAGCCTCAAAGGTCAGTTATACATTGGCTTGCTTTAAAAAAAATAAATAAATATTTATATGAATGGTATTAAAATACTAAAACTTAAATGAAAACAATGGAAAACCCTTAACATAATCCGTAGAAAACCCCCCATATCTTAAGCATGCAGAATAACATGGACATAAGGGGACTTTGAATTATTAATTTCCACTTTAAACAGTTCAATAATTAATCAATTGTCGGTAACTGTAATTGCGATTAGAAAATCGATAAGTTGTGCAGCCCTATTTTGTATGTGATTTGTTCAGGATGAATAATTTTGACAGCAATAAATTATACTATGCATTTATATCGTCTGTAGAAGGCATAGGACCATAAAAATGTCCGTCAAATCATATCACTCAGTCTGAGGGCAATGATAGGCTGTACTACCCATAGTACACACTCCATTAGACGGCTCCAGGCATGTAGATGCGGCTGCCATCTTGGAATGGTGAACTTGACGTCATTCACCAACCTGTAGGTTCACACAAAGCCGTTGAATTGTTCTGTGCACAATTGTGGCATCTTTGAAATATTCAGTGATTACTATGGTGAATGACGTCAAGTCAAGACAGCGTGTCGGCAAACATGACTAACCACGCAAGTGAGACACCCTCTGTTAAGGACCTTAAGTATAGACCAGGGTTCCTCAAATCTTGCCCTGAAGGTCCAGTGCATTGGGCTGGCAAATAGGGCTGGGCAAAAAAAGCGATATTCGATATATAGTAATGTAGTTGATGAAATCGATTCTCAATGGACATGTATCGATTTCTTTCTATATTTATTTACCCAAGCATTAAACATAAGATTTACACTTATCTTATTACTAGTCTAATCCACTAGGTGTCATCCCCTTATTTACCTGGGGCTATGATACAATGGAGAGTCCATTATTCATTCACATAAAATGGCAGATTCAGGTGCGTTCCCAATACCAAGAACACCTTCAAATAAAAAGTCAAATGTATGGAAGCATTTCACATTGCGCAAGAAAGATAAAGTTATGTTCGCTGTTATTATTTTATAAATGTAGGATTTGTATTAAATCTATATTCATTCATATTGTCAAATCAAGAATCAAAAATCGAATTAAATCAAAATGTAATCGAATCGGAACATCTGAATCGATACCCAGCCCTAATCCTGAAGACACTAATTAGCATGCTCCTTTTTTGTGCTGATGTGACAATTACGTCACAGCACTAGCTGGAAGCAAAACAAAGAGAAAAATAGAGATGGCCAATTCAAACCAGCACAGATTTGGCTACATAAGGCTCTTAAAATATGATCTTGTTTTGATGTTGGGTGCCAAAATCGATGTAATACTGGCTTCAATTTTAAAGCATACCTGCTGCTACTGCAAAAAACCCCCAAAAACAATGAGAGCCGTTCTTAAATGCAATAAAACGAGCGGACTGGACAGAAACAATCATCAAAAATGCATCAAACGTTTACAGAGTATACTTATCAGAAATGGTTAAATAAAGTAGACCTGTCCTTGGTTGTTATGGATTATGATTTGTGTCATGTCTACAGATTTCTTATGTATCTCACATGTCCATTTACATGTCCTATATGAAATAATTTCCATGTGCGTTTGTGTGAAACAATTAGCATCTTATCACTGCGCCTGCTGCAGCCATGGTACCACGGTACAATTTTCTTGATTATTACGCAGGAATGGGAGTATAGTTCCTAATCATATCAGCCTAGAAAATCCCAACTTTTCGTTTTCCGCCGGTCTTAGTACACAATATAACTACGGATGAGTCCGAAAAATATCAAAACATTTTGGTCATTTTTTTAATGCAATGCTACTGGTCTAATTTGATTCAATGATCTATGTTAAACTTTGCTAAAAGGGCTACTGTCAGACCCAGAGATCGGTTGAATAGATTCCAAAACGGTAAAAGTCAACTTATTCAATCTGGGGGAGATGGAGAATGAGCCTTGAGTGTTCCTTTAAAATAACCATTTAGCCATTACATGATACATACTGTACATCTTCATCACACTGAATGTTTATTGTTAAGGTGTCTGTATTTTGGCCCAGTTCACTTTCATGTAGCTGTAAAAATAAGCTAAGCTCCGCCCACAGAAACATATTACAAGGTTTACTAACAGAAAAAGGGTCTCTATCGTTTAGTATCATAGGCACAGAATGTGCTTTTGTGTTGACAAAGACGCAATGTGGGCAGCGGGGAGTTGAACTTCTTTTAACTTGAGTCACGGTTTTAGTTTTAGTCGTTTCATGCATGCGGCACTTACCTTGACTTTTGAGATTTTCTTTTTAAAGCAATTTCCTTGTATTATTTCTGAACATATAGAACACGTTTGTAGCCTGGAAGTTCATGGATTTTTGTGCAAAGATATTCATTAAGTGATTTGTTTAACATTTACATCATGTTGACTATGTTTGTGTGCACTTGGAATATAATTTTCTTTAACTTGATGTTTATTAAGGAAAACGTTTTGAAGTTGACTAGTTACAAATCGAGGATAAGTCAAACATTCTGGGAATTTTTTTTATTTTTTTTTATTTTATTAATATATTTTTTTTGCCATATCAGCCCTACTTCACCTTCATTGTGTTAAACAAAAAACTGTCAGTCGTGGGCAGTAAATTTGGTGAATATATTTTATAACTTCTTATTGTGTATTTCTGTAATTGTGTAATGCTAAAGTGTAATGCAATGTAAATGTTTACATTCAAAAAAACTAATTTGTATTTTACAGTAGACTTTCCCATTTAATAATCACAATAAATTTTTGTTTATCTGACAAAGGAAATTTAATTTAAACATTTAACAGTTTTTTTGTGTTTGCGTTTGTATTACACATGTGCCTGTATCCAGATGTTTCACATAGTACAATTTAAACTGGTTCATGTTTTACTTGTAAAATTGGGTCCTTTTTGTACTTGCATTGGGGAAATTGCTTATCTTCCCGCAAACCCCAAATTATTAATTTCAGCTGGCTCTTTGAAACCATTTCAGTAATGAGTGTGGTGATGAGGACTTTGCAAACTTGACACCGTGCTTGTTTCACTGTGTAGTATAAATGCAATGTTTGAAATAAATATTAGGAGAATAGGAAAGTTACTCGATTCACATCATTGTGAAAATAAGGACCTTTATTTAAAAGCAGAATACAATGTATTCCAATAAGCAAGGTGCCAGAGTATTGCAGAAACAGTTTGAAGTCTTTTCGGATAGTATGTAGGACAAAAAGTCCATTAATACTGGGAGACAGTGATATTCTGTAGGGTGACAGTGCTCAGTGTCTGAGAACACTACAAGCCACTGCAGTAGGAGTGTCTGTATTGAACAGAGAGAGACCAAAGACTCCAGCAGCTACTGCATGAGTGTTCATGACTGGCATGATGAAAACCACTCTCTCTGACACACATACACGCATACCTGACACACGCAAGGATTGTTTCTTGTATCCATGGCAACACTGTGTGCCATAGAAGCAGAGCCAGAGTAGTGCAGTTAACCTCAACCTGCTGATTTTTGTGGTCATCATAGTAGTGGGACACTGACACTTGTGATGTTCTTTGGTGAGGCCTTCAAGTTGGGCTAGCTGACAGCACCCCTGTTACGCATCGCATCCCGAAGTGAATGTTGCATCCAAATGCTATGACTGCAAGATTATCATCCTGATGTCTCTGAAGCTGTTTGGGGACGAGGCCTGAAGAAAGTGTGATATGGTTTTGGGATGGTGTCTTTCTCCCTCGTTCCTAACCTCTTGGCCTTGTCTGTCACTCCCCTGATGCGCTGATTGCTATGCAGCTCTGAACTTGCCTTTGGCTCTTTATCCCGACCCCAGCTGTATCCGTGGAGACCAGCTGTCAGCCCAGTCAATTCCCCTCTTCCTCCTGACAGACCGCATCGCCCTTCGGACGCAAACCTGGAGATTGGAGGAAGGCCAGAGATCTGCACACAGACTGAGGCAGAGATGGATACAAATGAAGACAGACGGATAAGCAGACATGTGCATGCAGATGGATGTGTCCTGGCGCTGGCGGAGGTGATATGTTAACCAAACAGAACTGACGTAAACTCACTTTGGCTCAGTCATCTTATTTTTGATTTTGATATTTCTATCGCGCCTGACAGAGTAGCTTTCAAATTCAGTTAAACTACTGTTTACAGGCTCTTTAGGGTAAACTTAAAACTTCCCAAATTTAAAAAGTCGAACACTGCTTGAGAAATTATTTTTTTTTTTTCTTTTTAACAAAAAGTTTCATATTTGTTTCATGGCAAATGATTTTTAGCATAATAATTGGAACATCCCGTGAGAATGTTGTTGAGCAAAACAAAATACTTTTAAAACTTAAAGCCAAGGCTGGAACTGTACAGAAGTACAAAAGTATTTTTGCATATCACATTCTGAGACATTTAGCATTTAGTTTGTAACCTCTATTATAATTTATGATTACATTACAAAAATCTTTCGTTTAAAATGAAAAGTGGAGTAACATATGAGCTTTTATTTTATTTTTATTTTTATAATTTATTTTTATTTTAATTTTTTTTTTTTTTGGTATTGATCACAGCTCCCTTGTTACCAAGCATTTTTCTTATTATTTCTGCAAGGAAAATAGTTTAGTACTGTAAGCAGAATGGCCTAATTGACTTTAAAGTCTTTCATAGGCTGAATGAAGTCATATGGATGCCACACGTTGGGTAGAGGTTGTAAGGTTTTCCCCCTTTTTTCTGTCAGACAACAGCTCCTGCTATAGTCTCTCAGCAACATTACATTCAGCACATCTCTTTCCACCTTACATTACAGCATATCAGCATTCATTTTAAATATCCGGTTCAGTCAATCACATGCATATGAGACATGTATTCCTGTCACTTCACTCCTGTGTCGTGTCGAGACCGGTGTAGTGATCTGACAGATGTCGATGGCATCTGCACACTGTGCCCGATTGCTGCACTGCCTCTCCGGTCTTGACGTCCAAGGTTAAGACAATCACTGGCAGGTGGGTGTGATTGAGCCTAATGGACTGCAATTGACATGATTAGCGTCTCTCACCTCTACCGAGGTGCTCTTGGATTGATTTTAATAGCTTTTTCTGGCAAAGTGTCTATGGAGAAATCTGTTTGGCATTCATGCATGTTTGGTTAAAGCTTCATCTTGACCTTCGTGCTGTTAGACCCTCTGCCATCTATTCATTTGTTACTCTTTTCCTCTTTTCTTTGACGTCCGGAAATGTATGTGTACATTTACGGTGCGTTTTCTATGTGCTGTTTCATTTATTCAAATCTTACCTGTGTCAGTTCCATCCACTTATTTACATCTTCACTTCAATTTCAACCATGTTAAACACTTTAAGCACAAGTTAAAAGAATATTAACTGTATTAACATTGGATATGGCAGAATAATCACAGCCAATCAAAACAAATTTTTGGGATTTTATTATGTTACCTGTGGATTTACTATGTTTTCTCATGGTTATGAGGTTATTAAATTGTGTAGCAAGAAAAAAGAGCTAGATAAATAAATTAGGGGTGTGAACCTACACTGGTCTCACGGTTCGGTTCGATTACGATTATCATGTCATCGATTCAGTTCAATACAATATCTCGATGCATCACGATGCATTGACAATGCACTGCATACTCAAGCATTTAACGTGAAGGAATTCTCAGAGTTGAGCTGCAGCGATCACGTTCAACGCATTATCTGTCACAAGCATTACTTTTATCTGATACCTGCCATACCTCGACAACCTGAGACAGTAGCTCTGTTCATAAAAGCCAAAATGTTCCCAGATGTGGGACTCGAGATCCACCTTCCTCAGCTATTGTAATCTACTGCGACAAAGTACGTTATAACGGGTTATGGTCTATTACTGAACCGATACTGAATCGTTCTCGTCTGCACCGAGATTCATCATAGAAACGATTAATTTTGACACCCCTGAAATAAATACACTCTTCTAGTCTACTATGTTTTATTCTCTTCATCTCATTGAGTCTAGATGTAAACTTGATCTGGCATTATCTTGATCCAATTTAGTGGTGGAAATGGGATCCAGGGAGTAGAAAGGGGTAGGTTTAGTGAGTCGTAATGTGGGAGTTGGATCTCAGATTGGTGCACCACTGTAATACCCGTGTACTCACAGGGAAACGTCTCAGGAACTGTTCAGAGTAAAGACACCAAGCCCAGTTTATATGTGAACTTACTGCTCACTGCTGTGTAACATCAGAGTAATTACATGATAAATCCATAGAAATTGTCTACTTAATAAAGAGTGTAATGTTTTATTAACCAAAAAGTTCTGTTAGTCATGTTACACAATGTACTTTTATTACCAAAAAGTGTTGTTACTTATATCCTGTTGCACATTTGTTATAACACATACCATCCAGTGGGTTATTACACATGTGTAGTTATAGAAATATTGCAGCTGTAGATACTGTGGTGTTACATACTACTGTATGTACACATCCAGTTACTATGTAAGTACAAAGGTATTAGGGACACTTAATATAAAGTTGGACCAAACTTCTTGTTCTAATTCAAATTAGTTTGGATTCCTAAAACTTTGGAATTTAGTGAGGGTTAGAGTTTAATATTTTTAATCATTTAATCTTTTTTCTTTTTTGTATTAATTTAGGCCTTTCATGTTCAGCAGATCGAACTGTATGTGCATCACATTTAAACTGCTTTCTGCAAACACTGTTTTGAGGAGAGGACTCATTGACATTTATTTGCCGCTGATTGCACTCGCAACACACAAATACACTGAAGGCTCACTCCTGCTTGAATCTAAGGAAAATCATCAAATAATCATTACGATTACTATGCAATCAATTCGGTTCAATACAATATTTCGTTGCATCTCGATGCATTGACGATGCACTGCATACTCAATTTTCAATTTTAATTCACATGTATTTCATTTTTTTTTTAATAAACACAAAAAGTCAGATACTAAAACTTTAATTTTAC
>JAUCMU010000013.1:19031829-19048383 GCA_032275025.1 Enteromius treurensis
TGTTTCACACAGATGCACACAAATGATCTCCTCTGCGAGGCAGAACAGTTATAGGGGGTGCTACTGCCTAACAGCATCATTGTTAATCAGTGTCTTCTGTAAAAAAAAAAATTGTGATTAAAAATCGTGATCACTTTTTTTGCCATATCGCCCAGCCCTAGGTTAGCTGGGTAACGAGCCATTGGTTGCAAATCTCAACTGCTAGATGCCGCTAAAATGTACACACTGCAACTTTAATTCTGGCTTTAGATCTTTTAAATTTCTCCTATATTGTCTGCTAGTAAACATTTGTTATACCTGCATTTATACAGTACTTCACAAACATGTATAGATTGACCTCCACATCTAGTAATTATCTTTCTCCAGGTCTTCATCTTGACTGTAGGTGGTCGGCCCACTATTGGTAGACTGAAGTGCAACAGACCACTGGCTGGCCAGGTGGTGATTTTGGTTTGTTTATCTCATTAGTACACCTGAACTCAATCCTTGCAGTTCGCCTCAGCTCTAATGAGGATCTCCCACTGCTTGCCCTTCTTGACACATAGAATATTTTTGTTTGAGTTTGTCTGGACTCCAGTCAGAATGGTTTACCCCTTCTTGGAGCTATTTTTTTCCAACCCCTGTACAGTATAAAATTTCAGTTACTCTTTTATGTGATCATACTTTTTCTTTCTAGTTAGACCAGTTCATTCAAGATTTTGACCTGGTCTGGTTATACCACCTGCTATAAATAAGGGGTGGGAATTTTGCTCCTGCTATGATAACTCAACTTATAGACAGACTGTTTGTAGTGAGAGAATTCAGTGTGATTTTACGTTAGTCTGCGTATAATGAATTGAGCGCATATATGTGCTTGGAGAATGTGACAATTATCTCACGCTTATTCATTGAAATGGCTCTGTATTGGGGCAATGTTACATTCGAATATGAGTATGCACTTGGTGGGATGGCTGAAGGCTGTGAGAACGACGGTGGGGAGATGAATAACGAAACAGCAGTAGTCTAGACCCGCCCCGGTGACTGTGAGAGTCTTCCACCATTGTGTATAGTTAATTAATTTCTGAAACATGACTCTTATGTTCTCAAGTACTTCACAGAGGGACTCTTGAACCTGCTGTTTCCGCTCAGCCATTTGTGGAAGATTTTGTTTTCACTGAGAGGAAGAGATTTACCATACGTTCCTGTGAGAACTGATGTTTCGTGATTAAATTAACTTGTATGAAGGAGCTGATGAATTAGTGGTTTAGACCGAGGGCGGGTTTGAGCACCACATTATTCATAATCGATGTGCCCTGACATCCAGGTTGCTCCAGGGGTATTTTGACTCTGACAACGTCATATGTGACCTGTTTTTTAATTTTGAGTTGTTAGGATCTAGAAACACATTTTGAAAGTTTAACAAGTTCTATTATCAAACTCTAAGCAGTAATATTGATAATGTATTTTAAAGTATTCATTTACAATACTGAATGACGTAAGTGCTGTGCTCTACAGTGATCAGGGCAGAACATTTAGCCTACTTTTTGAAATTCATAATTAAAGTTGATTTAACCGCACAGACTTGGAATGTCTTTTAGTGGAAAGGTTGCAAACGACACATTTTTTTTTTTTTTTTTGGCAGGATTAAGTTTGATAAAAAGCATGATAATCGTTCTGACCTGGACCTTCATGCTTTTGACTTACTTAAAGACAGATTTAGCCTCAGCTTCGAGGAAGGCAGAGGTGCTTTTCCCTGATAACTCTGCCTGAGATCAGTTGAATTGAAGCTAATCCTGTTGGCTGAGTTGCCATTTGCTGGTCCCCAGCAGAGATCAGGAGGCGGCGAGGTACAGTATATGAACTGTAATTAGCTCCCTGCTTCTGATGTTCAACTTCTCTAAAATGACAACAGAATATCCTGAAAGTTAGGAGTGCACTTAATAAAGACGCTATAACATGGGCGTTGGGACTTTTTTTTTTTTTTTGCTAGCTAGCAAGATCCCGCAAGTTGTGAAATGTGATTTTTTTTGTTTTGTTTTAAGCCATGTTGAATAGCTTTTAAAACATTTAGTTGCCAAACAAAGAGAGGTGGAGGGAGGACCACCTGATATTTAGATAATTATAAAGCAAATTTAATTACAGCCAAGTAGTGCAAGATGTGTTTGCTGTCTCCACTAAATTAAGTATAACAGCGGCTTCTTTTTTAATTGCATGTTTGGGGTATGTTTTAAAGAATTTGTTTGTTTTCTCTCGGGCAGAATGAGAAAAAAAAAAAAAAAACACTGTCAGTGTGACTGACAAGTAGAGGGAAAGCTCTACAATTAGCCTCGTAAATATTTGCTTTCTTTTTCGTGCTTATGATTATTCCAGTTACTTTTTCCACGTTTTTATAGCGTTTTGTTTTTTACATTTTTAATATCTACATGTTAATGAAGGTGTTTTATTTATTTATTTTTTTCCCCTGAAAAGTGACGGTGCAGTAGGTATCTTAGTTTTTAATTAATGTCCTTTTTTTTTTTTCAAACTAAAAAAAGTGGTTTTGTTTAGATCTGTATTGTTAAAAACGCTATATAAATAAAAGTGACTTGATGGTTTACTGAGTGCATTGTTGAAGTTGAAGGCCCCTCTGATGCTTAGTTTTGTTTGCATAGATGAGGTTATTTTATATAAACATAGAAAAACAAAAACTAAAGAAACTTATTGCCATTTAATCCGAATTGACATGGTTTCTTCATTATTTGTTCGCATAAAGGTTCTCAAAAGTCTTTCAGAAGGTCACTTGTCTTGTTTCTGGTATTTCTTGTAACTTCAGTAATTGAGAGGTTTCGTTGTGATTGAGAGGTTTTGTGTTTTTGGAGGTCTGTGTTTCTTTAATGAAGGTCATTTCCCACGCAAAGACTTTCTGATTGATCACCAGCATAGCATGTTTACACTGAAGCATGCGAATTTGTTTTGACTCCATTAATGAAGTAAGACTGATGGCTGTGATGCTTGGCTGAGCCACCAGTAACTGCACTATGTTTGTGTGTTTGACTGTTGTGGGCGCTGCTAGCTGAATTAATAAAGCATGTAAATGTTTAGAGGGAGGTTGTGAAAATGTAGATTTGGATTTTGACCGATTATAATGCTTGCCATCTGGGATGGAGTCGAACCATTTGCGGGAGCCATTCTCGTTTACAACTAAATAACCCAATTCTCCCTTCTCTAATGGACGACTGGCAAGAACCTAGAGTAAGAAGAATACAGGCAAAAATGTGCTGCTGTTTGTTTGCTTTGTTTCTCCTTATGAGATTTGACAAACCATTGCTCTAAGGAATTTCCAAAATGAAATGCTGCAAAAGCATTAGCAAACATGCTTTTCCTGAGCACCGCAAAAGCTGTTTTTTTTCCACAGTGCACAAACGCGATCCAAAGCAACAGATGGGTCTAATTTTGTCCTTAATCCAACATGCACACATTCCAATTGCGTATTAGCGCATTCATATGTCACAGAGGAACATTTTCTCAATTACAATCTCCTATGAAGCTTTTGTCTTTTACACAGATGGCGGCATGCGATGGTGTGCTTGCAACCAGAGAGAGTTACAAAATTACACTACATGCGGTTTAGTTCTCTGTCTTGAAGTTTAAGTCTCATTTGTTTGTCAGTCTTCCTCTGAATTGGTCTTTAATGTGCATAGAGAACTGTGCTCAGGTCCCTTAGAGATAGGGGTGTAGAATTAAATCAGAAGGCTTTCTCCTCACGTCTCGATAACTGCATTTCCAATTATTTCTTCATACATATATACGCAGGGCTTTCTTCCTTACTTGGACTAATGAACAAATTTTATCTGAGAAAGAGATTTTACAGATGAGAAATTCAGAAACCCAAAAAAATCTCTCTCTCTCTTGCACACACACACCTGTCTTTTCTCACAGTTTATAAGTAAAGGCGACTTTCCACTGCACACGACGAACAACAGAAGTCATTCATTTCCAATGGAGAGTAGTGAGGCGGCTGCATGGAGCTCCGATCATATGCGTATGCGGAAATTATTATTATTCATAAACAAGTAATAAATAATTATTTTAATATTTATATTGTTGTTTGTTTAAAGCTGTTTCCATGTTCCCTCCAAAATTATTGTGCATTTCTTTTATTTGTAATTTTCATTCATTACACCATGGCGAATCAAAGGATTGGATTTTCAGAGACCGCAAGAATGAGCTTCTCTTCCATGTTGATGCGTACGACCAAAATAGAAATTCTATGTGACTGCCACTAGGGGGCGAATTCCAGACAGTCGTGTCCAAAAGTCGTGTGGAGTGGAAAGGCGGCTTAAATCTTGGAAACCCATTTGCAGGCTTAATTGACAAGTTGATACATGCATGATTTATGCATTGTCTTGTGGATTTCATGTTAGTGAAAGACTGGCATATTGATTGATGCTGGTGGTTTTTGTGTATTGAGAGTCTGGATCCTAAGCTTGCTTTGTCAATATTTTTACCATTTACACATCAGCTTCATTAATTTAGCTAAAAAGTTTGCTGTTTGTGTTTATATGCTTATGCTTCAGAGACTCCATAAATCACACATTTTTTGGCAAGATTGCTTTAAACTTTTGAAGTGATTCTAGCCATTTACTCTCATTTCATTTTAACTAGCATATGTGACAACATAGAAGACCAGTTTGGTCTTTTGATTGCAGCTTTATCTTATGGTCTATGTTATGTTAACAGTACATTGATAATAATCTGCCCTAGTACTGCAGAATTAATTGAATTTCTCATTGATTGGAATTAAAATTATGGATGCCACAACTACGGAATCGTTCAGAAAGGCAATAATCGTTCAAAGTCCACTTATTTTGTTCTGAGTGCTTAAGATGTGTTTTTTCTTTCTTTCTACAGGTTATCTTAATGGGGTTTTCATTGTTCTAAGGCTTAGTGCTATAGATATATAAAGCAATACAACATTTTCAGTTAAAATGTTTTCAGCTTATTTTCATATAAAAATGACATGAAGTTGCTTTAAACAGTGGTATAAACATCATTCAGTGTAAATTGTGTTAATCGTAATTAATAATCACAAATCGCAATAATTGATCATTTTGATTTTTGTCATAATTGTGCAGCCCCAATCTACCTACAACTTAACACGCTGCACAAGTTTTACAAGTCTTTTAAATTTAGTGTTATAAGCTTACACATTTTTAATTTATTTTAAACTGGACACTGTTTCACCTGGTTAATGTGTAAATTTTTGTACAGATGCACACACTTGCTTCACTTTCTTTCTTTTTTTCCAAAGGGGGAAATCAATGAATAACCTATTACATTATTTCTCATGTTTGCACTAGATTTCAGGTATTAGTCATGTATACTTTTAAGTCAAAGTGTGTTTATAAATGAGTAATGCTCCGCTGTTGGATTTGAGAATGTTTATACAATGCTGTCTTGAACTGTCAAATAGAACAAATAGTCAGACATTTTTTATTTAATTGCAATGTATTTAAAAAAAATTACATAATCTTTGATATCAAATACATAGTTTCAGCTATGCCATCTTTTCAGTGTCACTATGAAATGATCACCTCTCTCTTTCTCTCTCTCTTTCTCTCTTGTACTGTTTATAGCAGTTAAACATCAGAACACTTACTGATGATGTGGTAAGAGTCCTTTATTCAGGTTTCTCTTGTTTGCTGTCAGATATTCACTCTTTTTCATGGTCTGCCTTCAACAGGCATCCTAACAACAAGCTGTAAACAACAATCTATTCCAAGTGTCTTGGAATAGATTGCTTTTAACTGATGATACTGTACATGGGGCAACTTTTTGAGCAATTTTGCTGGGCAGCATTGTTCCAAAGTTGTCTTGTGTGTATTATCAGCCTTTTTCAGATAACTGACATTATTAAACCCATATCACAGACTTTAGAAGACCCATGGCTAACACATGACTAATCTGCATCTGCAAATATACCTTGGATTTAAAAAACAAAACAAAACTTTGACTTTCCTCGAGACAAATTTCTTTTTGACTAACACTTCAGAACTACCCTTTGTTAAGCACGTCCTGCTTTCCATCTACATCACTAATAAGGCTGCAGGTGACTGGTAAGCTTATAATTGATCGTGAAGCTCTTTAACTCATGGTAAGTATGTACAATATGCATTTGGCTACATAACTAATTTGAACATTTATTCATGTAAATATTACCTTCAAGTAAACTTTTGAAAAAGGAAAAAAGTCAGAAAACCCATTATTTTTTTAACCCAAATTTTTGATTCTTTTTAAACAAAAAATTATGTAATTGTTTGTTTGATTTATTCAATTTGTTTGTTAGAGTGATCAAACAAAGTTTGTGCTGAGTGGAATCCTGCAGCACATTAGAATTACATGTACTGGTCTGAATTTTTTATTAAACATTGTTGGTATCAAGCCTGTGCAGCTGGACCTGTTTGCTCTAGCAGCAGCGTAAGGTAATGAAATATTTTGGATGGAGAACTTTAGGTCATGGTGTGGAGCAGTCAGTTAATTTAAACAGCACTTAGACCATCTTATCGATGGAACTCAGTAGCCGTTTTTCACCCTCACGGTGAATAGCACCAACTTTGGCATTTAGCACTGCAATCACCTCCATCCTCCCTTCGATCTCGTATCATCCTTCTCGCTTTCCTCACTTCTTCCCTGCTTACTCACTATTCATCTCTTCACCAAGTTTCCTCTTTCCTCAATACATTTCAATCTTCTCTTCTTTAATTCTTATCCTCCTGGGTCCTTTACTGGGTCTCGCTCTCTTTCTCATCTTCTTCCTTCATTGTAGGATCACTTGTGCTCTTAAAATGTGTTTTGTTTCTTTTGCATTATCGAATAGCATCAAAATGTGTTTTGTTTGTGTTGATTTGGTATCGATTCTCAGTCTCTAGTTCCAGAGGGAGGGTAGACCCTGAAACCTGGTTATCAGGACTATGATGAGGTAGATGCTGCCGGGACACTCATTTTCCCTCTCTCGCTCTGTCATGCACATACATAGATTTGTAAGGGTGCAGATGCATAAATGCAAACAACAACAAAATTAAAGGAATGGTTCATCCGAATTTGAAAACTTTCATAAAAAAGTTCTCAGGCTATCCACATATTATAGTTTTTTCCCCCCCATTGGAATAGATGTGTTAAACTTTAGCATTACATCACTTATTTCTAAGAGTTCATACAACAAGCATCACAATAGTCATGTGATGCTAAAGTGAGCAAGTCTGTCCCGATGAATAAACCAACTCAACTACTCTAAATCTTGGATTGCTTGAGAGTGAGTATATTTTCACTCTGTCATTTTAACTACTTATTTAATGACATTTGTTGAATTGACAGATGCATTTTTGTGGGATGGCAGAATGGTGTAGAACATGTTTTAGATGAGCGAATCATGTCCTTAGATAATGGAGGGCTTTTTTCCAAGTAAGGGCTGCTGTTTGGTCATGGTAGAAATGTGTTTTGGTGCTGAGAGGCTGAATTACTGAAGAGGGGTCTGGCGGAGTGATCAGAAGAGGAATGAAGGGGAATGGAGCCATTAGCAACATCAAAGTGTCTGTTGGTGAGAAAGGGAGAGAGAGCTTGCATGAAAGTATGGTGCAGGCTCACTCATAAACACCTAAACAGCCCTGAAAAGCACTTCATCATCTAGATCAGCTTGCGTCCGCTGCGGTATGATGCCTGTTGTTGTTATCGAGGTAGCGGCTGCACATATTTATTTATCTATTCACCAGTAACGAGTATAGAATAGCAAAACGCTTCTTCCCTCCACTGGGGATGGATCTCTGTGATTAAACTGATCAGTGCCATCACTCAATGTAGCGAAGAGACGCTTTAGGGCAGCAGCAAACCAAATTAGACAGATGATGGTGTCGTTTGGCATCAGACACCACGCATTTGCTCCCTGCATTGGCTCCATGCACTGTAGTCGCTAGCTACACTCTGATCTACTGCTTGTGTTTAATTAATTTTACATCAGTGTCATTGCTGATTATCTCAGCATGTTGCTCTCCTTCTTACAGAGATAATGCGTGATGGGTGGCGTTGGTGAAAAATATTTTCTAAGACAACTGCTGCTAATTCAACCAACCCTCGTAAGAAAGGGGGCAAGGCCCCTGAAAGTAAACCACCTACCTGTTCAGCCAACGCTGACATCTCAATCGCCCATCTTCTTCCTGTTGCGCCCACAGGCCAAGGGAGAGCAAACAGCTCTCTGACAAATCTAATCCAATTAGGAAATCATTATCTGTATGATGCGGGGGCCCACCACCTCGATATAAATCGGCGGCGAGTTACACTGTATCCCCGACGCTCTGTTCGTTAGGCGTGTAGAGTGTGAAGCTGACAGACTTCTAATGAATGTCTGCTTACAATAAGGAAGCTAAAACTGATCAGAAAGTTCACAGTACTAAAGTGGGTGTTTGATAAAGATCTGAAAGTTTTTAAACTTCTGTACAGTTCTGGCTAGTCTTTAGAGGCCATTAGTAGACCATGTTGCCTTAGATTTGTTACCTTGTTGCAAATGTTTTAACTGCATTAACAGTCTTAACAGAGCTATCAATGACAAGCTACGCAGTATCTGCTTTACGGCTCTGTATTAACTGCCCCTTCATTTGATTTACCGCTTATCAAAGAACCGACTTTACTGATGAGATGCATATAAATATATATTGTGTTCAGCCCTAATTATTATTAGAAATAACTGTTTATTGTTATTTGATGAGTATTTAAAGCAATCGAATTCAAAGAGTGCTTTAATTGAAGAAATCTTATGAAAAAAGTAAAATTTCAGTTCAATTGTAAAAAGCATGTTTCCTAAAGAAAACTTTCAGTTATGCAAACAAAGCAAATTATATTTTTTTAAAGTTAGAATATAACTAGCATATCTTGCAAAAAACACCAAAAAACAAAAAAAAAACTACATTTTTAAATACTGGTGTGCATAAAAAGAAAATAACTTGCATCTCCTGTAAACAAATGTTTTAATAAAATAATAAATAAATTATTTTTAATAAAATAATGAATAATGAACTTCTATGTGACTAAAACCACAAGATGCAGTGCTAAGGAAAATAAATCACAGCGCAGAATGTCTACTCCATCAAGGTGCTGTCAAAAACAAAAGTTGCCATGCCAACCTGCTATTGTAACCAAAAGCTTGCAACGCTTGCCTTACCTCCAGGGTTTTCTGATTTGTCCATGGTATTTGACATTGATATTGATAAGAGCATAGATATGCATACATCTATGCATGCGAGATGCTGCAAAAAAAATAACAATACAAGTGCAACGCTCACGTCCATATTGCGAGGACTACACATGTAGTATTATGTTTTTAGTATGCAGTGTCACATGATCCTTCATAAATCATTCTGATATGCTAATTCTGTCCTCATGCCAACTTTATTATTATCACAGTTGAACAGTTGTTTTGCTTTATATTTTTAAGGAAACTATGAAACTTTACACTATCAGAAATTTTTAATTAATAGAATTTAGTTTAAAACCTCAAACTTTTTTTAAGTTAACAAATTTTGAATTGTAGTGTATATTTTGTATGTTTAGCTAAATGAAGAAATAATCAATGGAGCTAATCTCACTCATTCTCTGTTAAATATCTTTCTTTTAGCTGGACAGATTTTCCAGTATCCGGATCCCTGGCAGTAAAAAGGAACGGCCACCCCTCTCCCACATGTCCAAACATTCCTCTTCTGGTGACTGGTCCACTTCTTCTGAATTTGAGGAGCTTTCATCAAAGATCACCTCGGAGAAGGAAATCCTTGCCCTCTTCGAAAAAATGATGGTAAGATGTGATTGTACACGGGGGTGGGCGAAATGGAAAAAATATCATATCACGATTTTTTTCTAGGGAAATCACGATTCACGATTTTTATCCCGATTCTTTTTCAAGTTGGTTTAAGACTATTTTGCAAATGACAGGTAGGGGTGGGCGATATGGCAATATCATATTACAATTTTTAAAAAGAAATATCACTGTTATATCATGATTCTTTGTCATTGATTCAGCAGTACAGACAAACCGATTTGCCTTTTCTATAAAAACAAAGCCTTTCAAGATAACATAGTATAAAATAAAGAAGGGCAGATGTTTAGGCCAAAATGAGCAAAGATAAAAATCATTGTCATTTTGTCTTTGTTATTCGAATAGATACACATTACAAATAAACATAATATAAATAAAACAAACGTATGTATTTCAGGAAGAGTAGGTGTATTGAGCAGTATTGAAAGGTGAAACACTATATACTTCTACACTATATCCATCATTTACTCACTCTCAGCTCGTTTTTATCTGAATGAGTTTATTTTTTCTGCTGAACATTGTATTAAATTCAATGAGGACCAGCTACTGGTTGGTTACTCAAAATATCTTATCTTCTGTTTAGCACAAGACCAAAATTAATAAAGGTTTGGGACAACATGTAAGTGAGTAAATAATGACACAATTATCATTTTTGAGTGAACTATCCCTTTAATGACAAGCGGCGGCATGTTTAGTTCTGTCCCTTTAAGATCTGGACGCATGTAATATACTGCCACGTTTTTCTCTTGATTGTTCACTTTCACTTTTGACAGTTTTACCACAATCACATGTGATAAATATCTTAGGCGCTAATTAGGCGCTATTTGGTCATTGGCATTTGGACAGCACACATATGAAATGTTATAGTGAATAATGTACTTTTATGATTGCAAATAAGTGTTGTGTCTGGGGAGTGTAATTCTACCACTGAGTTAACATTAATTTAGCTTTTCAGCTGTGAAACTACTTGATTGATAAAATTGCTAGGTGGTGGTGACAAAAAGAAAGCTTCTGATCATAATGGAACTGGAAGCAGTGCCTTGAATTTGTAATTTGTATAGCTATTATTTGTTATATTTATTTCCTTGGTCAAAGTCTTCATGTGTTTGGGTTATTTTGCTGTTGTTTGCTGGTATGAGGGTGAGTAAACTCATTTTTTGGTCATTTTTAGTGAACTATTACCTGAAAACCACATGACTATTATGCTATTTAAAACATTAAAAGCCAGCCTTTACATCCCAGTGGGGCATAAAATCCCTCCTGAATCAATGATAAATGGCCTACCTTTGAGTTTCCTGAAGTCTTTTCCAATTACAGTTTACTGGTCCTGCGTAAATACGGAATTCTGCTGAAGCCCCAAGTTGTGCGAGACCTTCACATACCGCAGTGCTTTACAGGGCTTGTAAACTTGTAAAAATCAAGTGCTCTAAAGAGAATCTGTTTTTATTTTCTGTGCTGTAAGCTATAAATCACAAGCTGGGCTTGGTGATTACACTAGCTCATCATCACAGGACACTCCAGCAGCCCATTGGGCATTGCAGAAATGGTGAAAGTATAAATAAATATTGCTATGCTGTTAATGAAAGGAACATTCAGCCAGCGTAAACTTCTCCTGAGCCACCTTTATCTGCATGCTTGAATCTTAGTCATTTCACTAGTTTCATACAGTCGCAAAACATTAAAATCAACCCTTTTCCCCATCAGCTTCCTAATGAATGCTACTTAAATACATTAGCTCTGCCTTGCATCCTTGAAATGTCAGTAAACAAAAAAAAAAAAAGGCAATCTGAAATCTATTAAATCCAAACTATATTGCTTAAAGGAATCATTCATATTAAACTGAAAATCCTGTCATCATTCATTCATATTGTTCATTCAAGGTTTTGTACAACTCAAACACAGACGTTTAGCTAAAGAAATACCAGAACCAAATTTTTATGTTGTTCAGTTCTATTAATTTTTAGATTTGAAGAGCAGAGCTCTAAGATATTCTAAAAGAGTTTCCTGAATGAATGTGGTCTACAAAATTTGACAAAATCAAGTGATGAATTTAAATTGAATTTTAGCAAAACCTTAGTACTAACCCATGATCCTATCTTTGTCAATTAAACCATGTTGCTTTAACAATGTATGATTAATAAGGTTATTAGCGTTACACACTGGTGGTGGAGTAATGATTTCTGATCACAATTAATGTCAAACATTTTTGTGAAATCTGCTTTCTCCACAACATCAAATATGTGTCTGTGACACAAATGTCACCTGAGAACCACTTGACTGTTTTTGTTCCTCTTCAGAAACTCGAGCCAAGTCCAGCAGACGCTATGGGGATGCCTCCAGCGTTACGGCTCTGAATGTGTGTCAAATCAGACCAATGAAATGAGCCGACGTCATAGGTGGTGACGTCACCGGCTGGGAAGCATATGAGCACATGGGATGCAACCGGCATTAGCAATTTGCCATTCAGCAAACCGTGCTGTGAGTGTGTGTGTGAGAAAGACATTTCAGCATTTCCCAAAGTAAAAGAAAAAAAAAAGCACAAGAATGCCAAAGTGTTTAAAGAAAAGTGATCGGGGCAACAGCGAGTCACTTTACAGAGAGTGTGCTTACCCCTGCAAACGTTTTATTGCACGGGGTGATTCACACGAGCTGTGTGCGGCTTGTTTGGGTGCAGAGCATGCGGCATCAGCTCTCGAGGGAGCCCCGCACCAGTAAGTTGGATGAGCGTTATCTGCGGGCTCATCCACCACCTTCAAAACGGAGCCTTCCGTTTTTTTCTGATCTCCACACCGAGGTGTCGAAATGGAATAACCCATACTCAGCCAGGCTTTTTCAATCGTCCACGGACTTTTATGGCAATGTTTGTGGAATGAGAGAGCATGGCTACAGGTTGGTGCCGCGCATCGAACAGATGCTTGCGGGCTATTTGTCACCCACCGTGGCATCGTCTTTGAAGGCTCCGTCCCTTCCCTCCAAGCAGCTCAGAACAACGTCAGCGCTGGTTGGGAAGGGGTACTCAGCAGCAGGTCAGGCTGCCGCATGCCTGCACACGATGTCCATGTTGCAGGCATACCAGGCTGAGCCGCTTAGTGAGTTGGATGAGAAGGAGACGGTGAGCTCTGATGACATCCGTGCTCAGGAGGACCGCCGACCTCTCACTGCGAGCCACCAAAGAGACCACGTGTTCTATTGGCCGGTCTATGTCAGCTTTGGTGGCTGCAGAGAGGCATCTCTGGCTAACCCTGTCCGACATAAAAGAAAAGGACAGGGCATGTCTGATTGACGCTCCACTGGTGCCTCAGGGCCTGTTCGGCGACGCCATCAATACGGTCGTCGACAGGCACCAAGAGGCACGCAAACAGGCGGCAGCGTTTCAGCGGTTCCTCCCTCACCACTCTCCAACTCGCAGAGCTGCTGGGCGGGAGCAGCCCCAGCTGAGTACTACTGTAGCTCCTCATACAGGGAAGCGAAGAAGCGGAGTGTCGCTGACCAAGCTCCTCCCAGGAGAAAAAGTGAGAACTGGCAGTGCTCCGTGCAGGAGTCCTTACAGCCGAAGCAGGATTTGAGGGTGGTGCTTCAGGCTAAGGGGACCCCTAGAAAGAAGCCCTGAGGTCTCTGCCTTAGGGCTTCAGAGGGCGGCCCCCCCATCAGACATGGGTTTTGCCTCGGCAGACGGCACCCGTCGGTCTGCAGCGCCCTCAATAGGTTTTTTATTTACCCTGCCAGAGATCCAGGGGATGAATGCCTCCAGCGAGTGCCAACCTCAGCCCCAGCCCGACCAGAGATACATCTTAGCGGGGCTGGAGGACAGTACATCAAGCACGCTGCCTGCGGGTGGTGTGCAGCCTCGAGCGGCTGGTTCCCTTAGTACATTATTTGGCAGCATGGAAGCTCCTGCCGAATGTAGCTCGTTGAGTCCTGCGAACTGTAGAAGGAGGTTACAGAATTCAATTTGGGAAACCTCCACCGCACTTTCCGGGTGTGTTACCGACACTCGTGCGCGCCGAGTAGGCTCTGGTGATGGAGCAAGAAATAGACACATTGCTGAGGAAGGAGGCCAACGAGATGGTCCCTCCTCACGAAGTTCAGTCCGAGTTCTACAGCCGGTATTTCATTGTTCCAAAGAAGGATGGTGGGCTGAGGCCAATTTTAGATCTCAGACCCCTGAACTGCTCAGTAATTAAACTAAAGTTCAGAATGCTGACAGTGAAGCAGGTTGTGTCACAAATCAAGTCCGAGGACTGGTTTGTCACAATAGATCTGAAAGATGCGTATTTCCATGTATCAATCCATCCTTCGCACAGGAGATATCTGAGGTTTGCTTTCAGGGGCAAAGCATACCAGTATCGGGTTCTCCCCTTCGGTTTGTCCCTCTCCCCCTGACATTCACGAAATGTGTGGATGCAGCCCTTGTGCCGTTGAGACTTTGGGGCATTCGCATCCTCAATTATATAGACGACTGGCTCATTTTAGCGCAGTAAGAGGGGGAGGCGAGGAGACATCGAGATGCCGTCCTCGCTCACATGCAACGTTTGGGGGTGAGGCTGAATGCCAAAAAGAGTGTATTGCAACCAGCACAGACAATCACCTATCTCGTTGTGATATGGGACTCGATCGCGATGCACGCTTGTATGACCTGTGCCCGCATCGAGTCAATTCGTATGGCAGCCTCAGCTGTGAGAGAGGGCTAATCACTGACCGTCAAGCAGTTCCAGAAACTGTTGGGTCTCATGGTAGCTGCATCCAACGTGATACCTCTTGGTCTGCAGCACATGAGACCCCTGCAGTGGTGGCTGAAGAACAGGGGCTTTTCCTTGAGGGGAAATCCCCTCTGCATGATCAAAGCATCACGCCGAACGACACGGGCCTTAGACATGTGGAGGGAACCCAGGTTCCTGTATCAGGGCCCGGTGCTGTGAGCTCTGTGTCACCGCATAACACTCAAGACGGATGCATCTCTCACCGGTTGGGGAGCGGTCATGAGTGGCCGCTCAGCCCGCGGTCTGTGGAGCGGTCACCATCAACTGCCTGGAGATGCTGGCCTTGTTTCAGGCACTGAAACACTTTCTCACGGACCTGAGAGACTGGCATGTGTTAGTTTTCACCGGCAACACATCAGTGGTTTTGTACATCAACCACCAGGGCGGGCCTGAAATCAAGCCTCTTATTCAGATTGGCTCAGCGCATCCTGGTGTGGGCTCAGGGAAAGCTGTTATCTCTCAGAGCGGTTTATATTCCCGGCCATCAAAATGTGGAAGCATTTATTACGAGGAAACTGTATGCCCTAAAGTGGAATGTCTTTTTATCCTGGTGCAGAGAACATCAGCAGAATCCAGTTAACTGCCTGATTGGTACAGTGCTGGAATTTCTGCAATATAAGTTTTCCACAGGGGTCGCCCACTCCATGCTTAAGGTCTATGTAGTGGTGATTTTGGCTTACCACGCCTTAGTAAATGGACACACAGTGGGAAACGACCCCTTGGTTATTCGTTTCGTCAAAGGTGCATTGAGGTTGAGGCCTCCAGCGCGTCCCAAAGTACCACTTTGGGACCTGGCTGTGCCGCTGCAAGCGCTCTGTGGACCACATGCTGACTATTAAAACCTCTATTCTGCTTGCACTATGTTCTCTGAGGAAAGTGGGAGACCTTCAGGCCATTTCGGTGGCTCCTTCCCACCTTGACTTTGCCCCGGGCATGACAAAAGCATTTCTGTACCCTCGAGCGGGTTACAGCCCGAAAGTCCCTACAATTGCACCACAGCCTGTAGTGCTGCAGGCTTTCAACCCTCCTCCCTTCTTGGAGCCCGGCCAACGGGAGCTGAACTGCATGTGTCCAGTGCGAGCATGTCCACAGAACGGAATCATTAACAAGCATTCTAACCCATTGTGATGATGAGTAAGAGGCAGTAGGATCCATTTGCAAGCATTAATTTTGCAGACTGACAGGCACGGCCAGAATCAAAGTGAACAATACACAAAGGAACAGGCAGAACTCAGATCAGTAATCAGGCAGAAGGTCAGGGTGGGCAGCAAAAATCATAACAGAGTAAACAGTCCGAGTAATACACAGTAAATCCAAAAACAGTAGAAATAACGCTCTGAGTTGTCGCCGGGGAAGAACAAAACTTCGCAATCTCCTGATACAATCCTTCTGCTTAAATAGGCCTGATAACAAACTACACCTGACGGGAATCATACCTAGGTGTGTGTGCAAAAAGGGTCTGGGTAGGAACGTTAGTATTCTGGCGAAGGTTTCCGCTTGGTGACAGACAGGAAGAGCCTCTGAGGTGTGGCTTGTGACACCCGTGTCTTGTTTTGTTGTTTTGACCGTCTTTGTGATTGTTCGCTGCCTGCCTCAACCTCTGCTTTGTGTTTGCCCACGACTTTGCTTTGCCTCCACATTTCCCGTTTGCCTGTTCTTTTGACTTTGCCGACCTTGATTAAAGTTTATGCACATGGATCCAAACTTGTCTGCCGCAGTCATTACAGTAGCATTACTGTATTTAACCAAATGTGCTTGTCTTGTTCCGTTTAGATTAATGTTCAAACACTGTACATGTATATATTACCTTAACCCTCTGGGGTCTGAGGTGATTTTGGGGCCCATGAGATGTTTGGACATGATCTGATATTTGTGCTTTTTTCAGCTACTTATAATATACTATTGACCAACCTGTATTTTTCTTGTAATCAGCACAAACTGTTCTACAATAATATGTGACCAAAATGAATTTACATG
>JAUCMU010000013.1:19048483-19064624 GCA_032275025.1 Enteromius treurensis
ATATTCATATGTAGATGTTATAAATTGTCTTACGGTTGAATGTTAGTCACATGGTACTATATCGTTTCGCGGAAGGACGAAAATGTTAATTTAAAACAAATATGCCAATAAAATGTTTCAAATTCATATTCATGTTCAGTTTTTTTTTCCTATGTGGCAAGTAGCCGTGTTATAAGCGGGATAATATACAGGCAGCCGGTAGTTATCGCGAAATAAGCCCCTTCAGCGTGATACAAGCTTCAGCTGATCACACTGTCGGGGCTTATTTCTGCGATAACTACCGGCTGCCTGTACATTATCCCTTACTTAACTTCTTGAATGGAATCAGTGAAATAAATCAACTTTTTAAAGATATTATATGACCGGCACCTGTATGTATAGCCATTCGTATCTATGTGTTTTCAATGATGTAGGTTTGTTTGGTAGCTCATGGAGTACAGAGATGTATTTGAGAGACGAGGAGCTCCGGCTCGAATCCTGTGTAACTACGGTTCGACAAAACAGTTTAAATCTGTGTAAAAGGAAGTCGAAATGGCACGTTTGCATCAGGAAATGCATTTTTTATATCAGTTTTGCATTTGTTAACACGATTGGGTAGGTTTAGGGTTGGATTTGGTGTAGGACAACATGATAGAGCATTAATTTTTAGCGATCTATAGCAACATAAAACAACGTGCCAGGGTTCACATATTGAATCCGTGTTTGAGCGCCACTTTGAAACTGCAGCGAAACATGCAGTAAGGCGTGTAAAAACGGTGTTGTGCAAAACGTGAACAGAGGTTTGTATTTTTTGAGACCAGGATGGATGTAGAATATGGTCATGTATGTGCTTTATAAGTGCTTTATAAGTAGGGATGTCCCGATCCGATCAGGACTCGAATATGTATCATTTTTTTTTAACACATCTATAGTTATGCGGTGGCACAGAATTAGACCTCTTGACTCCACACAGGAACAGCAACGCGTTCGGCATGACATGGCTTTGTTGCAGAGACGCTATTGGTTTAAAGTAGAACACGGAAGCAGCTTGAAGCGTATGTCTGTATCTTGCGCAAAACATATCGCCCGATGGTTATCGTCCAGCCCTTACAACATTGCCATAGTAAACTGTGAGATATGTAAACTCGGGATTGCAAGAGGTGGAAAACAAACCTGAGAGTTTCAAGAGGTGAGAAAAAATGCCCCGTGACAGCGCGAAGGCGCAGGACATTACAGCCAAGATAGCACAAATTAAACTTTTTTTTATATTTACTGTTGCACTAAAGTCCAAAAGTGAAGAAAAATGATGTTATTTATACTTGATAGTTCAAGCTTCCTCATAGAAGTGCTCTGTTTGTTAACAAAGTTGTGTGTTAAAATAAGATTATTTGAATTAAATAAAAAAAATGAACATCCTGTATCTGTTTCTTCGCTCTTCTTTATGCTTTCTTTATGTAACATAGAAGTATCGGCTCGGGACTCGGTATCGGCAGATACTCAAAATCAAATGACTCGGACTCCAGGGCAAAAAAACCTGATCGGGACATCCCTAATTTATAAGTGCTAACAAACAGCCAATGTGTTAATAACAGGCATGCGAGTAAGCATTTAAAGTGATGGTAAACTACACAAAATACTTTCTTATCAATGTTCAGAGGAGCTCAGAAGTCAATCACACACAGACACTGAGGGAGCTGCTCACTCTACAAGTGCTCAGATTTACATCTGACTCCAAAAGAAAACACATGAATCGAAAGCCAGTACTTGATGACTAATGGGGAAAAAACGGTATTACAGTAGATCCAAAGCGGAAATGGTCAGTAAATCTGCTGAACTTTTATGATTTCTGTATATTGGCCAAATCTAAATAAAAAGCGTGAAGAAGTATCTGAAAGCAACTACTGTACTGGACCACAGTCAACATCTCAGATTCAAGCAAGCAGATACAAACTGCTAAGGTGTGGCCTCTTGTTTACTACTACAACGAAAGACCTCAAAGAGAGTTTCCGTTCCCAAGGCCAAAGAAAAACACATTCTCAACAACTGGCTGACTAAGAACCAATAAAACCCTTAATCAGTTCCTCTTACAAACAAAGTACAACAAAAACTTGAAAAGCAAATATTTGACACTAAGGTGCTAAGAGACATCCAAGTTGAAATCAGTACCTCTAAACTTATTTTACAATATTATGCAAATGTAATCATTTAAAGGGGTTTTCCCTAAATTATATTTTATCTATCATCATTTATTCACCCTCATGTAGCTACAAAAGAAAATATGGCTTTCTTTTGTGAAACTGAAATAGGGATGTTGCAGTATAGCGACAACTGTTGACATGAAATCATATTTGGATTTTGTTATGTATTTTAGGGTCACGGTTTTCGGCTCTGTACGGTAGGGGTGGGCGATATGGAAAAAATATCATATCATGATTTTTTCTGGGGAAATCCCGATTCACGATTTTTATCCTGAGTTTTAGTTCAAGTTGGTTTTTTAAGACTATTTTGCAAATTACAGAGGTAGGGGGTTGGCAAAATGGCAAGAATATCATATTACGGTGATTCTTAGTCATTGATTTTACCATTTTGCAAGTTGTCTGAGCAGTACAAACTAATTTGCCTTTTTTAAATTAAAAACAAAGCCTTTCAAGGTAACAAAGTATAAAATAAAGAAGCGCAAAATGAGCAAAGATAAAAAAGTTGTTATTTTATCTTTGCTATTCGAATAGATCCACATTACATATAAACATAATATGAATAAAACAAACAGAGCTTTTATTTTTCAGGAAGAGTAGATGTATTCATCAGTATTGAAAGGTGAAACACTATATACTTCTACACTACCGCCATCATTTACTCACTCTCAGCTCATTTTTATCTGAATGAGTTTCTTTTTTTTTGTTGAACAGTGTATTAAATTCAATGAGGACCAGCCACTGTTTGGTTACTCAAAATATATTTGTTGTGTTCAGCACAAGAAAGAAATTAATACAGGTTTGGGACAACATGTAAGTGAGTAAATAATGACAATTATAATTTTTGAGCCAACTATCCCTTTAATGATAAGCGGCTGCATGTTTAGTACTGTCCCTTTAAGAGCTGCACGCGTCTAATATACTGTGGCATGTTTTTCCTCTTTGGACACAAAGTGTGTTTTTGACAGTATTACCACAATCACATGTGATAAATATCTTAGTTCAGTTATTAGGCGCTATTTGACAGGCTTTTAGTGCGTGCTCTTCAGTTGTGAACGCTGGAAAAGCGCATCTGGACAGCACACATGAAATGTTTAATCGGCTAGACTTTAAAGTGAATAATGTACTTTTGTGTTTGCGAATCAGTGTAGTGTCCGGTGAGTGTAATTCTACCACTGAGTTAACACTGATGTGAATGTGTGTCGCGTTGTTCAACGATCAAAAACCGTCATATCGCCCACCCATAATTGTACACAACAAATGTACTTTGAATAATGTTGTGAAACACACATTCGTAAATAAAAACAAACATACTCTGAGAGTGAGGGATTTGTTGATCTGCATTCATGCCGTTGTACACGTCTACTTGTGGACATGTATAAAACCAGTTAATTATCACTCCTACACAATGACCTTTATCAACCTTTCAACCACAATAATCACTAGAGGTTTATTTGCAATTATGTTTTAAGGAAACGCAACCTTTTCATAATGAAACAGATTGTTATGGGTCACTGACCTCAATCAGCTCGTATTCATAGTAGGACGAGGCCCTCATGTCTATAAATACACACACTCAAACACTAACGTATCGGATTGAACACGCATCATACAGTCAGTGACAAATGTTTGCAAGCAGTTTAGTTTGTTGTGGTAAATAAGAAAATACACAAAAACGAAAAGACTCCCTACAATCTAGTTTTGATTTGTGAAAAGTGCACACACAAATAATTTTGTAGAATGCTTGTTCACTAGAATTTTTAGTCAATTTAAATGTAAAAAATGACAAACTTTTTTGACTTTTCTCAATCCTTTAGGTTTCTGAGAAAAAAAACAAACATCTTCAGACGTGGAAAGTTAACTGAATTTCGCTGCACTTTTTTTATACGTTCATCTCAAGCACATATTATTTCATCAAATTTCCCACAAGTATCATTTTAAAACATTGCCTTAACGCTATCGTGTGGAGGTCCCCATCAGTGCCCTTTCTAAGAGTGGAGGTGGTGTTAGCAGTTGAGCAGCATCTCCGAGCACAGAATTGACTGACAGGAGCAGCCACTTCTGGGTAGAAAAGGAAGAGTCTGGATAACGTGGGCAGAGATGCAGTCATTAGTCACGGCAAGTACGAGTTTGGATACATGAGCATGCCAGCAGAGGTGACAGGGCCAACGGTGGTAATGGATGCCTTTCCGCTCTGCGCCCTATCCGCGCCTATCCCAACATCCTCCTCTCTTTTTCTCTCTCTCTCTCTCTCTCTCTCTCTCTCTCTCTCTCTCTCTCTGACACATGAGGACTGCATCACGCCTGCGAACTCATCAGTGGAATCTTAAACGGTTGGGCTGATCTATCATCTCAGAAAAGGGAAGAAAGGGAGAGCACTGTGGGGAAAGGGAAATTAGACTGGAGGACACTAGGACAGTTGCGATCAACATCGTGTTCAGCCGTTATTGTCTTTCCGTCTCACCTCTCATTTCTTCTTTCTCTTATCGATTTTATTGTTCTGTCTTTTGCCTAGAGATTTCCATGCCCTTTCTTTCTGTTGATGGTACTTGTAAACTGTCCATAGATTCACCCTAGTTCTTTTCTTTCTCTCCGTCTCTGTCAGAGATAGTGAGTTTGAGAAGTGCAGCTCGCTAGTTTGTTTTGGCACAAGGACGTGTTGCTTCAGTAATCTGGGAAGTAAAATTGCCAAATATATCTGCCAATGTCTGTCTTAGCAGTACAACAGGTTCAGATTTATGAACATGCTCATTTCTGTTTCACTGTTAATTTCTAATCTTTTCAGAAATTGGCCCATTAGATTTTCTAATACATCATTTATGACTTCATCAGTCAGGCTTGTATTAGGTACCAGTTTTCAAAAGGTCTCACAAAATCGCGCACATAAATGTGTCCACATAGACAACAGATGGTAAGAAAAGCCCATCTTTAACAATTGAGCAAAAATGGCCCTTTAACTGTTTTAATTTTTAAAAAACACTCTGACTCCTGCAAAAAAAACAGGCATATTCTTACAATTGACTTAAGCAGAATCCCAACAGTCTTCCAAAACTAATTCAGTAAAGCCTTACTTTCACTACTATATATATATATATATATATATATATAATGGGAAAAATTTGCATATAGCTACCTAGTCAAAAAGATGCTCATTTTGGAACGCTGTTGAGACATGCTACAATTAAAGTATTTAGAATATTACATAGGGTGTGAAGTAATTTGAAAAGACTTGCATATTAAGTAATAAATATGCAGTGAGCATTGGGTTGTCAAACTTTTTTTCTGTGTGGTTTCCACAAATGTAGTCTATATATGAAAAATATAATGATATAATGATAATAATTTTTTTGGTCATTATCGTTTCAATCTGGTAATGTTAAGAGAAGTGCATTATAAACTATATTCTTTCATAGAAGTATTTATGATATTAATAAAATGGCCAAATATTAGAATTTCTTAACTTTTTGAGACTGTATCCTTAGGGTTTGTAATGTATTATTTTTCAAGTACATTTGTGTGCTGAATTGTGTTGTTGTGCATTCAAAACATCCATTTAGTGTATCAAAAATATAGGTGAAATTAGACAAACCTGACTTGCGTTTTTTTATGTATAATAACCTGATGCAATAATGATGGTTTTATTACTAATTCCATATTGAAAAGTATTCAGTATTGTTTGTGTTTTTGTTCTTTTCATCTCTTTTCCTTAATGTCATAAGATGCAGGGAAGACGTTTTGGTTTGATGGATTCACAAGCAGAGGTTGACTTCCTGCTGTTTCATTTATTTCCAGTTCCAAAAAGAACAGGTGTTAGGCATGATTTGATTCATGTGTGCATTGAAATAGAAAGATGCAAAGAGGCTCTTTGCCTTTCACCACTATGTTTACAACCAGCTCTATTTTTATTTAATTTTTTTTTATTAGAAATATTTGAAATCCATATATGAGGTCAGAGGGTTTGTCTCTTATAATGGAGACTCTCATAAAGCTGGTCACAGTACCTACAATCTTAAGAGGATTTTTTTCTTGTGAAGAGGTTTCTTTTTCTTCACTTACATGTGTGTCTGTGTTTTCAGGAGGATATGAATCTTAATGAAGAGAAGAAAGCTCCTCTCAGAGAGAAAGACTTAAGCACAAAAAGGGAGATGGTCCTTCAGTACATCATCACAGCTGCAAAAACCGTAAGTCAAAGAAGGATTGCAGTCACACAGACTAACATATAAACCTTAAAGGATGGGCAGTAAATACATTTGATTTCTGTTCCATTCCTTTGAGTTGCCTTTTGCTTCATAATGGATTTCCATTACTAATGCTGATACTGAATAAGAAGACTCTTTTGACCTAAAGGTTATCCAATCAGTTCCTGTGTCGAATATGGCAGCATCTTTGCAAAACAGAAAATAATAAGCAAAGATGCAGAGTAACCACAGAGACACCGAGTGCCTATGTGTCCATGTTCATTTGTTGTTGTGTGCCTTTGCCGACTACGTGCGAGTCTGTTGTTGTACTCGTGGGTTTGCCCTGATAAAAATATCAGTAACTGCAGGCCTCTTATGAGAACATTGACAGGCTAAAGACTGTATTTATCGGAGATAATTGCCCTCATTTTAGTTTGTCTCTTTTGTTCCCCTGTCCTGAGGTGAGAGGAAGGTGTTGAACCTCCTCATGTATACTTATGAACTCATAATGGTGTAGTAAAAGATGGCAAGATGTGATTATACATCATCTCCCAATGTGTAGTTTGCTTTTTTGGCAAATAGTCTGAAGCTTTTTATGCAAAAATACTGGAGGGAAATACTGAGTCCTGTGGAGAAATACAGACATTAATATAAAAGCTATTCTTAAAATCTTCTTCTTTTTCATATTTAATTTGCTTAGTCATGCCAAGACACCATGGAGCAGATTTTATAAACAGGGCAAATTAGCGTTCAAGCAGAATTCCATAAAAGGGCAGATGAGAGGGGACAGTTCTGCAGGTGATTTACTATCAGTGTTCACACACAAGAACACATGATGCAGTCAGGTCATTTACATAATGACCAATGCAAATTATTGCCTGCTTTAAGACATGCATTTTTGGGCATTAAATAATAGCGCCAATACCAGTTATTTGACAAATGCAAACATTAGTAAATTGTGTTTTGTGATTAATTTTAGTACTGTCCTTTCATACATTTTTGTTTAAAAGGGGACACTCCTAAATACATAATCAATAAGTTCAGATGCAAAAAGGTTTTTCAGCATCAATTCTTTAATGCGCATCTTTTTTTTTTTTCTTATTGCTAAAAGCCGATTTTCAATGGCGCAATGAATGCAAATGATGTCTGTGTATGTTTTCTTTAAATAGTTTTTTTTACACTTATTAACATGATATACTTCAGTCGTTTGATGAACTTGAATTTGCTAGTTTAGCATTAGGATAAAAAAAACAAACAGGTTTGGATTTTTTGCCCCAAGCACTTTTTGACATGCTTATACTTGCTGGTTGGAGCTACCTGCATTAGATACATTTCTTAGTTTTAAGCCACACCGCTTGGAGGATTGTTTGTCTGTTTTTTAAAGTCTCAATGTGTCGGTAAGACAGACTGACAAGCATACACGTCTTAGAATTGTGTCTTCAACAAATCCTCCAGTTCTTCATTGCACAACATGGCTCCACACAAGTGGAAACTCTATATGCAGGATTCAAGCAAGGTGGATAAAAATGCATTTTTTCCTCCTGAAATTAATTCCCCAATCTAATCCTCCTGTCGGTTAGCTTTGCGTTCGTTTACAGGGCTTGCGAATGATTGAAGAGAAACAAGAACAAGGGAGTTTAATTATAATGCCGTTCCTCTCTTTCCGCTGAGAATTTAATTATTTTGGAGTGCTTGGAGATTTCAGGATGATTCAATTTGGATTGTATTTGCTATCTGGAGTGGCTGGTCGGGACTTGTGGTTTTTCTCCAATCAGCTTTAGTCTCTCTGCATTTGGAATGCTGAAATTCGCAGACCTTGGAAAATCATGATAAAACTGCCAATGCATTGGATTCTATTGAATTTTCTCAGAACCATGACCTCAAAATAAATGACCCAACATTTCTCTTCCTCCAAATAAATAAACAACATTCACATTTTTTGCAGGCAAAGAAGGCTTTTTACAGAAAGGCTTTTGTAAAGGAATACTACTAAAACTTTATTGGAAATGCTTCTTAACCTGCATTCCCAGACGTGTAAACTTTTTAGTCTTTTACAAGGTTAAAAAAAATTCAGTATCCACTTGCAAATTTGAATTAGATACTGAAAAAATAGTTTTTTTCCTCTCTCTCTTTATTTTGTTTTATTACGGTCTGCAACATTTCACTTCTTTAATTGAGAGTCTTATTATTATAATCAGACTTGTTATCCTGTGCTTTTGGTTTAGGCTGACTGTTCATTCAAGCTACTGTATCCCCACCTTCTACTCGACTTGGAAAATATGTCGTTTTTCACATCCTTTTTTTGTTATACCCAGTTTATTGCAAAGCCTGTTTTAAAAATTGAATCTGTTGGACAGAACGGACGGTGATGTATTGGTGTTTTTGAAATTTCCCTTTTCATACTCAAATAAGCTTCTTACACTACTTTGACTAGTTTGATGGATGGACATTACTTTAAATGTGGAAAACGTTCCTGGAGTTTCTCTCCGTCTCCTGCACTCGCCTGATCCTGCCCTCCTTCATCTCTCACTCTCTCCATCTCTTGTCTTTTAACATTCAGGCCCAGTTGTTTACTCCCTGTCTGTGTTCTTGACGAATAATTGCCTCTCTCAGTGATGCCTTTCCTGTTGGCTCTGCTCCTGCGTCTTGCCTGGTAATTGAAACTATAGATTCTGGCATAGACTCCTCTCTCTCTCTTTGTTAATAACGTTCACCTTTAAAAACATTCACCTTGCCATTGCCAGCATAGAGTCTGGGCATAATTACCATTTGCTCTACCTGGAATGGATGGTTATAGTCAAAGCTTTTGGACTTTTGGCATTGATGTGTTGTCATTAGGTCTTGTTTAGTGCCCATTAAGTGATCATAAAAGAGTTGGAAACAATAAATCCCTGACATCGGAATACAAGTGGCATGGATAGAGGGAATTATGTGGCATTCAGAACTGAATGCCTTACAAATTCTTACAGGTTGCTGAATTGCAGGTTGAAATAGTAGAATAAATTAAGATTCATAATATATTGATGGATGGGTGAATGGAAGATAGATAGAATGATAAAAAATGAATAGACAGACAGATGGATGGATAAATATCAGTTCATTTTTATAATTATGATATATATTTTATATTATGTATTTATAAGACATAAGAATAAACTTTATTTCCCAAAATCCTGTGAATTGCACTTCAAGAAATCTTCCTGTAATTCCAAATAAAATGCAAAAGAAAATAAGCACACTATCCTCTACTAATGCTCTGAGAATGGTTAGCACTGATTGTAAAAATGGTGGATGGTCAGGACACAATATCAGTGTAAGCTAATGGAGGATGTTGACTCATCGTGTTCTGATAGCTATTGAATAGACAGACTGCATACATAACAGAGACACACTGAGACCAACACTCATCCCTTAATTAGTCACAGTATACGTCCATTAGTAACACAGACCAACCGTATTTGAGCTGTGAGTGGGAACGTGGTAAGACACAGCAGGAGGGTGAACTCTAAACATGTTTTCAGCACCATCATCATAATCCCTACCTCCATTATTTATGATCCCTGGTTCATGTTAGTGTCATATATTTAGAGAAATGCTACTAAAAGTAATGAATCGACAGAATCAATGCTATTCTTACACCTTTGTCTGCTGTGTGGAATAATAACTTGCTCGGTAATTACAAAGATTAACCTGTAACTAACCTTTCCATTCTACTTTTGTGTCCTCTTCAAAATATCACAAAATTGTTGATCATGAAATAATTATTGGGTTTTAATACTTGGATGATAATGGGGCTGGTTAATTTATCCCACATTCACCTTGTGGCTCTTTTGTTCAGCTCCAGATATGTGCTCTGGAATTCAACCAGTTCATTGTAAAAAGGAATAATAGAGTTGGCAAATGTTACATGCATGAAACAGGCTACCATCCAAACTGTAGTTCCGGACTAGTCTGATTATTTAGGCATGGTATCAGGGAACCTGCCTTTCATCATTTTATAGGCCAATGCATCTAAATCCTTGGTTTGTCATATAGGATCAAACATGGAGTATGAAGCATGAATGTAGACAGTGGTATTAAAATACAGCCGTTTCCCTGTCTGTCTGTGTAGATGTGTGCTTGAAAATAAGGTTTTAATGAATTTTTTTGACAATTTTAATAAACCACATTGAGAGCATGTATCTCATTGTACCATTGTTCTTGTTTTCTGAAAGTCTGGAGTAATTGGGAGACATAGTTACTGAATAATAAGGCTTTAGGCAACCGAGCGTCTTATTCACTGTTTCTTTCCTCGTCAGCATGTCTAACACTGTTGCTTCAAGCCATGCATCCTTAAACAAACTACCATAATCTGACCCACTGCACATCAGAATAAACTCAGATTGAACTGAGGCCAACCTTTCAGTAGCCGTTGCCTGTTAGATGTAAAAAATGAGTATTAGTGTTACTTTGGTAGTCAATGTATTGACTTCAAAAACTACGTTCTACCACATCAGAATTGGCTTAGGAGCTAAAACCAATAATCTGTGTTATTAAAGATACAGCTACTAAGAAAAATAGTAGTCTTCTTAAAGTGCATAATTTAAAGCTTTGCATCTCCCATTTCAACAACATAAGGAAGAAGTTATTTCTCTATATATTAGACAAGAATAAATCAAACTGTTCGTTGTCTTTCACAGCATATATGGGAGAGCAATATGTGCAGGGTCATGCTGAATGGATGTAAACATGGATGTGCTGTAAAAGGAACTGAAATGTGGCTATAGCTTGGATGGGTTGTCTAATATAATTGAGGTGGATTCTATAATTCAATACAAAATATATTATTGAAAATGCAATCAGATGAAATTAAAGAACTTTTGTTTCTCTACACAAGAGATTTACGGGCAAAAAAACTATAAACAACAGTAATATATTTCAGTCATTACTACTTCAGGCTAAACCAAACTTTTTTTTTTTCAGGTTGTACTAAACACCTTTGAGTTTTCAGTTATTTCAGTGTATTTGATGATAATTCTTTTCAAAATATATATAAAATGACCATTAAGTGTTCTCTGAAAGTAGCTCTGGATATGTTAATGTGTTCACATCTTCACATAGTGAGTGAGACAGCAGACGCTTTAAAAACCATGAGCATCACGCTTTTTGCGATGTATATTCTCAGACACACACACATCGCGATTTGATTTACTGCATATCTGTTATTCATCATGTCTGTCTGTCTGTAAGTAAGGTAAGTAAGTAATCTTCTGCAGATTGAACACAAGGTAAAAGTAAGAAATTGATTGATGAAAATAACTTTTTTGTAGTCAAATGTTTTTTTTTTAATTAAAAGCCATTTGTGTGGTGTGCAATGTTTATGTTCATGGTTAACTTCTAGTCTAATTTCAATATTATAGGCGACATTTACTAGTCTTGGTTTTTAAATTAACATTCATTTGTGTCAAACCTACCAGATGAAGTGTAAAGTTAACGTAATGCAATTGGTGTTGTTTTGAGCAAATCAATTGCATTCCTGTTGAAAAACAAGTGTTCTAGCGGGAAAATATTGCCTATAAATAGTATTGTGCACATTCTTATTAAATTCACATCGTGATGGAGGATCAAGTTGTTGCGATTGGGGTGCTAATAACTAATAGAACTAATAGGGTCGGAACCAAAGTTTACAGGACTGCACTATCTGAAATCTGCTAAAGTGGTGGACTTCTACATTCTGACTGGTTGCTGCCGAACCACGACATAGCTTATTACCATAAAGTTGACTTGATTTTAACTCTACTTGACGCTCTCGTTGTCCAAGATGCGCCGCTGCTCGCCGCCGGCTCACATTGAAAATGAATGACTTCCGGCCACTTTGACGCTCTTGCTGCCGGCGGTGTGAACGCCTCAATGAAGCCTGTTAACGCTGCCACTGTCTATCTTATCAGTAATAATCTAACCACAGTAATGCAGAGGAAAAAAATTCAAACCCATAGCTATTGTCTAAAAACTAAAAACCTAAAACTATTGAAAAAATAGGCATGTGCAGTGATATTGAAAACTGAGAATAGAAAAGACTTCCTGTAAGCTAGTCACAGACTAAAATGCATGTTTGAGTTGTCTCAACTGAAAATATCTTGGTCTGACATATCTTAAAATACGTCAGCGTCATTGTTCTGTGGAATGTTTTCTTCCAAAGCATTTTGTAAAAATTGGCTTTAGCTAAGCCAAGTTTTTGAACATGGGCCATTGAGTTGCTAATGATAATTGTAACTGAACAAGATTTACACCTACTTTAAGATGGCAGTACTAACACAGAGATACTCCAATGTTGGTTAAGATGTAAAGTTGTAAAGATGCATTTGCACAGCAGAAGAATTAATTGGGGAAAAAAATGTAGATCTAAAAACGTTTTGGAATTGGATCATGAAGTGCCTGAGAACGCAATATCGAATTGCAATACTTGTAGAATCTAAATTTGTAAAAAAGAAAAATCGAAATACATATCGTAATGGGACCCAAGTAAGATGATAGTATTGAATTGGGAGGTAGCTGTATCGTCCCATCCCTACTGTGTTGTTGCAGGAGTACTAAGAATTTATCAGAGATTATTTTAGAGGTTTTTGCATGCTGTTTTGGCAACAGAGTTTTTCAAAGACAACCATGTCTGAAGGTCAGATTTTCAACATTTAATTTTTTTATCTATTTGAAATTTTGAAGGTGAACATATGACATTGGTCATAATTTAGAAAAAAAAAAGTGCCTCTAAAAAGATTTCATTATAGAAAAAGACCATTGTGCTTTGACCTTATCACACCATTCAAAGCAGGACTCTTAGCAGGACTCTTATAGCAACTTTTTTTTTCTATAAAAAACGTTTTACCCTGATGCTTTTGCAGCAGCCGTACAATGTTACATACTGTATGTTAATGTGAGGAGAGCAAGCAAGACTATTTGCAGTCAATCAAAAGCTATGCTCGTTTACAGACCTGAGTCAACAACACCTCGTCAGTGGCATGAAATGTGTGTCGAAGCAGAGATGCTAAAAGAAATGAAACTCTGAAGATGGCTTTTCTAGATGTTAACGTGATCTTACTTTAGGTGAAGTTCAGCGTAGATAAAATGGTAGAGTGAAAAAAGAGAAAATGAAAAAGAAAAACAATTAAGGCTCGAGGTAATGGGTTAGTTTTAAGATACACACAGATTGTATGTGTGTTGTAGTCAGAATGTTTCCCAGATTCATTAAAATACAGGGACAGGCACGCTGAGCTGATCTCTGTTCCAAGGACAGCGCTGCTATTAGGCAGTCACAACATTCATCAGTCAAATTAGGAATGTTTTATTCAGCATAGAGAGAAAATGGAAATTCACAGACTCCTCTAAAGGTTATGTAAATAGCCAACAGTGTGCTCTCAGCACTGACAGAAATGCCCACTCATTTATTAACTGGTTAATTAGTTCTTTTTTTTCTTTCTATTTTGCTTCTAATGGTCTGACAGCTGTGCTGCATGGGGGTATCCCTGGAAGATCTTTTAAAGAAACATGGTGTACCTTTTGCTTAAGGCTGCAGCATTTGTTTGCAGATTTTAGCCAAGGTAACAAATCAAGATTCTGTCTGTTCTGGGCTAGGCTTTTATGAATGAATAGCTTACTAAAACGCTAAGTTAGTCTATACATTTATTTTTGTGTGTGTGTTGTGTTGTCATTTTCTGTTCATTAGTATTTACATCCAACCTTGTTTTTATAAAGCATATTTTGACATCGTCAGTGGAAGGAAAGTCTACAGACATCTCCAGCTATTGTTCTTCCAAAGAGCTATACTCATCATAGCAAACATCTTCCTCTTTTTTTTTTTTATTTTTTTTTTTTTTTAAGGATTTCTCACAGCCTTTGTTTTACTCTTGCCATTATAGTCCCTGTCCACAAACGTACAACAGTCTAGTGATCCAGTGCTTCAGTAGGAGCTGCCAGTGGTGATGAAGATCGAAACAGTAAGCTGTAGGTACACAGGTGTGAGTGATTGTCTACCCAGATGTAGCTTAGCTTGGTACTCTGTAAGAAACCTCCACTTCTAGCCAGTCTGATGCATGGTGACAGGACTTTGCGTTCTTCTTTTTTTTCTTGGAAATTGTGGTTGAGTTGCTCCACAGTTTAGATATCACATAGTTGTAGGAAAAAAACAAAACTCTACTGTAGGGTGTGTGTGTTGATACTAAATAAACGAAAACAATTAATATTAGAAAGTTATAGCCTAGTTATGGCCAGTGTGTTGAATTTTTTACTGTGGTACTTGCTGGCAAGTCATAAAAGTATCTTAATAACACATTAATTTTAGTTGGCTTTTCTAAATTATTTATTAGGGGTGTGACGAGACACTTATCCCACGAGACGGGACGGGACGAGACGAGACACTGGGTTCTCGAGATCGAGTCGAGACGAGATTTTTATACTTTTTTTAGAATACATCCTCATTAATAAAATATATTGGGCAAATTCTTATTTTATTCAATAAAATCATTCCAAAAAAAATCTAGGTGCATTTGTTAATCAACGTTTTGAAATGAAACCATTTTAACGAATTACATGCAGTAAAAACAACATGGGAACACTGCAAAATATTTTGCCACAGTATGACAGGCAAGTAATAAACAAAAAATGGAAAATAGTATAAATAAATAAAAACAAATAACACAAATATTCCTTTAAAAGCAGGGTAAACTATTATTATTATTTTTTAAGCTTCAGAAAACAAAGATGGGGTGAATACAAAAACAAACTTGCCTACTGCATCAACTAGCAAAACCATACATTTATAGTTTAGGAAATACACAATGATGTCTATAGAAACTGCAATAATGATCTTTACAAATATGATCTGATGATAATGTTTTATTAATAGCTTACACTGATTGTGTAGGTTTCTATAAAGTTTACTCTGCTCTTCTCCCTGTTTACCGGAGACTTACTTTAACATGTTTCGGGAGTAGAGGATGAATTTACTTGTTGATAACAAAAAGAAATAATAAAAAAGAAAAAATTAAATAAATACTATCCATGTGTCACACAGTGCTAATTTGACTGCGGTGCGTCACATGACATGTCGCCATGGGAACAATAAGGCGAAACATTCCAAAATAACGATCGCCTAAAAAAACACTCTGGGGGCTCAGCTAAAATATTTTAAACTCACTTGTGAAAGGGTTAATTCTGCCTACACTGGACGCTATAAAGCAACCATTGAAAACCATTTGAAATTAGTTTCAGCTCGTCATAAATAGAAGAGGCAGCAGTTTTCTGTCGGAGATTTGTTGCGTCGCGACTTACCACTATCACATTGTCACACCCCTAGTATTTATTATATAATTTTATTTCTAAAATATTTATAGCAATTTTATTTATACAGTTTAGACTATAGTTAACAAATTTAAGGCCAGTTGTTTTAAAAGTATCAGAGCAAATATATAAATATTTTTAGCATGAAAAGCAAGAGCGTCCTCTAACTAGTTGACGTGTTTTGTTTCTTTTTATTTTCTACAGTTTTCATCCTGCGTTTCTTTTTAATTTTGTTTGATTTTTGTTAGGGCTGGGCGATATATATCGCACGGTATTTTATGCGCATCTCATCAGTAAAGACGGTTCTTTGATTAACGGGAAAACTCCGTCAGCTGTTTTTAAAAGGAACGCCAGCTTATACACAGTCGTAGATCACTGAGAAGCTGCGCCACTGAATCACCGCGAAACTCAGCCCGCAGCTTCTCAGTGATCTACAGCTCTGTGTATAAGCTGGCGTTCCTTTTAAAAACAGCTGAC
>JAUCMU010000013.1:19064724-19079516 GCA_032275025.1 Enteromius treurensis
CCCGCTAATCAAAGAACCGTCTTTACTGATGAGATGCGCATAAAATACCGTGCGATATATATCGCCCAGCCCTAATTTTTGTTGTAAATTCTAAATGTGATATGCAAGTAGTTTTAAGTTCAATGTTTATTTAGTAAAGGCAATCTGTTGAAGTGTTGGTACACAAATAGATGGGGAGTATTCATGTGGTTTAATCAAAAATTGTGTATGTGTTTTTCTAAGTATATCCCTTGCTGCCTCTAACTCAATTCTTCCTCACACACCCAATTAGTTTCCTTACTGTAAAATGCGTTCGGTTCTCTAACAGTGACAAACATTAATTGGCAGTGAAATGAATGTGCTAGCTAACAAAGCACATTGCCTGCTCATCAACTCAACTGACCCCTTCTTCATTTTACAGTGACTCAGTTACTCTCTTTGCTCCAAACTTACCATTTCTCTTAGAAGTGTGATTGTACAAACCTGAGGCTATAGCTGTGCTCTTTTTGGTTTTGGTCTCTAGTAACTATGCAGTACTGTTGAAGGGTCATTTAATCTTTTCTGAAAGATCCAAATCCAAACCTTTCCAGACCATCAGCTCCCTCTAACAATTTTTAAACACACTCAATAGCAGACAGTCAGCTACATTGGTTTATGTTTACACATCTCTGTTAGGGTTGCCACATCGTCATTAATTGATGTGTTACAACACGGTAATATCAGAATCACCAAGTCGGACGTTCTTTGACTTTTCTGTCTTTTCCTCACTTTCCTTTGGTTTTACTTTCACTTTTACATTTGCGGCAATTCGGCAACAAGCAGTTGTTTACTTTTAGTTTGTTTGAATTTTCCTCTTTCCCTCAATTTTCTTCACGTTTAAATAGCCTAGTTTAAAAAAAAACAAAAGAACCGTGCGCTTTTTACTTTCACTTTTACATTATCAGGAATTTGACATCAGTTGCTTGAATTAAATTTTTAGTTTTAAAGTTTTTGAAACTCTTCCGTCATCGCCACTCTTATCAGTCGGCTTGACTCACATGTGATAAATCAAATCTGATCTGTACGTGACTGTTGTGCTTCATTGAGCAGCCATGTTCAGTTTTAATTCTCTGTTCTCTCACTGAATTAAATGATTTTTATTGTTATAAAAAAATCTAAATGAGGGTGATGTAAACTGTGTTGCGGCCTAACACTGATATCACCGCCAACACCACCTACTGCGTCAAGCCTAATTTCTGTTGAGGTTATTAGTCAAGAATAGACATTGCTAAATACCCTCAAATGAAAGCAAAAGCTATTTCAAAGATCTGGCAAACTAACATGCTTTTGCTGCATTGAGCAGTTTAGCCAATCAAATACATATCTGTTAAACGCAATGGCCAATCAGAAACATTAATGTTTTCAGAATTCACTCGCTGCTGAAAGAGCCAGAATTTGGTACGCGATTTATGGCAGAATAGTCCCACAACAAATCATTACCTCACGTGTCTCACCACAATGATTCAAAATGCCACATTTCATGTGATACAGGAAAAAGAAACACAAAACTTCATCAAACATCAGAAAAGCAACGCCCACATATCTGGTTCTAAAGGAAAGTTGATCAACTGACACTTTAAATGGCTAGCATTGCCATTCAAATCAGCAGCAAGAGTCAAAGTTCCATTGTTACAGATTTCCAATGCTTTGCACTACAGCACACTTTTGTGCATTCTTTTGATACATAGAACACATCCAAAAATCTCGAGTCAAATGTCACGCATACACACACATTCTTATTTCCATGCAACTGCTTCGTCATTGTGGACACAACACCGTCCTCTCTTCTGGAGTAAATGTCAGAAATGTCAGTGGAGTCTTGAGGTCTTAAGCAGTGGTCACAGCGAGTGTTTCTCATCGCTGAGGCTAGAGAAATGAAAAGCTCAGCGGTTGCCAGATTGGCAAGCTTTATTAGTCCAGACTTGGATCTTTTTCTGTGTGCTTGGTGGGAAAAATGGTGACATTCTATTCGCCTCTTAATTCTCTTTACCAGCAGGATGCTGAGAGGTCACTGCTGGATATCACCAAGCAATCAAAACTGCATTTACTTGTCTAAACCCTGAAACACATCAACGCCGGAGGGTGTCCCTAAAACTAATTTGCTTCAGGAGTGAAAGGGTAAGCTCAGGCGACTGGTGATGTGAAGTGACCAGTGAAGAACATTCTAGAGTTCAGTAGGGCTTTTCGGCTGTGTTATTGAGACTTTGTGAGATGATCCGTCTCTGACTTGTCTGTAACTCAGTAGACGTGCTGTTCATTTGCCCACTGAATGTGGAAATTTGTGTCCTCCTGCTGGTGTCTTTACTTTCAGTCTCTGAGCATTTGTGTTCTGGGTGTGAATTGTTGTAATGATAATATTTGCCAGCAGCCACCCACCGTAATCTAATAAGGTTTTAAATAAAACAAATAGCCTAATCTTTAGTGTTATTGGATTGGTAGATATTTATGCACACCCTTTTTTTTAACTGTTTAGATTCATATAAAAACGTATGTACAATTTTCATACTGGAATATCTTATTTTTCATCTAATTTTGAAAAGCCTTTTTAACTTTAGAGCTGATGCAGCTATTTGTAATTTGAATGTGTGAGGCTCCTGGTTACATTTGCTTGCTGTTATTTTAGCTGTACAAGATTAGACTTTTATGCCGCTTGATATTGCATATTATTTAATCTCACTTGTCTGTAGTGCACATAATTTCACTGCATTATTCTTCTAGTTATTTACCTATAGCAGTTAATGAATCAGAAGTCATGCAAATTCCAAGAAAATACTTTTTTACAAGTTTTATAATTATAAATAGATTATGGTAGACTGGCAAACACTTGTGACTCTTTTTTTTTTTTTTTTCACCCTTCATTTCTTTTCAGCTTGTCCTAGAGGTCCATACAGTTTTTGGCAACATTGGTGTTATGTATTTATATGTGCTGTTTTCTATTCCAGCAATCACATCCTGGTGAGAAGTGAATAATGCCATGTGTTTTATACCCAAAAGGCCTACTTTTTTTTGTTTTCCCTCTTTTACTGCTGTCCCCTTGGCAAATGCTGTAGAGGTAAACATTCATTATTTTTGGGAAGCTGCATTGCATTTTTTCTTATTTTAGTTTTTCTATCTCACTTGCCTTCTACAATGTGTTTTTCTGTTATGCACCTTTTTACAATGTAAATACACGTGCAGAGATGAATGAAAGTAATGGATCCCCAAATGGTGTTTTTATTTTTTGTACCCTCCTCGTTTTCTCCCACACAGTCTTGTTATCTGCATGTTGCAACATAACACACATTTACTGTCATTATGATTTTTTTTTCTTCCTTTCAATCTTTGTTTTTGTTTAAAAACTCAATATTACTGACATAGTTGAATTTAATATTATTTGTATTAGGGGTGAGGAGATCTTGCAGTATGCGACTGGTCTCCCGCAAACTAGTTGTATAATGCAGCGCAACAAATCTCCGACAGGAATCTGCTGCCATGATCTATTTATGACGTGCTGACACAAATTCCAAATGCTTTTCAATGGACGCTTTATCGCATCCGGTGTAAGCAGACATAAGGCCCTGGTGTACTTCACTTTCTGCGTTCCGTTCCATCTCGGGCTGTCCGCGAGCCCTCCTGATGGTGAAAATAACGTAATGCAGATGGCCGATGGATACTTTGGCCTTTAATCTGGTGCTGTGTTTGTTGTAGGCATGTTTGTTTATGTATTCGGCCCGACTCTGTTTTCTGAAGCTTTTGCAGTGTTCACATGTTGTTTATTACTGCATGTAATTCAATAAAAATTGTTTAATTTCAAAAAGTTGATTACAATAAATACTATTTTTCCCAATATATTTTTATCATTGAGGATTTATTTTAAAAAGTCTAAAATTCTCATCTAGTCGTGGGATAAGTATCTCGTCACACCCCTAATATATGTATGAATAAAGTCTTGTTTGTACATCCGAATGATGCACAGTGTTATTTTAAGTGTCTATGTTAATGTACTATTCTAAAAGCTGGGTCAGTTTCCTATTACAGTGGCCTGTGTCTTTTCTCAGGCTTAGAGAGCACCTTCTTTCCCTTCTTGAGACTTTCAAGTGTACAGCTGTGCTGAAACACCTTTCCTTGCCCCCGGGATAGTCCATTTTTATAATGTCTTTATGCAGCTAATCATACGTTACTGCGCTAATTATCTCTTGCCATTGACCTGTCTTTGAAAGGGTTGCAAGTGGGACACGCGCAGCACTCGTAGGAGCCTAAGGAAAGGTTGAAAGGGAGCTATCCACTCCAAAATTCTTCATGCTCTAAGTTAATTCCCGTCCTTGACTGACTCTTACTTATGAACTCCTGCTTTATCGTAAAAGGTGTTCAGGACATCTTCCCCTTTTGTGTTTCACAGAGAAATGGTCATTTTTATCAGGCAGAGGCTGATGGTAAATGTCAGCCCTATTACAGATCCTCTGCCAATAACCCGCAAATTCCACTTTTTCATTTGTCGTCGGTTGACCCCAGCGGATTGCAGACAGGAATTAGGCGCTATCTGCTGTGAGCCTGCCGTTAAAGTGATGGCGAGATTTTGCTATAATCTCTTAATTCCCGCAGATAGACACGCCTGTGCTGCGGCTGAATGTGACACAAGATTCATATTCTTTATTTTATCTCTTTTATTTATGGCTGTATTAAAGCACTTGACATTTACACACCTTTTAAGTGTAGCTCACACCTTGCCTCTTAAGTTATGGCTTAATCTAAATTTCTTGAAGTTCACAGAGCTTTTGTTAGAAAGGAGGGGGGAAACCTGAGAGGGTGTATTAAATTAAACAGATAGGATTCTATGTTTTGGATTAAATCTTAGGCATAAGAACATTTGTAAGAGATTCGTGCCCTGTTAATTTCCCCCTTGTGTGTAGTAAAAAGTACTTTGAGAGCCTCAATTACTCAACCTGAAAGAGGTCAGATGGATACAACTAATGGTAAAAGTTAAAGAACATATAATGTTTTTATAGTAATACACAATTTCATTTAATACGATGATATCCTAGGCTACTTCTTAAATTTGAAGGATTAAATCTAAGGTTTAAAGGTTATGAAAGATGTGTGAGCTCATTTTAGATTAGCAAAGATTAAAAGGCAGAAACTTTTAACGTTTGTTTTTGGTTTATAATAAATTAGGAAAAACGTGTAAAGTTGAGCTAAGCATTGATTTCTATTTTTGATCAAATTTTTAATCATACATTTGACTCTAATTGGGTCTCACTGTGGGAGTTTTCATTGTTTAAGAACTCAAAAACATCAGCACACCTGTTTTAATGCCGCTATTAATGTGTTAATGAGAACGCTGCATATTATGCAGCCTTCTTTTCTTTCTCCCCTATTACCTCTTCAAGGTCTCTTCATAGTTATTTTAATACTTCAGTAAGTACTGTTGAACTGTCTGTGAACAACAGGAAAAAAAGTTAAAGCGATACATGAATAATAATGTCTCTCTAGTTTTTAATCTTGAAATGCAGCACCTGATTGATTTACAAATCAGTGTTTTTCAGTTTCTTTAGTAAATAATGCAAGCCCCTAAACCAAGTCAATTCATATCAGTGGTGAAGGTGCCGATTTCAGCTTTGAACACTTCCAGCTATTTTGGTTCTGAAAGACGGCTGAACCAGTTTTTGGTTGTGCACCTGTTTACCACATCATGCTGCTTAAAAATCATTTCCGTTCTTCCTGACTAATTGCACATCTTGTGCTTTGTCTGCCTTCTTTTGGAATAACCCCCCCCCCAATAAAATATAATAGCTCAAATGTACCGTTATGGAAAATGGATGCTTTACCGTGATAATGTACCCCCCGTGGCATTCAGGAGATAATTGCCAGATAAATGTGAATTCTACTGTCGACAAAAGCTTTTTTGAAAATTGCAGGTGCACAATGAAATAAAACAGGCATGATATTAAATCAGATCAGACCCTTTCCCAATCTTCACCTTAACTCTTCTGAAAGGTAGTGTGCTGTTCTCAACTCCAACCGAAGAAAAAGTCTTTTTTTTCAGTTGTTCAATTTGCAGTTGTATCTTTGGCTTTCTTTCTCTTCGTCCCCTGATGCTCTAGCTCCCATGAGCGCAGTTCTGTACTTCCCTCCAAGGTTTCACAAGGCCATGATAGCCTTTCCACAATCTACTCTCAATTGAGTTTTGTCATTGCTGAAAGGCTGTGTTTGCAAACCAATTACTTTAATGGAGAAAGAAAGAACACCTTTTTGATTTGCATTTCAGTGCATATGCTAAATTCTTTATCTTATAATTACACTGTAGGTTTGGTAATGGAGTGTATTTTAATGAACCAGGCTTTTGCATGACAATGAGCTGTGATGGTGACAATGGAGGTATGACTGTCAAATAGAGAAAGAGGGCATAAGCAATTAAAGGCACAATCGTGAGGCCCATTTTAACTGAACAAACTCATCTGTAGCTCTGTGACCTAATCATGTTTTTTATTGATTATTTCTATTGTGTGTTACAAGCAATGAGAGTGTTCTTTTATATACCATTGCACATTTTATTGATGGTTATATTTACTAATTTCCTACACTCATTATGATGCGTCAGTTTCAGCAATTCACTTTCACCAGTTGATCTCTTTATGCTGTTTTGGGTGTTCTGCTGCTATAAATTAAACCATTCATGTGAAGTTCTTTGGCAACAAGACACTATTTCAGGCAAACAACATTTATTTTTACAAAATAAACAGACACAGTCAAAATGCGTCATCAAAGAAATGCTAATTAAATGCCATGGTTTTGATCAGTTATGTTGGCCCTCCAAGCCATATTATGGGCGAAACTGATTTATTATAATTTAGTTTTTGTTCTTTTGGTTGCCAAATTATCTCGTTCTTTGGCAACGGACTTGCATTTCTTTCCTGTGTATCCGTTTTAAAATATCCCAAAAGCTCACCCATCAACTTTCACCCATAGCTTTTGTCTGCAGCATTGTGCTCTTTTCTCAAATTCGATCATATGTAGAAATCCAAGTTGCTTTAGGAGATTTTGCCTCTTAGTCCTCTGATTTGCTCTTTCTATCAGATAACAAATTTGTCTGCATTGTATCTGTTATCACGAAATCTAATATACACACCAAAAGCACAACTCTAATGTCATCCTCTATTATTCTGTTTATATTGTTGAGTTGTGCACTGTAATGACGTTCCTGTCAGCTGGCCTACGTCACTCCTGGTGGCGGTGCAAATACAACCAGGGAAATGGCCCTTGGTGAAAACGTAGTTCTCAGTAACCCTCATGATGGAGTAGTTCCTATAGCACAGTTCCTAGAACTACAGTACATGGTTTGAAAGCCTCCAGGGACAGGTTTAGTTGACATTAACGTCATGTTCCTATTTCATTGTTTCCTCCTTGTGCTCGGTTTCTAGAGTGAGTATAAAGAGTCCGAATTATCTCTCGGTGTGTTTCAAAGATGCTCCCTATTCGTGCTTGTGTGCTATAATGAGAGTTAATAGGCTGAAAAAACCTCGGCGCTGTAGGGCATTGTGCGCTGAGAGGTACATGTGATTCTGGCACTGGGGTGCGATACAATGCCCACACTTTTCCTCTCTCAGTCCTGGTGAGGTGGCCTACAGATTTACTGAGGAAGAGGGCTCTTGTCAGCACAGTGGTGGAAGATGAGCTAGGGCTTTCCGTACACCTTTCTGAGAAGATCTCAGCCTGTCAGCCTTTTGAGAAGCGTGCATCCGTGTATGTACTGGCAAAGTGTCAGGCTTTTTTAAGGGGTGAGGGAGTGTTTTTTTTTATGTTTGTTAGTTTTGATGCCCCTGTATGGATGTACTACGGACTCAGAGAAGCATCAAATCTGACTTTCCTACGCTCACTTTCTAAATTGGATTTTGAAGGATGTAGGCGTCTATTGGAAAGCAGTGCGTTCGTCTGGTGTGCTTGTTTGGGTATTCAAACGCATGTACTGCTTTTTTGAGAGCTGTGTAATTATCAACATCTGTGTAAAATCCACAACCATCTTTTTCTGTAAAAATGGGTGTGTGCTATATTTTGCACTTACTTTTAAGATTGTCAGCTCAGTGGTGGGGCTGGGTGTCGTGTTTGCAACCCTCCATCGATCAAACCTTTTTTCCAACGGTTTCCAGGTTCTAAGTGCTGCTGAAACCACAATTAAAATGACTGATTGATTGTTAAACAGATCGATTATTAGCAAAGTAAAACAAATGCCTGCCTGTCGACGATTGTACACAGCAAACAAAGAATGCTAAACGCCTCCTAATTGCTCTCGACTGTAGACTGTTATCTGTTTACAATAAAGGCTATAAAACATCACGCTGGTCTCAGCATCACGTCGGTAAATAGATGGAGCTGAAACTGTTTCCTTTTGTTAAAGTAGTAGTGCACCCTCAAATGAAAATTGCTATGGTTTATTCACACTCACGACATTTCAAAATAGTTTGACATTCTTTCTTCTGGAAAGACAAAACGAGAGATTTTGAAGATTTTTCTATATAATTACAATATGTTTTTTTAAGATTCTGATCTTTTTTTGTGATTGATTGTATTAGAGAATTACTTTTTGATTGATTGATTGATCAGGCTTTGTTTGGATGACTTCTGAGGGGCAGTACAGCTTATCATTTAGATGAAAATTTATTTGCAAAACCTTAACAGGTGAAATATTGAGGCTATATAAATATATAATATATATAATAATTAATATATATATATATATATAATTTTTCTTTTTTTTTTCTTTTTCAGATCTTTTTCAGACAGCAGTCTAAGAGGATATTTAGGTACATATTCCCATTAGTCAGGCTAAATGGGCACTTGACTGACATAAATGAACTTGACCCTTCTGATTTTAGAAAGCTGTTTCCGTGACAGCGAAAAATTTGTCTTGGATTGGCCAACATTAAATCTATGAGAGCTGAAAATGACAGCGCTGTGCTAGTCTAGTGCGCCTCTTCATGTATAGCCTAATTTCTCAATCCATTTTCCTTGAAAATTTTCAGACCTAAGTATTCTTAAAATCCACTTTTAACCCTATTTTTGGACTATTTTTTCATTAAGTCTGTAATATAACTTTTAGCTACAGTCTTCTAACCATCACCTTTCTGTTTTAATATCCAACTCATCAACAGTGTTTCCCCCTGCCTTTGTAACCCCTAGATGGCACTGGAGAGCTGCAAAACGAGCCCAGCCTGAGTGTGTGTATTTGCAGTTCGTTCAGTCTGAAAACAGATGCACAGTCTCCACCTTGCATGTTGCAGCCTTTCTGCTGCTGTCACTGTTTAACTCTGCTTTACCAACTTTGGATGGAGGCGAGCTTCTCTCCGGTAGTGCAAGTCAGGGCTGATGCGAGGCCCCCCACACCCACGAACAGACCCCAGGCCATGTCATGCTTCTCCACGCATCTCTCCTCACCTTCTGCATCCCGTGTCAGCTGTCTGTGAGTGGATGAAACTCATGTTTTGGATGAGAATCTAGTAGATGTTAGAGTTCTTATGCTTTATTGGATTAAGGGTTGTTGAATTAAATTGAATTGAATTCATGGAATTGTCCTTTTATTTGTAACTGACAGCATGATCAATTCCAACTTTCTATTAAAATAAACACATGGGGCAATAACAGAACGAAGAAATGGACAAACGAATAAAGGCAGCTAAATGAGAAACTGTCACATGTGACTTTTGGTGTGGCCTGCAACCGTATAGCTAGGCAAGTGAAGTAAACTGCTGTAGTCTTTGTGTTTTGAAAAATTGTCTTTTGATAGAGTTGCTTGAGGACATAATAGGAGACGAGTTTTATGGGCTGTATCTTGTCAAAACGTCTCTGGCTTTGGCACCATGCAATTGCAGACTTTGACTGAAGTCTCCACTGGGCTCAGACTCTTTCTCATAATAAAACATGCTCCCTCTGGTCCGTCACCTCAGCTAGATGACAGCGCTGTATTGTTTTTAAGTCAAAGGAGCTGATGCGCAATTATATTTAATGTTCTTTTTGAAACTTGAAAGGTTGAAGTTAAAGTGATTCTTTCATTCCATGCTGTGTATTTTTTTGGCTTTTGTCACTGTCTTGATCTGTTTATTTTAGCAATGACATTATTATTTTTTTTTTTATCAAACGAGAAGGACTCTCAAATGTTGCTACAGATACTCATCTGTGTTCTTGTTTAGTGTCTCTCTTCTTTCATCTTCTTCCCGTACCGATGAAGGTCAGCTATGTCTGATGCTATTTTGGAATGGAAATTTGGAGACTAATGGGAGTGTTGTTCCGTTCACAAAGAGTCAGCGTGTCTAATTGAATATAGATCACAGTATAATTCTCAGATTTGACATGATAAAAGCTACTCTGACTCTGTTGGGGCAGCCATAAGTACCTTTTCAAGATGCTGATTAAATACGCACGTTCAGGACTTCGGAAAGTGGGATGAAGAGAGAGAGATGGAAAGAAACAAGAAGTCCTCTCTCGGGCCCCAATAGTCAGGCCCCAGAGCTCTTAATTATATCAGAGCGCTGAAAGAAGAGCTGAGCCAATGCTGCCGTGCTCATTTGCATTATGCATTAAGGTTATCCTTTGTGTTGATGAAGAGGGCTGTATCGGTGCTCCTCTCCTTCCGCTCTTTTGCTTAATGCCATCTCTGAAGGCACTAAATGGTGAAGTTCCTGCGTGGTTTGTATCTCAATAATGTCAGATGCTGTTTAGATGGTACAGACCTCCCACTCGCACCAAGAAATATGATGAATCATTAGGATGGAGGGAAGTAGGGAAGGGTGAGTGGAAGCAGAAAACAGACAATGGGGCTTGTGTACATTGTGAAATCCTTAGTCATTAAAGGCCCTATGTGCACATTCTCTTCCAAGCTTTTAGATCTTGTTTTCTCTCCAACCAAAGTGGCCCTCTGCTTTTGATATCAGGATGTGGACATCCGTTCTCTGTGGAGTCTGTAATTGGGAGTCAGTGTTAAAGTGTTCTCCGGTGGCTAGTCCACTAGCAGACCATCTGATGCCCAGGGCAAACTTTTTCCTTAGCAATTCATCTGGGAGACTAATACCATGTAGAATAACTGAAGGAAGTTGAAGTTTATTTTGAAAGAGACACATATTAAACTCCACAGATGAAAGGTGGCGGGGGGTGGGGGTTTATATTTTTCTGAGTTTGTGCTGAGGTGCGGTTTGAAGAGAGAAAACCTCATTATATGCTAGTACCTTCTAGAAACCCCTGGAGCTACAGGGCTCTAGACTAACCTTTTGCACTGGTTACATTGGTGCGCCTAACTTTTTTCTCTAAGGTGCACCCAAATTTTTAAATAAAAATATATAAAAACTCTGCGTTCACAAAGTCATTCTGTCATTTCATTCACTGTTAGAGAGAGCAGCTCTGCCACACAAACAGGCGTCTACCGTGTAGTGCGTGTTATCACGTGTGTGTTTTCAGTAACTTACAGTAAAGGAGAAATAAGCTGCCTGTGATCTGAAAGTTTTATCCCGTCGGTTTCCCACCGCAGCTGCTCCCCCATCATTTTGTGTTTTACACGTGCCTCGTAATTCAAATGCTCCGCTCAAATTTAAAAGATGCTGTCAGTCAATGAAGGTTTTAAGAAAGAACTCACGTCAGAAAGTGAAATGATTTTCAGTTTTACGGACGTCACCATCTTTGACATTACTTCAGGCACTTCTGTGCTTAAATGATTCTCAGACAAATCAGGCCTTAACTTCACATTCTTAATGGATAAGTTGTCAATCTTTCTTTTCATCTTCTCTTACCATCAACGGCTACATCCACTCTGTTTTGCTGACGGGCCTAGACTACTCTCCTCTCTCCCGCCGTATCTACACCTGACGCAAGCAGCGCGTCTATCCTGGATGCTAGGCGGTGCGACAAATTCCGTCGGCTTGTTTGCTCCAGCCTTATTGTGTCTGTTGTTGAACAACATGGAGACCTTCAATGCCGCGGAGACTTTTTTTCTTCCCCTCGAACAGCTGGTCGCACCGGTGTGACCACAGATATTTTTTTAGGCACCCCATTGAGAAATTAGATCGCACTCTAGAGCCTTGGCTAAGCACTTTATTTTAAAATGGCCGAATCCGGTGTACTGCCAGGCTTTGCAGCCAGTTTGCCATAAGGAAACGTGAAGTCAATTTGAAATAAGTCCAAAATAAATGTCATCAAAATCCAGATTGCTGCTTTAAAACCCTTAAAGGTCTCAAAGATGTGCAATCCCATCGAGTCAGTAAATTACTTTGACATTTTTCGTTGTAATAATTTGTAATCGCATGGCAGTAGAGAGAAATAGAGCACCTACACCTTCAGATAAAATGTAACCTAGACTTCTTCCCTAAAGGGATAGTACCAACGAATGAAAATTCTGTCATCATTTAACCAAGCCTCATGTTGGATTTCTTCTTCTGTGGAGCGCACAAAACATGTCTTCTTGTCAATGCAATACGAGTATTGTTTTGGAATTCATTTGATATCTTTGTTAGTTCTGTCTAATGCTTTTCAGCGATTTAAGACTGCGTTAAGGCCAAAGTCTGCGCTCCTCTGGTGTAAGATTAGTACATAATCATTAAAGGTTTTTGCTGGACCACTTTCAGTGAGTGTGCGTGTGTGCATTATACATCTCAGGGTTCGATGGGTAATGATGATTTGGCTCATTATGAATCATAACGTGAATCAGGGGGAAAACTTGCCCAGAAACGACATGCAGGAGAAGACCTGGGCAGACGGCCATGTTTCCCAGGGACTGACCGCCTTGGCATTTGCATGCCACACACATATGCTAGATTTTGTTTTATATTCTGCTACTAGAAGTATAGTACTGAAATACTGAACTATTATTTTTTTTTGTAATTTATAGGTTTTCTTGTCACTTACAGACGCAATTTGTCTTATTTATTTACTTTTTTGAGATGCTCAGTTAAAGAATATTGCAATAAGGAAAGTGGGGGCATGTCCCAGATATTTGCTCCACAAAAAGCTCAACACCTGATACATTAAATGAGCTCCCATAGGACTCAAGCAGTGGATTCAGATGTGCAGCATGCAGCAAGAACTCATGCACACACTGATGTCCTTGAGGACTAGCCCTTTCCTTCATATTCTGGGGAACTGTACATTCTCTTGTAGTGGAAAAACTAATAGTTTTCACATGTTGGGATTGCTAGTAAACGTACAGTACAGTATAGGTATCAGAGTTGTGTATTTTTGATTGGGAAAAAATAAACTCCTTAAGTTCTTGGAAATGATGGAACAAAAACTGTGATAATCTTTTGTGACATTCAAAGCCTTTTTATGAGATCTTTTTGTAAGTAAAAGCTGTAAAGCAATTTTATTTTAACACATTATTGATATTTATTTTTTGGTCGACCAAATCTAAGTGCTTTTTTAAATAGGCTAGAAATTTTATTTTAGAATGTATAAAAGCTATGTGTGCTTCGCTGAGTTCATGTTGTGTACAAGTGTGTATGCAAGTGTTAAACTCAAGTGTGTTCAATGCAAATGCAATTTTTTTTTTATATAATAATATTTTATTAATTGTTTTTTCAATAATATATGAAACCAACATAACTATAGAGATGGTTTTTAAGAAATGGGCCCTATTTATTAATTTTTTTAATATTTATATCAATGGCAGATAAAGGCACCGCAATTTTAGATACGTTTCTTGGCTTTGAAGCTTCAACATGTTGTGACATTCAGCCATAACACATTGTTAATTATCACAACCACAGGAAGCTGAACAGGTTAATGGGACATTTTGATGATGTTTTTTTTTGTTTTTTGTGCCCTCTGTTGCTCTCAAACCCTGATTGGATGGTAGAGGCTCTGGCATTTTAGAGGCATGTGTGACCTGTCCTTTAAATGGATGATCAATTCCCTAAGCATGTCTGACATTTGCTTATGCGCTGCTGTTTTCTGCTTGCATGTAATTATAGACAATATTGCAGAGGACAGAGCAGACAGGAAGAGCAAGGGATGAGCTGAGCTTGCCAAAATCATTATTAGAACAAACAAATCATCTAACAAAGTTTTCAAGTTCAGTCTGTGATGCTCAGAAGGCTTTAATATAAACTTTAATATCTCCTATTAAACTGTGCTGAATAATGATATTGAGCCAGTGCATACAGAGATTTTGAGTTTTCAGCCATATCTCTCTTAGTTCATTTATTTAGTTTTTTCTTTTGTTTGTTCATTCTTTCTGTTGTCTGTTAATCGGACTGCTTGCTTATTGTTTTTTTTTGTTTGTTTTTTTTGCTAATTCGTTAAGATGTTTGTTGCTCTTTCTTTTGTTTTTACTTTTACTATAATGCTTTCTGTCATTCTTTCATTCTTTGGCTCTTGTATTCATTAATTTGTTTGTTCGTTCAGTCTTTCTTTAGTTCTTTAGGTCTTTCCGTTTTTTAATTTGTTTGTTCTTTTGTTACATTATTTATTAATACTTTCATTTTAAATATGTATGTATGTTATATGTTAATATCTTTGCAAAATTCGGGGTTTTAAGAATCTCTTCTCATTTGTATATCAACCTCCAATCCAGTGTATATGCAAATTACCCTGCTTAGAAACAAATGGCGCTTTTCCACTACACAGTACCAGCTCGCTTCGACTCGACTCGGCTCTGTTTGGTTTTCCACTGTGTAAAAGTTGTACCTGTACCGGCTTCCAGGTACTTTTTTCCGTACCACCTCCAGCGAGGTTCCAAGCGAGCTGAAGCGAGCTGAGGCGATACTAAAATGTGACGTGAAAACACAGCAGACTGCTGATTGGTCAGAGAGAATCGTCACTAT
>JAUCMU010000013.1:19088095-19102604 GCA_032275025.1 Enteromius treurensis
ACCTTGGGAGAACCAGGCTTAGTTGGGTCCAGTTCTCCTCTGGCCGGACGCCCAGCACCTAATTTTCAGTTCAATTTTAAGCCAAGTCAGATTGCGTAAATGACACTGTGTGTGTGTGTTTTTGTGCATCTGGTTGGTAATCTTTTTTTTTTTTTGGCTACTCCTTTAACAACGTTATCATCTTGCCATAGAAAATCCGACATTGAACAATAGTACATACAAAGAAATCTCTCTTTTTATTGTGAACTGTAGAGAAATTCTTGATATCATTGTATCTTCGCCCATCACTTTTGCATTATTTTAAATACTATGATGACTAAGGCTGTCATGAACCATTTATGTAACTGGTTTGGAACGTTCTTCATGGGTGACTGCTCCACATAAAACAAAGTGACTCGCAACTGATTCCATTAGCCTTAGTAGCACCATATTTAATTTTTGACAGAACTTAAAACAAAGCTGTGAAAGAGAAACATGCATTTATTGGATTGTACTGTTGTTTAATGACACACTGATTGTTCAGTTAATGAAATGTCTTTCCAAAAAAAAGGCCGCATAATTGTTACCTGCAGTTTTCAACTGCCTCTGTCTCAGGAATGTGCCTATTATGCTTAAAATGCTGTTTATGTACATTACGCTCACTAGGTTTTGAAACAGCTATTGATGTCACATAAAAATCACGGTCCTTCCGTGTGCAACCATCAGCACTTTTCATCCTCTCTCTCTTTCTTGCTCTCTCTCTCGCTCCCTCTGTGTCTCTCACCCCTTTTCCCTCTTCCTCCTATTTATCCCAGTGTCAACTCTGGACAGATGTGCTCTTGTCCCGACATGTGTGGGGAGATGGAATATAAAGCATGTAATTTCCCTTGGGTCCAATAAAATGGGCTGCCAGTTCTCTCCAGGAACCGGGATGAAAAAAAAAAAGTTTCTACCCAAGTTATTTTAGAGAGTGAAAGCGTTTCGTTCGTGACTTGCCCACTCGGTTGCTTCTTTTTCTGTTTCCTCTTTCTATCTGCCATGTTAGTTTTTTTTGTAGCCGTTAGTTTTCTTCTCTATGATGGCTACAAAACACTTATAAGGGATATAACGGAACGATAGGGGAGAAAAACTGAAAACAGTTAAAAGAGTGATATTGTGAAATATTATTAGAATGCAAAACAACTTTATATTTGAATATATTTTAAAATTTAGCAGCCATAACTCCAGTCTTCAGGGCCACATGATCCTTCAGAAATTATTCTTAACTCTCTTAAATTCTTAATTGTTTCTTGACGTGTTTATCACTGATAGCTCACCTGTAACACATTTTCAATGTGGCATGTTAACATTTTTGTTGATATCCACCAGGCAATTCCAGATTTGAGTTTTTAGTTGCCATCAGATCTCAGCACTGTTGCCTTTCTCTCTTGTCTAAACTGGTTTAATTACAAAACTGTGCAGAGTAAAACAGAGTTTCAGCATGATAAACATGGGTTCATCACACAGGCTTTTCCTTATTCATGCTGTCACTTACAATTCGTCTAATAGCCTGTTATAGAGTCTCACGTGGTTGTGTGCAGATTGCCGTTCCAGTGCCTCCTTTCTCTGTAAACAGCATCTTGGTTCTGGATGTAGACTGTACTGGTCAGAGCACTCGTTCTGTCTCCAGTGAGCGTGTTTAGCTGTGCTGTTGCAGCTGAAGGCAGTGTGTTGGCTCAGTGACTGTCACTCTCCACAGAGCTCACCGTGTCTGTGGTTTCCCCCCAGAGACACAATGCTCATGCTTTTCCCTCCAGCATAGGCCTGTAGTTCAGACGGTCATGCCCCATCAAACTGTCCTCCATAGAGGAGACAGAGCACACTGTGCAGGTAGACCGTTTACCTATAAATCATCACTGAAGACACTTTTTTTTCTTTTTTTTTCTTTTTTATTAATGCTTGTTCTCTTTTTTTATTACATTTAATTGTTAAAGTAACAGTAAAGAATTTCGAATTGCTGCAAAAAATATTCTGTTTCATTTTTTTTTTTGGATGTTCAAGGATTCCAGAAAAAATGTAGTGTGCTTTGTGTTTTCCACAGATAATAAGCAGCACAACCTTTTTGAACACTGATAATAAGAAATGTTTTTTAAGCAGCAGATCAGCATAAAAGAAGGATTTCGAAAGGATCATGTGACAAACTGGAGTAGTGGCTGCCAAAAATTCAGCTTGGCTTTCATTTAAATAAATTAACCTAGAAGACAGTGTTATCGTTTTGAGTAAATTTTGTTTTAATACATTCATCCATGGTGGACCCGAGATTCTCTGACTGACAAGCAATTATGAAGGCAGCATTTCCTTTGCTTCAGGAAAGTATATGTTTGTCTGTGCTTTACATTTTTCTTCAGCTTATCAGTTGTTTCTATCCCTTTCTCAATCTTCTCGCACCTCGCGACCCATTTCTGCTTGTGAATGCAGATCCCACACCTCCTCATCTTAGGGGTCAGACAATCTCTCACTCCTGATTGGGACTAGCAGCTTTTGTTTTGTCTCGTGTGCAGGTTTTTTTTTTGCATCTGTTATCAGGTTTTTCCTTTTCTCTCTTTGTCTCATCCTCGCCCTCACACTTTCTGTTATTGCACAAGTTGCCCAAAGTAATTCCCACTTCTCTCGAATGAGGACTCGCACGCACAACCCTCACCTGCCCCCCTCAGAAACCCAAACCCCAAGCACAGGCGTAGTCACGGATACCACCTTGCCCTCTTACTTTCTCTTGCTGAGCTGAGGCGTTTGTGTAGGGGACATAATTGTATTAAATGAAGGTGATAAATGGCACTGACAAACAGGTGGAAATTGGTTTTAGATATTTTATTAAAACTGACCTTCAGGTTTAAGGCTTTAGATTTGTTATTTTGTCAGACACACAATAGCAAGTGACTCTGTGAGCCAAGTGGAGAGGTTCTGAGCCTTGGCTTCGTGACGTCTTTTGGAGAACACGGCCAATAAAACAGCATCGCTTGGGCACAGAGTTAGATCTGGCCTCTCTGCTGCCATATCTCTCTGATGCACTCTGATAACTCTTCTCTCTGCAGATTCTTCTTCCTATTCATCATCACTGACAAGGATTTTATTCCTTCTCTTTCTTGCAAATGCTCTTGGCATGTTTTCTTTATCCTTGTTATTTGAATCCAATCTTTGTTCTTCTAGTTTGAGGTCTGCTTCAACCAGTGTAAATGACTTTTGCTTACCTTTTGATTGCCCATCCATATAAGATGCACTTGTTTGTTTGATCAGAAGCAGTAAGATGTTTAAGCTGAAAGGATTAATGATTTTAATTAAACAACTGATTGACAGAGATAGGGATGCCCACAGATGAAAGAAATGAGAAGATGAGAGGAGAGAATGTCATCCAGATAGTCCCAGACAAATTAATATAAAAATCCAGGCATAATTATCATTAAAAAAAGTTTTGGTTGGATTTAGTTGTGACTGTCAGAGCTGTAAAGATCACTTCATTTAGCGTCAAGACCTGAAATGAGACGACACTGGATAAAAATATAGTTTTTCTGAATAATTGCAGCAATAAAGACAATTCCATATTGATAGACTCTTGAGGACATATTTTCATGAATAGTTGCAAAAGTGTATTTTACATCACTCATATTTGTACAGAGGTCTATATGTAAAATGCAGCCATCTCTATAGTAAAGTGCAATTTGGAGACATACAGTAGTGGTGATTAACGTCACGCTAGCCCCATTTTGGAGACAATAAGTATGAAGTGCACAGAGCTAGTATACCCAGTTCTCTCCAAAATGGTGCTACGGTGAGGTTATGGGAGGTGGAGCATTCAGATGATGTCTTTCATACTGCTCTGCACCTTGACATTGCAGATTGTTTGGCAGTCAATTGGACAGTCACAAGCCTTCCGGGTTTCATTCAAATATCTTAAATTGTGTTCAGAAGACGAACTAAGCTTTTAAGGGTTTAGAATGACATGTGGGGGTACATTTTCATTTTGGGGGTAGGATAACCCTTTAACTCTTTGATTTGAATGTATATATGGCTTCCTCCATTTTGGAGTTAAAAGAATCAATACATGTAAACTAGTGTTTTCAATGCACGGACAAACTTTATAGAATAATTAAAACATCATACTGTAGTGGCAAATCAATGCAAAGGCACAAAATACATTCTTATTTGGTTCAAATTATACGTCGCTTTTTGTGAGGTTGGTTTAAGCTTTTTGAACCGGAAAAAAAAATTACATATATGTTAACATCTCAAAAAATGTTGTGATACTTTAATTTCGTAAGGTTTATAAAGTTCACGTTTATCAGCTTAAACAAAAGGACCTCCTCAGAGAGAGTAGTTTTCAGCATGACAAGAGCAATTCTTTTATCCAGGAAATCCACTCCCACTTGCAACGTCACAACAGTGCTCCAGTAAAATCTGACAAAAAAGGTCATATCCATTTATCAGATGACATCACCAAAAATTAATAATTAACCCAATCTCTTGTAAGTAAAACAAGAAACAACAGCAACAAAAAGAAAAACAAAAGAAACATAACAAAAAAACACTTTTTTTTTTTTGAGGACAAATTTCATGAAATAGTTTTATAAAAGTCTTTATCCAGTTGTCATGATCAACTGGAAATAAGATTGCGAGAGTTTGTTACTGCACTTTTGAACTATTTCAAGTTTTGTACAAAAGGGAGCCGGGTAGAAGAGGGTCAAACAGAGCAAAAGACCAGAGGAAGCATCTACAGTACGTTTCTTAGCATGCTGTAGCATCACTCACTGTTTTTTTATTATTGTTTTTGATACTAAGGCAGAGAACTGACAGGAAAGTACCAGGAGAGAAGGAATATGACCCAAGCTAGAGCACATCAGCTGTTTTGTAAGTCAGGAGCAACACATTACCCTCTGAGTCACAGTTTTGACTCTCTGGTTTTTGAGTGTGAATAAATGTCTGGTGCTCGTGTGCACCGTGTATGTACATGCATGCAAGTGTATTGATCCCTGTATGGTCCTTAAGGTCTCCCCACAGGCTTTTTTACAACTTAAAAACCATTTTCCGTACCCCACTACGCAGAACCATAGGATCAGCTTCTTAGCCTTGGGGCTGCTATGCAGGGATGAGTGTTTGTTTGTGTATGAGGGTACATATATTAACCCCTAGTCTTCCTCTTTCAGAGTGTAATGCAGACAGGAAAAATTATAGAATCGAATGCAGTTCATTTTCTGTTATGTACAGGTCGCAAACCACATCCATCTCTTTCTAAACACTAGTGTGAATTTCACAAGAGTTGTAAATAATTAGCGTAGTCACATTGTCTCACACTTCGGAGACCTTTTAGCTTACTGTAAATAGTCATTTTATAATTCGGGCAAACTTTATTGCTCATCTGATATGTTGTGGGCATGCTGACACTTGATCGTTCTCATTAAACACGGTGGAATTTTTAATCGGCATAATGCATTAAAATTATATTCTGATCTGCTGTCACACCAAGGTCGGAAAATATTTCAGAATGCCTTCGCTATTTAGATTCTAGCAATTTGATTCCTCTCAACACTGCTCGTGTTTTATTGACGAGAGGTTGGCGTTCAGAGACTGCTATTGATCGAGCCAAACTTAAATTACCGCCCCGAGTTTAACTGATTAAGGCAGCTTCATGTTTGTGTCTTCTAGCCTCAACTCACCAGGGAGTTTTTCTTTCCTCCCGCTCTCTCGCTTTGATGGAATGACCATTCATGCTGTTTAGTGCCATGCTGAATACATTTAAGGACTAATTAGTTTTAATTTTTCACCAATTAATTTTTCACAGCTAGTTTTGCTTGAAAATTGCTTGTAAGTTCAGACTCGTCTTTTAAAACATTACACACTTTGTCTACAGATGTCTTTCATGTCATGTAATGCAGCTGCTTGAACAAAGCATATATAGTTATTATATAGGTTTTTTTTTCTCTCTGTGACACCTGTGATTTTGTCCTCTGCCTTTCAAGTCTTGTTTGTAAGCGGAAGTAGTTTCTGTGATGGAAATTTTTTTTGTACTGAGGCTCTATAAAAATTCAGACCAATATACTCTCACCCTCATTCATTTTGGTTTGCATTTGAATAGGATGGCAGTCTGGGAATAGACTACTGAATGTGAATGCTCAAAACCAAATGTGACTTTAGGTGAGCGCGGGCTTACATTTTTGCTTCTCATTTGCCATGGTGATTCTTTCTCCCTCAGCGTGCTCACTCTGATGCAAATCTTTTCTCTGCTCGCTTACGTACGGGCCTTGCTAAATTGGCTCTTCTCAAAAAAACGCCTTCCTGTGGAAAGTACAGACTTCCCAGGGTGCACCAGGGGGAGGCCTTCCGAACGGCTCCAGACAGGCCTATCAATCTGAATTTCTAATCCAGCCATTTCAGCCTTGTTTAGGGCCTCATTTGCCTGCAATTCAAATGTCAGCTTATTGAGTTTCTGGCCGCAGCTCTCTCTCTCTCTCTCTCTCTCTCTCTCGTTCTCTCTCCTCTAGCCCACCGGCCCCCTGTATCCTTCCATAACTCAACGCTAAAGCATTTAGCGGCACTCACATGCCAGTGTGAAGTCTGACACAAGTCTGAAGTCTGAAGTTTGCTTGCTGCTTTGATGGAGAGTGCGCTGTTGTTCGTGCAAGCGCACACATGACTGAAATCAGTCACCGTTTTGTGGTCTAATGTGCTGGTTTTGATGTGTTTTCTTTTTTTTGAGGAGAAAAAGGAACATTTACTTTTGCTGTTATATTCTAATATGTTGTTGAAGAATGCATTTTCTTCCATCCTAAAGAAATGTCAAATGTTTGTGTATATATATATTTATTTATTTATATATTTATTTATTTATATATTAGGGATGGCACGGTTTATGGAAAAAAACAACAACTAACCGTTTGGTTCGCTTGTCTCGGTTCAGAGCATGTATGCATTGCGTTTAAGATTAAGAAGAAAAAATAACAAGAACCGTAGAGAACCGAAAACCGTGACCCTACAACAGTGATACAAACCGAACCGTGCCACCCCTAATATATATATATATATATTAACTGTTTAAGTATTTGCATTAAAGTTGTACATAAATGAACAGTATCAAAAACAAGTAAGTTGGTGGGTTGTCTAAACATCTTGTAGAGCAGTTGGTCTGTGTATATTTGGGATAGTTTAGGCAATATAAAGTTCAAATGGCAAATTTTGGCAAATGGCTACAATATAACAAAGAGTGAAACATTTAAGGGGGTCTGAATACTTTCTGTACCCACTGTATGTTTGTATCTATGCAAACAAATGTTGTTGACATTTTTGTCAAAGAATTCTGGGGAAAATGCATCACCGTTTCATCACAACTGTTTTCAACACCAAATTAGTGAATTTAAGTTTCTGAACGATCGTGTGAAATTAAAGACTCTAATGGATGCTGAAAATTCAGCAATGCTAATTTACGTTTTAAAATGTAACTTGTCACTTTAAAATATTTTGAATTAATATTACCGTTATACAGTATACAGTTTTTACTTTTTTTAAAATCTCAAAATCCTGAACAGTGTTTATATTAAACAGAACTAAAAATTATTTTAAGAAATAATCCTGTATGTATAGCCTGCTATGTATGGACAGTCCGTAGAATTTACACCAGTGCCATGCTTGGAACTTAAAATAAGTTTTGATGCTTGTCATGTGTTCTGTGTGTACAGTAAGGTATGCACATGGACGTGTATTGATTTTCCTACATTTATACACCCAGCTCTCCCTGTGTAGCCATCATATTCACGTTCACAACAGCAGAGAACTGTCATGTCACTCACTTCCTCTCTGTCTGCCTCTCTTGTGTTCTTTCACTCTGTTCTTGGTCTTGTTTGAAGGCTTTTTGTACAAGTTTAGCAGTACTTTATTCAACTAGCATGGATTAGAAGGATGTTTGCAGAATCCTACATAAAACTGCAGCCCACATGATGTGCTGGTAGGAAACGATTGTCTGTCTGCCACAGGCAGCTGGCATCTGTGAATAATGGCCCGTGTTTAAGATGGCAGACAGACAGTAATTTAATCAAAAGTGTGCATTGCTTTGGAGACAAACAGGAAATTGAGCTGGGAGTTTGTAATATGGGTTTGGTAGTGATGTTCTGTGGGTCTGTGTACCATGAGTTATGACTTGTTTTTCCTTTAATACTTCTGTCGAATTCCTAATGCAGCAGGAAACACCCAGACATGCACACACACTCCTCAACAGAAGTACAGAAGCACTCTTTGAAGCAAATATGAGTATGCTTCAGCTTGAGATCATTTGCTCGATAAGACTTTGATTTAATGCCGTCTTGTTGAGTAATTTGTAAAAAAAAAAAATTCAATGGTTTCAGGTTATTAGCGCTAATTTTGCATTAGCATTAATTACATTTTTTTCATTCCTTTAATCTCCCTCCAGGCTTCACAAACTCTTTCTCACACACACACACACACACACACACACACACTCTCACTCACACCTGATCACGCAAGTACCAAAATAGTCTGCTGTTGTCATTCTGTAGTTTGTCTCTGATATGCTCATATGCTATTTCAGTTTTTGTTACGGTACGGTACAGTACGTTAAGATGATGTTATGCACATGTAAGAGGAAAACCTCAAGCTGGAAGCACCTCTCCCACATACAATGGAACAAATTTAGGTCATTTAGATTAATCTATTTATGTACAGTCAAAACAAGGCCACAGAGAATGAGAACAGGAGAGACAAAAGTGTGGAAGGAAAAAAGATAAAGATAGAATCTGCTTCATTCCTTGTGTTGGGACATGGCTTTTGGTTAATTCAGAAGTTGTTTATGGTATGGTCAATTCTGTTTATGGTAGCTAATATATCAGTTTTTGTTAATTATTATTACAGACATCAGCACAAAGTGCTTTTATGATCTCTATTTCGTGTAGTGAGTTAGATATTTTGTTATACATTTAGTTTATTATTAAATATTCCAGAGGGCCCTGTAACAGAGTGAAGAATTTGAGTTCTGAATGCCAAAAATTGCATTTCATTTAATACAATATTTACTATTTGAAATGTGCAAGAAACTACTGTAGATTGTAGTACTGCATTTTTTCCTGGTTTATTATATAAATGTAATATTTCTAATCGGGTTGGGCGATATGATGATTTTTGATCATGGATGATAAATGATTATAGTTTGTTTACCACTCAAAAAAAAAAAAAAAAAAGAAAGAGAGAGAGAGACATGAAATATTTTCTGGAGTTTGCTGGTGGTTTGGTTCAAGGCTTAGAACGCTTTATTGATTTTTTTTTTTTTTTTTTTTTGACAAAAATAAAAACAACAGCGACAAAAAACAACAACAAACCAATCAACCTTCTAATCAAAAAAAACAAAAAAAAAACTGGGTGGTTAATATGGCACTTTATTTGATAGCATCTTTATATAAAGCATATTGTTCTGAACTTTTCATTTTTCATTAACTATCTTTATTGGATATTTTTATATCAGCTTTTCTGTTCTTTTGAGATCCATTTAGACTAACCTTGTGAATAGTTTAGTCCAAATCAATTTCTTTTTGTTTGTCGTATGTTGTTGCTGAGGACCAATTCCTCCACCAATTCTGTTATTCAGTCTCAATCCAATTAATTTCTTCCTACTGGCTTAGCTGTGCAATTGCTCAATTGTGAATCATGCACTTTCATACATGCATTTATAAATAAATTCCTGCTTATCGCTTCCACCTACTTTACTTTGTAGATTCTGGAGTCTCCTCTTCACAGAGGAGACTCTCTCCCTTGTGGAGGGTGAGGGAAAAATAGGCCGAGACGGATGAGTAAGACCTGGGGGCGCTGCAGGACTTTGGAGTTAATGTTTTATTTTCGGCTCAGTGCGGCTCCGACCCAGCGCAACGCTAACGTGGGTAACGCAGCCTTGGGGTAGAGACTCCAGAGGGAGAAGTGAAGTCAAGCTACCTTTGCCGTGAAGTTAGCCAGATAAGGCGCCTCATTTTTCTCTGTGATTTATGACTGTTTTTGTTTCCTGGGAATGGGATGATGAATTTGTTTTCCAGTGTTTTTAATGCTCAACTACGAGAGGGAGAGAGAGAGACAGCCTGCCCAGTGCCCACTCCTCTCTTATGACGCTTATGGCTCAAACAAGTGGGTGATCTTACATGTGTTACTCCAGCATCAGCGTGACTGATGCGTATTCCTTTCGCAAGCATACATTACTCTAACTCCTTAATATTTAATGCAGGCTAACTTCTGATCTTCGTTCGCTCAGCACCGTTACATTTCTTCTACCTCTGTGGTCAGGTATTCTGCATATTGCTATGCTTTTGAAGGTCAGTTTGAATACATTAACCTTGCTTTGGGATTGCATCAGATATTTTAAAAGAAACGACTTTCGTGATTCTGAGTCATTCTCCCCTGTAAAGAGTAGATGAATTTGTGTCTCATTCACTTTATAGGCGTATAACAGAAGGGGATAAAAAGGGATAAAGGGAGATAAGAAATGAAATAGAGATATGGGAGAAAGACAGAGAGAGAGTCAAGGTGTTTGAAGAGGCTGGATGTTTAGGGCGTGGGAGGATGCTAATGAAAGTGAAGGGTTTCTTCCAGGGGTCAAATAGACCAAGATCTCACATTTTCACATCAATCACATTTTCTCTCTTCCCTTCTCTATGTTGCTATGAATGCAAAGATTTGCACCAGTTCTCTGCACTGGCTCTTTCTCAAAAGGATGACTGGTCTGTGCTCATTTTTCCTGTCCGTATTTATCATTAGAAACACAGCATGAAGCGTAAGACAGGTTTTTCAGATTTAGGACCTACCTAAACTCAAGGGATCATACTGTATGATGCGATTTAAAGTTTTCCTTTCTCTTTGTAGTGTTACTAGCTGTTAGTGCATACAAGATCCCTAAAGTTGCAAAAGTATGGTAGGGTTAATATTTCATTTTAAGCTCATAAAATGAACATTTCTAACTGTCCATTTGTCCAATTATTTAAGGTCAGACTTAATGTCCCTGTATAGCTAATCGAAACTACAAAGGGTAAACATTAAGTAAAGGACAGAAGTATAAAACAGATGAGAGAAAAGAAGAGAACACAAAGACGAAACAAGAGCGAACCATTTTATGCTTTTTTTCCAACATGTTTTCCTCGTAACGAACGTGCCACTTTATGTGATTATGAGCAGTGGGACACAGCTCTCAATGCTGCCTTTCTTGATTGGTGCCTCCTGTGGCGGTAAAGTGTTCTGCCTTTTGTTTAAGACCGCCGTTTCTGCCGGCACTTGTGGGATTGATTAATATTGTTATTCAGACACAAGCGTCCATCTCCAGATGTTCCCCTTTTGTAATCGAACGCTCCTTCAAAAGGAGGGGGCAGGAAAGACAGAGAACATAGGAGGAAACAAAAAGCGATCTGCTGTTTGATGTCAGGCTTGCTGATACTAAAAAGGCCCGGTAATGATTGCCTGTGCACAGGCTGATCATACCAGCTGCATCCCTTACTTCTGAGAAGAGAGAGGGAATGAAATGAAAATGATTCTGTCGTCAGATGGCCAGACTTGGATGCTCATTTCGTACGAAGAAGTCTCAAAAGAGATTTCGCTTCTGATAACTTCACATGGTGGTAGATAACAGTTGTTTGGAAGAAAGTGTTTTGCTTGATTCGCTGGCTGTGAGAATGTGTGAGATTTCACCAGGATCTGCTGCATCTAACCTCTAATCTTAAGTTTTTCCACCTGCCTCTCCGCCACGTCGTGCTGATGGGAACCAGCACCCTGTTGGTTTGAAGGGAGTCACCCCTGCTTTTTCAGCTGCCATGCTTCGACTGATTATTGCAGTCTTTCTGCTCTGGCTTTCACCTTCTGATGATGGGAGAATATGGTTTCTCACGTGTAAGTTATGCATTTCAATGAAGCTCTTGTCAGGACCCTAGGCCTGACCTGCTCCATTTCTTCCACTGCCTGCTTCCAGGAAGCAAGAGAGTAAATAGAATTTTACTGTCTGACGTTGCAGCCTCATTCTTTAGCTGTCAACATCAGGCTACCCACCTCCTTTAGCACTTGTCAGTGTCAGGCCCTCCTATTAATGTTGGCATACAGTGTTACTAAATGAGATGATAAATCATTTTTGTTTTATGTAACCCGGGGGCATTTAAATTGCAGCTCTTGCTGATGAAAATGTTGAGATGATGGGGTTGTAGCCTAATTGGTGGTTGTTTTATTCACTTCAAGTTGTGTCTATCCACAGTTTTAATTAGTCCTAAATAATTGTTTTAATTTTCAAGTAAAAAGGGCTTTTCGCTTCCTTAGTGTTATGTAGTCCCAAGTGAAATGGGTTAATCAATGCTCATCAACCTAACCATTTAAAAATTTTGGACTTTTTTTTTTTTTTCATATATAGTTTTTTGGCAAATGTTTATGAAACATGAAGTGACATTAAATACTTTTAAAATTCAAGTTTGTATGTTATATTATATTACAAATAAATGCTATTATTTTGTGACACTAAAGACCAGAATAATAGATGTTGTGATAATGAAAAAGCCATTCCTTTCAAACTTAATAATCTTAATTTTTAACTATCATCTTTTTGTGTTTATTTAAATGTATGTTGTGTATAAGTAAAAACCCACTAAATAAACTAATAAAATGGAACAATAGTAGTGCAAAATAAAGTAAATTAGAATGATTAAAGTGACAGTGCAGTGAAGTGCAGAGTAAAAGTGTCTCTTCCTCTTCTGTTTTACTCTCATTGCCCTCCTTCTGTTGATCTTGTTTGCATTTTATTACACATTTCCATTTCCTCCTTCCTACTTGATTATGCCATTTTGCCAGAAATTTGCTCCGGTTGACAATCCTCACATCCTGATTTTTCAGTCCAAGACACTTTCTCGATCCTATTCCTGAAAAAAAAATAAAAATAAAAATCACAAATAACCCTACAAATGAGTTGAATTCTGCAAGAGGGCGTCACAGTTTCTAAATGTATGTTTCCTTAATGAAACCAACATTGTCTTTAATTTACTGCTCATTTGAGTGTTGTGACACGTCCACGGCTCTTTATTCGGCTAAACTAACACTTCATTTTATCCATAATAACCGTCATCATTGTCGTCATTTTGATTTAGACATGAGCTGGAATCCCATCAGCAAATGAATTTTGTTGATGGACTACTACACTCCCCTTCTCTGTTTTCTCCGCTCCAGTCCGATTTGACAAATTCAATTCAGGGTGAGCCCCCCTTTTGCTTCACCTTGAAAATTCACACAGGCATACATGCTAGGATTTGATTAGTGGATGCTTGGAGGCATGCGGCTTGTTGATTAGAATTGGACGAGGACTGCATTTTGATGGGAACAGACATTACACCGACTCTTGCTCTCTCTCTCGCCGCATAAACACTCTGTATTGCCCTCGTAGCTTCTCTGCGAACCCGCCTTGATTCTCTTCATAGCTCTCTACTTGGAGTCGCACTCTGTCACTGCCTCATCAACTCCATCCTCCTTTTCCCGCTCTTTCTCCCTCTCTCATGATCATTCGTTTCCTTCCCCTCTCCTCCCAGTGGGAAGCCCCATGCCTCACCATTGGCAGGGTCTCCAATCAATAGGATAAGGGGAAAAGCTGGAGAACGAACAAAACTGGTGGCTTTTTTGTATGCAGCTACACATTACTCTGCTCTTTGCTGATTATTTTGTTACTATGGTACATTTACCTCTGTGGTGAGATGTGATTAACTAGCTCTTTGGGGGCCTGAGCCCTCAATTCCCATCGCAATCAGCCGCAATACCAAAAAGACTGGCTGAGATTTCATCCTCCTCTCGCATCTCTCTACTCAACTATAAGTTAAATATGTTCAGAGAGCCTTATTCTGTCTACGTACACCCAAGAGACAGCATGTACTGGAAATCATTACGATCCCTTTTGAATGGCTGAAGCAAGGGGAAGATACTCACCAGAAAGAAATAAAAGAAGGTATGAGTGAGTGGAGGAGAAAAGGAGTAGTATGAGGATCCATATTTAGGACATGGTGGCTTGTATCAGGTCCCTTCATCAAAGTTTCTTTAGTGCCCTGGGTTCTCTACAGTATGACAACATCCCTCCATGTTGGATGTTTTGTTCAGCCCACAACCGAAAGAATGAACTGCGCTTATAACTAGGGATGCAACGTTTGTACATTTTGTTGGTACGATTAAGTCTAAAGAATAATCATGGTTTTGCAATTTATTATGAATTTATTCACTTCATAACATTGCTATTGTATGAAATCACATAAACGCTTTTTAGATATTAAAGTGTTATTTATCACTGGCTTTTAAAATAGAAATAACACAGTAACCATCAATACAGCACAAAATAATAATAAACTTATTATTGAATATAATATTTAGGGGTGGCACAGTTCACAAAACCCACGGTTCGGTTTGGTCCGGTTCACGTTTTTTTTTGGGTCACGGTTTTCGGTTCGGTACGGTTCTTGTTATTTTTTCTTTTAATCTTTAACACTCCAGAAATGTACTTCAGCATATGATA